>CM020441.1:82611130-83180028 GCA_009819605.1 Sterna hirundo
GAGGGAGGTTGGATCAGAGACCTCCTGAGGCCCCTTTTACCCACGTGCTCCCAGCAGCCCAGAAGAAAACAGCCGTGACTCTGAAAACCCATCAGCGCTTCTGTGGTTGGGTCCCACGTGTTGGGCTCCACCAGCCTCATGGGTGGGACATTGTGCAGAGTGGAAAAGGATGGTTAAGGCAGGAGGTTGTCCTTCCATTAAGTTAATTTTTTGACTATACCTGCACTTCTGGGCTTACATCCAAGGCCTGAAGTACTTGTGCGATTTCCTCCTGCCTCCATCAGTTACGCTGTGTTCTCTATTCCCTCCTGAGCTAGTTATTAATTATGGAGACTGCAGAGATGAAGTCCAGACTCCGCTAATGGTTGACTTCCCCGTGTTTTAGAAGAAGCGTTTCAGGGATCCGCTAATGGTATTTCTTAGCTTTGCTTTTTAAGCTCCACCATCATCTTGGTTCCTAGCCTGAGCATGGCAGCGAGGCGGATAACGGTGTTACACAGCCGCGGTGAGCACTGTGCCCTCGCCCTGGCCTCAGCTGTCCCTGCAAGGCCACCTCTCTACTCTTAGCCACCGGCTTCCCTCCCAGCCTGCGTCTCAGCCTCTAAAGCTGCCTGGCCAAACCCCAGGCCTATCCCGTCTTGCCTATCCCATCTTTCCTCTCCCAGCCTTGTTATTCCTTCCCCTCCTTTCCCGAGGAGGCCCGCAGGAGCGGGTGCTGGGCTCGCTCCTCCTCCCTGCCCCGTCCGGGCAGCGGGCTGCCGGCCTCGGCGCCGGCTCTGTCTGCCCTTTGCTTTCCCTGCCCCGGCTGGCCCCTCTCCATTCCCCCAGCACCATTCCCTACTCCCTGCCTTCACTGCTGCCTGCACAGGCTGCCTGCCCCCGCATACAATCCTCTGGGAGATACAGCTCTCCTTCTCTCACGTCTTGTTCCCGTTCCTCCGCCGCTTGGTTGCATCCGTCCGATGTGGGGAGTTAGCGCTGTGTTTTTCTCCTGCCAGCCCTTTCCCTGCCTTTGCCGTCATCGCTTCCAGCTTCCAGCTTGCTGCCCATCAGCGGGAAGCCTCAGGGCAGCAAACCTCCACGCAGAGATGCAGGGATGCGTAGGAAGGAGCTGCTCGCATCCCCGCCGGCTCCCCAAGCTTAGCCTTGGCGTTAGGGGGATGGGGAGAGAAAGGCTTGGGAAAGTGGAAACAATGAGAGTGCGAAATTTTCTCATTTTGGTTTTTCCAGCTTTGCCTGTTCGTTTTCCCCCGGGACTTAGCCCTGGTATCGGATGCCAGCACTGGCCCGGGAGTCCCTGGTCCCCGTTTTGCAATCTCCTGGTGTCAGCCAGCAGCTCAGGCCTTCCTGTAAGCGCCCCAACGGTCACGGGGAAGGAATGTTCCCCCGGCCGCATGGGGAAAGGTCACCACGGGCAAAGGGGACGCTGGGGCCGGGCAAGCAGCTTGCTGCTCCCAGCCCTCGCCGATGAGGGCAATGCCGATCAGCACGGAGCCGAAAATGTTTTGATTTGCAGGGGAATTTTTTTATTTTTTTATTATTTTTTTTTAAAAAAAGAAATGGCTCAAGAGGCTAAATATTTTCAGCAAGGCCCCCCTTTCCTTTCGCAGGGCAGATCTCGGAGCAGATGCTGTGCCCAGGCAAAGTCCAGGAGGATGCGTGCGTGTTTCATTGCTTTCTTAGCTGGAGGATGTTTGCTGTTGAATCCGCTCCCGAAAGCATCTGTGTGTCCCGCTAAAGGGATGCCTGGGACAGTGGTGTCGGCCAGTTCCCGCCGCTCCGAAGAGCAGTTGGGCTGAGCAATGCGTTCGCCTTGCGCTCGCGGCTTGTCGCTCTCTTCCCTTCCTACCCCGGGGCCTGCCAAGAAACCTCTCCCCTCAGTGCAGCTCGGAAAGAAAGCTGTGACTTGCGGTGGCCGCGGCGGGATTAGCATCCGACATTAAGGGCTTAACTCCCCGCCTCATCCCTGCCAGCCAGGGGTTTCAAGTAACACCACCGTGCCTTTTTCTTCCGCCCTCGACAGTTTGTAGCCTGCTTTAATAATGTTCTTTACACACCGTTCTCCGGGATGCATTAGCTAAGCTGGAGCTCGCTCCTGGTACTTTGTTTTCGGTGTCTGGCCTTTTGGCTGAGGCTCCTGGGGATGCTGGTCACATTTATCGGGGCGGGGGCAGAGCGGAGGAAAGGGTAGGAATTTCTAGGTTGGGCTTATGAAACCGAGTTTTTCAAAATTCTCAGCTTGTTTAAAAAAAAAAAAATAAAATAAAATAATCTGGCCCTTGGTCTCTAGGTTACGTTTGCCTCTGCTGTGGCTGAGCTCATGGAAAATCGCAGCTTAGCTCCTGTGCTCGGTGCCAAGATTAGTAGGTTTAAAAACTAACCGATAACATCTTTGTAAACTTGGAGTCGTTTCTTTAAAGCCTGCTGATCCTTCCAGCCTGGATTTTGGAGCTTTCCTAGAGATCCAAGCCAGCCAAGCGGGACGACGGTATCTGCCCTGAAAAATCAGGTATCTGCCCTGAAAAATCACGTCCGTTGCATTCAAATACCCCGAGGGAGGAAGGAGGCTGCTGTTCCCCGAGGCCCCGAAGGGCGTGTTAGGATCCTTCCCCCTGTTCCTAAGCAGATACACAGCACACGGTGACGCTCTGCGCATAACTTATAATAATCACTGGTTTTATTTTTAAAAAATTACAATAGAAAAGTACCTTTAAACATATTTCCAAAAGCAGAGTAGACAATGTGGAAGCTTCTCTCCTCTCCACAAGACAAAGTACAGGAAATAGTTTGCTAAAAGAGTTAGTCCGTCGCTTGGAAACGCTGGTATCGTTCCTTTTAGAGCCGCTCAGAGGTTTGTCTTGGAATTGATTTCTTCTCACGTCGCCTTTATCAATCCCGCTCTTTACAGAAGACCCCAACGGGACAGTTTCCCCCCGCCCCGCCCCGCCCCGGCTCCGGCAGCCGAAATCTCAGCCGTCTTATCGTGGCCCACCCACAGAATAGAAGAAAGGAGGAAGAAAAAAGGTTATGATGTTTAGCAAGGCCACGGGCACCCCGTGTCTTTGGTGCAGTTAACGGCGAAGCCCGGGCAGCGGATGAGCTCGGTGTACTATGGGGTGGAGGGGGGGAAACGCAATGGAAGAAGTTTTGCGCCTCCTTTTGCAAGGAACTGAAACCTGTTTGAGGTTTTGGTTTGCTTTGCTTTGCTCTTTGTTTTTCCAAATTGCTCCGGGAGCAAGGAGAAGGAAAGGCTAGGAAAGTCAAGCGGTCTCTTTGCTGGTACGTTGCCTCTGTGAAGGTTACAGATACTGCCCCAAGGGTGTTAGCAGCCTCCCTTCTTGTCTTTGCACATGGAAACATGGAAATTATACACAGCGAGCCGCCGGACCAGCACAACCTTGACACTAAAACCCCAGTTCAGCCCAGCGCTTTGGCGTAACAGTAGGCACGTGGCTAAGCCCCTCGCTCGGGACTGGCGCCCAGCCTCGAGTAAGCTGGCGAACCGAGGGCTCGTTGGTTTGGTTTTTTTCTCATTACAGCAGTTTACGTTGCCCGTAACAACTTCAAGCAGTCATGGCAGGAGGAGGAGGAGGAGGAGGAGGCAAATTGTCACCTTGCTACATGTGCGGGCTGTCTCTGCCCATCCCTGATCCGAGCCGTTGTACCATGCCGAAGCTTTGCACAGCAAGCTATTAACATAGCCCTAAGGTAAAAAAAATCACCATAAGAAAGTTTCTGATTGTCCTGCCTGGTTGTCGTTTGGTACAACTGGGAAGAAAACGGTAATACTGTAAGTGTCCGCAGACGTCTCGCCGACACGGCCGGAGCGCAGTTCCCTGTGCCAGGGGGAGCACAATTCCTACCAACCCGAATCGTGCGTCCCGACGTCCGCCCGCACGTGAACATCATGCCTTCGACATGCAGCTGACGGGGCGGGGGGGGAGGGGGTAGACACTCTGAATTACACGCGTTGGAAAGTCAAGCACAAAACCTGTGATCTGACCCAGTGTAAGATTGTCCCGTTCAGGAGGTTTGGTACAAAAATACTTGCTCTTGGTTTTGGTGGGTTTTTTCTTTTTTTTTGTAGTCTGCTTTCCTATGGTCCTGTTTGAAAAGACTTTTCAAACACTACAGCAATGCCTGTCAAACCATGCTTTCAGAAGTAACACACTCTTTTCTTACAAATATACAGTGTAAAAGAGGAAAATATTATTACTAGGTATGCTTTTCGTTTTTCTTCTAGGAGAGCAGATGTGTGATAGAGGCTGTGGGAAAGTCTTGGAGGAATCCAAACTTGTGTGAGGTTTGTTTTGTTTTTTTTTTTTTTTTCAAGCCTGTAACAACAGAGAGAGGTGTTAAAAAATAAAAATAATTTAAAAAAAAAAAAAAAAAAAAAAAGGCAAGCAGCCGCGATCTTGGGCTGAGGCAAAGCAGAAAAGGGGCTGTGGTTAATGTCTCCTCCCTCCTGGGGGAAGCTCCTGTGCCGCAGCCCGGGGGAGAGGAAGGCTTGTTTTTGGAAACCGGGCGAGGAAAGGAGCAGCCCATGCTCCAAGGACGGTCGTTTAACCGGGAAAGGGCAAGGTGGGAAATGCCTGCAGGAAGAGCCAGGGCTGTCGGCACCCCGGGGTCAGTCGGCCGGGCGTAGGAGAAGGACCCCACTGGTCCCAGTTTGCTCCTCCAGATGGCTGTAGCCTCTGGGGTTTTAACTGAGGAGGCACCAGCTGGGAAGCCGAGAGTTAAGTTTTGAGTTGAATTTTGCACTTAAGAGGAATTCGGTTTCTGTTGATCCAAGGCAGGAAGCGAGGACGGCAGCGAGAGATGAGATTACCGGGGGTAATTCAAAGCCGAGAGGCATTCCTCGGCTGGCGAAACTCTCGCCCCAGATAACGACGACGGTAAACGCGGGAACGGCAGAGCCGTGGTCGGGTGCTGGAGGCGCCGCGCCGCAGCGGGAGCAGCCGTGCCACCCCGCAGGGATCAACCCCGGGGGACACTGCCCATTTCCTCGGGGACATCGCCTTGGCTTCCTCGCCCCTCTACCCTTCTCCCCAAAGCAGGCGCCTCCCCCTCGCGCAGCCCGGGGCCGTGCCGCAGCCTTACCAGCACACTGTGGTTTTGCGGAGAGCACGCCAACCCAGTAGCCGCCTTGGAAGACTCCATTAATACCCACAAGACTGACTGTAGGCCACCATCACACACCTGAGACCTGCGAGAGGACACAGCGGAGGGTTAGGGACGCCGGCAGGGGCTGAGGTCACCGCGCTGCGGGGAGAGGTTATGTTGCCGGTGGCCGGGCTCGGCGCTTCCTAAGGGGACGTTTTGCAGCTCAGCCCTGCCCTGATGGGCTCCACGTGGCAAATACGGAGAGGATGCAGGCGGGAGAGTCAAGGCGGCAGTGAAACCCTTCGCCGGGCTGTGCCGTAGCCCTTCCTGGCTGGAGGAGCCTGGCAGGGAGCCAGGAGGTCCCTGACCCTCCATCCTCACCACTCATTGCAGCTACCAGGGTTGCTGCAGGCAGGTGGACCTCTTCCAAGGAATTCACTCATCTCCCCTTCCCAAATACGGCTCTGCTTACATTTTAGCTGGAAACATTGGCACGTTCCATATTTTGGAAGAACCTCTGGTTCCCAAAGCCTCGCCGCTCCCTATTTTTAATCTGCTGGGCCTAAAATAGCTGGTAAATGCTTTGCGGGTCCACGTCTGGGGTCGGCTGCAGCCGTGGCTGGTCCTCCTGCCCTGCCCGGGCGAGGGAGCCTCGTGGCGCAGGGCTGCGGGGGCCAGGCGGACGGGCAGAGCGACGGCAACGGGCAGCCGATGCCGGAGCCTCCTTGGATCCGCTGGGATTTCTCCGCAGGTGAGTGCGAATGTGGCACAGGAGGCTTCCCAGCTGGCGTCAGCAGCTGGGATGTTCGGGGCAGGTGGGGATCACGGGGCGAGCGATGCTCAGCATCGACCCAGCGTCTTTCCCCTCTTCTATTTGAATCGCCGTTGTTTATTTATCCACGAAAGACCGAGTTATTTGCAGAAGGGTATCTCGCCAGGCTTTTTCCCATCCCAAGATGTCCCAGGTGTGACCAAAGCCCTGCCGGACAGCGGGGCGCTTGGTAATGCCGCGCTTCTCGTTCGGAGAGATTTCGTTAAGGTTTAACGAGATGTTTGCGTCGCGCTGGGAGGCGGAGGTTGCCTTCAGCCAGGCGGCCTTGATGCCGCCATCGTTTGCCGGACCGTGCCGTCGATACACCCTCCGGGCACGGACCTGCCTTTCCGTCTTGCCCCGGGATATTCGGGAAAGCGTTGGGGTGGACGGTGGCAGAGGTGTCCCCTTCCTGGGGGGAAAGGAGGGCACCCGGACCTACGGTGCCTGCTGGAAAGTGGCCTCAGCAGTGCGGGTGTAGGGTCTGGCCACCCTTGAGCCACCGGAGAGCCCGAGGAGCTCAGGGTAAGGGTGGAGGTGGCCGCCGGGCCGGCACAGGAGGAGGGGAGCAGGGAGACGGCACTCACCCGGCATTCAGCAGAACTGACGGGACTTCCAGCCCTGAGAACCAGCCTCGGAGGGAGGGAGCCAGCGCATCTGCAAAGACAAAAGAGGGGCAGAGGGTGAGGGGGTGGTGGCCGCCAACTCTGGCAAGAGCCGGGCTCGGAACGAGCCATCCATCCCTGCTCCGGTTCGGGCAGTAACACTCGTCCCCCGGCATCGCTCCTTGCCTCAGGACCCGGACAGGCCGACAGCACCGCGCTGTCACCCAGCAGGAGGTGGGTTTTCCCCTCCTGACCCCTGCAAAACCCACGTGAGACGGAGCTGGGGGGGTGGGGGGAGGTCAGACGCCAAAACCCGGATAACGCCACCTCGTCCCCGCCGTCCCGAGGTTCCTCGTCCCGTCGCTCCCTGGACCCGGCCGGGGGGGACCACCCTGCCCGAGCAGCTCAGGTTTGGGTGGTGGCACCCTTCTCCAATGCCGTCAGCCGCACGGCGGGGGACGAGGACAGGGATGGGGACAGGCTGCGGCCACCAGGGCTGACGGGGAAGGTGCCACCACCGTCCTCCCCGCCGTGCTGGCTCTGTAACCATGGCGGATAATATTTCTTCTAAAGGCATCTCGTATCGGGTCTCAGCCTGGGTTTTCCCGGAGCTCCCTCCTTACGCCTCTGTTCCCTTCGCCGGCCGTTTTCCCCGGCATCCCGAGCCGCGCAGGTGCTGCCTGTTGGCCGTTATTTGACAGGGCAAGTACATAGCTGCAATAATATTTACCCCCGCTCTTCCTATAAACAGCAGGGCCCGAAAAGCCGGAGTTTTATCCAAAGGCTGCCGCTGGTTCCTACGCCCAGCGCTTTTCCTCGCCCTCCTGCTCACACCAGCCGCCAGCTGCCTCCGGCTCCCAGCAATGGTGGCTCCGGATAACCCGGCTCAATCCTGCCGGGGCCAGGACCAAAAGCCGTTGGGATGCGGCTTATCCGGTAAATCTTGTTTCCGTGCGCTCGTTTCCTCCCGCTCACCGCCAAGCCAGAGCTGGCGGCGAGGAGCGAAAGCTGGGATGGGATGATGTCGGGGATGGGATGATGTCGGGGATGGGATGATGTCCGGCGCGGCCGACCGTTCAGTCCCCACGGTGGGGGGTCTCTTCCCAGCATCCCCGTGATGCCGCTCTGGGCGACATCCCAAAAGTTGGCACTGCAAAGAAATCCTCCGCCACTTCCATTTCCACTTCTTCTTTTCCCGGCTTCTCTCCCGGGGCAGGCGGTTAATTTTTAACGGCTAATTTTTAAGGGCGGCGTGCTGCTGTTCGGGGGGCCACCGGCGGTGGCAGCTGTCAGAAAAGCGCCTTGTGACAAGCCGGCGTCTCGTCAATAAAAGATAGATTCCTCCATTTGCGCTTCGCTTGCCCTCTCCTCCCCGGCGGAGCCGCTTTCCTTCAACGCCCCGCATCCGGCAAGCTGCATCCCAGCCATGCTTGGGGTCGGGGGCTCGGGATACGCCCCCCCCCCCCAAATTCCCCCCCGCCCCGGCCTTCCCATTTTGCGGGGTCGTTTGGTGCCGGGAGCGATGGGGACGGTCCGGCCCCCGGTGTCCCCCGTCTGCCCCCAGCACGGGCAAGAGCGAAGGTAGGAAGGCGGAGAGAGGCGTTTGGGGAGAGGCAGCTGGGTTTGGGTGCCATCCCTAAATATCGGGGCGGGGAAGTGCCTGTTAGCCGGGCGGAGGTTAGCGGAGGGGAAAAGATGGGGTGGGTTGGGGGGGGGGGCCGGTCCGGGGCGGGTGAGAGGGTGAGCGCAGCGATGGCGGAGGGGCTCGGAATTACCTGGGCGTGCAGCGAAGCGGGGTAGGTGAAAGCAGGAGGAGGTAGAGCAGGTGCTAACTCCGCTGGGTACAGAGGGTACGGCCCCCACACTTCAGGGCTACTGGGGTAAAGTGCAGGCACTGTGAGCTCGTCTGCAAGAAAACAAGAAGGAAAATTAACGGCGGCGACCCGACGAGCCCCCGCCGCCCGCCCCCCCCGGCCGCGGTCGGCAGCGCCGCTCCTTCCCATTCCAGACGCAGAAACGGGCAAGACGTGGACGAGGTCTCCACCGAGACAACAACCCACACCCCCCCCCGCAGCCTTCCCCCCAGCCGCAGCTCAGCGGGACTCGTCCCTGTCCCCGCGTCCTCTCCAGCCGCTTTTGGGGACCGCTGGCCACCGGCCGGCACGTGCCGCCGCGCTCGCAGAAGAGACCTGGCGTTCTCCGTCACCACCGCCCCCCCGCCACATCCCTGCTCCCTCCAGCGTCCCCCTGCGTCCACTTTGGGATCCCTGCGTGACATCAGATTGCCCGAATAAGGCGTATTCTCCAGGGAAATGAGCCGGGGGCGGGGGGGGCCAAACCTGCTGGCGCTGCGGCGGTGGAAGGTCCTGGGCCGGGGTGTGGGGGGGGGGGGGGGGGGGGGACGACACCGCTCAGGGGTCCCTCTCGGGTACTTACAGGGCTCGCGGGCGATGAACTGAGGTACGGCGGTGGGGAGAGGCGCGCTGGGGTTGGGGGTGCCCACCAGCTTGCTCTTGGCCATCTTGGTGTTGGCCTTGGCGAACTCCAGCCGCAGCGTCTGGGGGATCTCGGGATCGAAGCGGATGCCCTGCGGGAGGCAAGGAGGCAGGGCGGGTGGGCGAGCGCCGCCACGCGTGCCAGCCCCGCAGCAAAAAAAATAACTCCCCATTAGTTTTTTGGTTTTTTTTTTTTTTTTTTACCCCCCCCCCCCCCCCCTTTCCCCAACTCCCAGCCTTGAAATGAGCTAATTTGCCGGGCCCCGAGGCGGCTCGCATTCCTCCGGCATCTTTAGCATCGGCACCATATTTGGCAGTCGGCATCCCGCGCGGCCCAGCTCTTATCCAGAGGGATTAGCGGAGCCGAAAAAAAAAAAAAAAAAAAAAAAAGAAATAAAAATGTTTTACATTGAAAATAAACCAACGGAAAAAAAAAAAAAAAAAAAAAAAACAAAAAAAACCCAACAGAAAAACAACCCGAAACCCGGGGAGGAGCTGGAGAACCAGCTCCACGCGGTTCTCCCCGTGACTGTTTTCGGGGGCTGCTAAAGGAGAGTGAAATTTGCTTTTTCTTTCGCAGTTTTAGCTGGGGGTTTTCCCGCTGGAGAAACAGGAGAGGCTGGGGGGAGGCGTCTCTCGCCGGCTCTGATCCGTAGGGTTCGAGCCCTCCCGGATGGCCCTGGGAAAGGGGAGAGGGATGCAGCCCCAGCCTCGGGGAGGGAGGATGGAGATGGGGATCGGCGGGGGGATGCGCATCCCCGGGACGGAGGAATTTGCAGAGTATCCGGGGAAACATGGCGGGGGGGAATAAACATTCCGCAAACATGGAGGGGCCGGACGCACTCACGTTCAGGGCGTTCTTGGCCGCCTCCGCCTCGGAGCGGCTGTCGAAGCTGACGAAGCCCACGGGCTGCGGAGGAAGGAGAGGAGGCACCATCAATCCAGGCTGGCGGGGAGAAAAATGGGGACAACCCCCCCCCACCCCGCCACCGCCGGCCTCGGGGACCTGGGGGTGGGGGGGGTGTGGGGGGTGACAGGGGAGGGTGGGAGCGTGGCGGGGGGGGGGCGCTCGCCCCGTTTTGCAGCGGCTCCTACCTGCTTGGAGGTGAGTTTGATGAGAGACCCTTCGTAGCCCTGCGAGAAAAGAAGAAATAAATAAAAAAAATAAAGGGTGTTTAGTGGAGATATCGCCCCCCTTCCAATTCCCCTTGGAGGGGGAAACCGGCCGCATCCATCACCCGGCAGCCCTTACAGCCGGGGAGGGATTTTGGGGCGGGGGGGGGGGGGGGGGAGGTCGGCAAAGCTTAGCGCCGGGGTGCGGAAGGGTTTTTGCAGGGATGCTGGATGCCCCACGACGTTATCCTCCGGGTGTGAAAAGGGCCGGTGTCCGAGCTGGAGGTCCGGCAGGGTGACGGGACCGGAGAGGTTGGCAGCCAACGCTCTGCCAACCAATGTTGGGGGGGGCGGGGGGGGCAACTCAATGTGCAATTAAAACCCCGGCGCAATCAAAGCGCCCCAGGCCATTTTCCTATGGTTTATCAGCGGGGGAAAAGAGCAGAAACTTGTTGCTGTGAATAAAATGACCGAGTTAGACTTTTTTTTTTTGGGGGGGGGGGGGGAACCATCAGGCTCCTCCATCCCACCAAGGCTGGTGGGGCCATGGGGATGGGGCCATATCTCCAGCCCCGCTCTTTGCCCACCAAATCTGGTACCTTAAAGGGCCTGAAGAGCAGGTAAAGTTCCCGGGGCTTGATGTCCAGAGGCAACCCGCTGACAAAGAGCGTCCTCACCTGGAAAAGAAGACAGGAGGTTCCTGAGGACCTTCCCTCAGCCCTGGCCACCACCCTCAGGGGGGGGTGGCACGCCGGAGGGATGCTGCCGGCCCCAGCGGAACCGCTTTTGGGAAGCCCAAAACCTTGAGCCCCACCGTGAGGAACGCGGCATTTCGCGGCATTTTGGGGAAGGCAAGCTGGGGAGACGCCATGGGAAGGTACCCGAGACCCGTCCTCACCACACCGAGCGCTCTCCAGGTCAAAAAGGCCGCCAGCATCCCAGGGCCTTCCGACCCCGCTCTGCCAAACGGGATCTCTCCTGGCATCCCCAGCTCCGCAGACAATGCCTATTGTCTCTGGTTAATTGCAGCAGCTCATTAAGAACCGGGAGGATCAAACCCCCGACTCTTCCTCCTGGAGGAATGGCCCAGGTTTGGAAGGGGCTGGTTCTAAGCAGCCTGTCCCTGACTTACGAAAAAATCACCTTTTCAGGGGTTTTTACTCTTTTTTGGGTGGATCTAACGTTTGCCGTGGTGCAGCATCCTCAAAGCCGGGGGGGGGGGGGGGGGGGCGGGGGGCTCGCAGGAACTCTGCTTCCACCGACCCCGAGGGGGGGATGCGGGGCTCCTTGGGGACTGGCAAGCCCCCCCCCGGGCAAGATGGGGATGGTTTCGCTTTACAACCAGCTCGTCCCCCAAAATCTCATCCAAACCCTTTGGTGACCAATGGCTGGGGGGAGCCTGCGGCTGATGACGGCCCCAACTGGCCCCACCTGGACCCCCCCATCCACCCGCCCACCCTTCCCATGGCCCCGGGGCTGTATTTAAGCTCAGACCCTGCTGGATCTCAGCTGTTCCGTGTCTCCGTGGCTGCCATCACCCACTGGCTCTGCTCTTGCTTGGCCACCTGGGGACGGAACCCATCTTGGTGGGGTCCCTGCCGTCCCCCTGGGCTCCGGGCTCGCTCGGGAGCCAGCCCCGCTCCTGCTGCTCCCGTAGCATCCTACCGGGAGGTAATCTGGAGCATTTGATGGCTGTAACTTATTTTTTTCAGGCACCCGAATGCCTCACGAGTGGTGGTCTGGAGGGGCTAGACCGAGGTCACCCATCCCGGGTGCCAAGCTGCTAGATTCGGGCTGGAGAAGGGGAAAAAACCTTGATGATGATTATTTTTTTTTATTATTTTATTTTTTTGGCCAGGCACCCTCTCCGCCCCCTTCCCTGGGCCAGAGACATGAGAAAACAGCCAGAAACAGCCAGCCCGGGGCCTATTCTCCTGCTGACATCTCTTCTTTCTCTTGCAGATAAGCTATCACCTACCCCATCTCCCAGCCTGGGAGCCGCAAACATTCCTGCTTTGTGTAACAAAACCTCTGGCTGACCTATATCTAGTCAATAACAAAAGGTACTGGGGGCTGTTTGCATGTAGCCCTTGTGGCAACAGCCCCCCCACCCCACCCCACCCCGTGATACCCATCGCTGATGCTGGTACCCATCGCTGATGCTGGTACCCATCGCTGGGTGCACGGGGCGGGGGGGGGGGGGGCGGGCTCCCAGAAAACAAGCCAGCCGTGAAAGTACGGCCGTCCCACGCTTGCAAGGAATGGAAAAGCCAGGAAAGGATGCTCATGGCCGTTCCCAGAGGGATGCTGAGAGCTCCAGGCCGGATGGGATCAGCGCTGGGATGTCCTCACCCCTTCCCGAGCCAGGGCTGCAGGTAGGCGCAGCCCGGTAGCACGTCCCCTCTACCGGGACAGTCCCCCCCAAGGCACCCTTGGGACTCCCCCCAGCTTCCTGCCTGTCTTCTGAGACTGGAGGGTGACGGAGCATCCCAAGGCGTTCAATGCTGCACCTGGAGACACCGCCGGAATTTCTCCCAGCAGGGGCTGGGAAAGGATTCATCCGGAGGAGCTCCCTTCGTGCCCGTGAAATTCGACGTAAAGAAGGCAAATTTACCCTTTCCCAGGGAAAAAAATATTCCCTTTCAGACAAGTCCGCCCGAGCGCGGCTGCTATCCAAGGAGCCATCCACCCTCCCAGACGGGTTTGCGTCCCGAGGAGGCCGAGCATCCCTGCGTGGTCCCCCCTGTCTCCATCATCCCTCCGGCCTCCCATCCTCCCCGGCACGTTGGCTTCCCTCCTCTCCTCTCCTCTCCCCGGGGAGCTGCGTGAAACACCAGAGGCGGCGGAGAGGGCTCCGGGGGGGCTGGGGGGGGAAACAACCTGCCGCCAATTTGCCACCTCCCTGAAATCCAAACCCCCAAGAGCCCGGCTCGCCGGATCGCTCAGCCCCCCCCCCCCCCCCCCCCCCCGCCGTAGCCCCATGGCAGAGAGATGGGAGAGATAAAAGACCCCGAATAAAAAAACCCTCCGAAATTCGGCCTCCTCGCGAAGGAAGGGCTTCTCTTCGGGAATGACTTGTTTTCTTTCAAAGTTCAACGGCGGGTCGGCCAAGTTTTAAACCGTAAAAATCATACAGCGGCGAGCGGGAGAGGGAGAAGGGCTCCGATGGATTTTTTTTTTTTTTTTTTTTTTTTCCCCCCGCCCCCCACACACCCCCCCGGCTGGTTTCCAGCCCTAAAAGGCTGGTTGGGGGTCGGGGAGGGGGGTTTAGGGTTAGGGTCGGGAGGAGATACGAGGTGATGGGTGCTCCGCATCTGCACCCCGCGAAAGGGTGCCGGGGGGGGGCTGGCGTACCCAGCCAAAGGGATATTTGTGTAGGTCCTACGTAAACAACATCCTAAGCAGCATCCTTTCGCCGGGCTGGGTGACAAGCAGGTGGGAGGGTTTTGTGTGGGGGGGCGGTGTGGGACTGGCAGGGAAAGGGAGCGTCCTCGGGGATAATTCCCAGCAGGCTGGACGGATATCCTTCTGCCAAGGGAAAGATTTGAGGCGGAAATATTACTCCTGCCCTTAAATGGAAGAGGAGCCTCATCCCGCGGGGAGCCGCTCCAGGCTTTCCCGCGCCGAGCCATCCCAGGGGCTCAGCCTCCCGTCCTCTACCGGCGACGCTCCCAGGGCAAAATCCTACCCCTGAGGCAGGAGAAAAGAAAAAAAAAAAAAAAAGCCTTATTAGGGCTCTTCCATAGGGAAAAATTACCCCTTCCGGGAGGTGGATCGGGTGAGACACAGGCTCCCAAAGCGTCTTGTGGGATGGGGCCGGACCTGCGTCTCCCAAGCAAGGATTAGCGAAGGGCGCTGGAATACGGCGGTGGGATTCCCGCAGCCCGGACACCCCCTTTTTAGGGCAGCCCGAGCTGTTTCGCTCCAATTCTGCTGCGCGGGCATTTTTCCAGAGTTTCTTCTCGCCTTTCTCCATCTCTCCTTCTCGTAACAATTCAGGGGTGAAAACAAAGGTTTCTTCCAGGTCAGGAGAGCCCATGTTTTCTCCAGGAAGGTGCTGGCCGTGGGTGCAGGACCTCGCGGGTGACCGCCACCTTGATGTCCTTCAGCAGGGATGACAGCTATGGGACCGCAGGGAGGAACACGCCAAAAATCCCCTTTCCACAGTCCTGCTGCCACCCCGCCGCTCCCGCATTTGCCGGGGCCACTGGATCCCACCTCTGCCACCTCACTCCTGGATTGTCCCCTCCTGGCTTTTACTGGCCCTGCAGAAAGCCTCCTCCTTGCTTCTGCTGCTCTCCTCTCCCTAGGGAAGCCACCTCCATCCCACTTCTGGCCTGTGCCTGCTCCTCTGCGTCCCACCATCACCTTCTGATGTCCCCGAAACACCACGTCCCATCTGGGACCACTTTAAGGGATGCTGGAGAGGGGGTTCGCTGGGATGGTCAGGGCTGGGGACACGCAAGGAGAGGCGGGGACCTGGCCCAGGAGGTGGCTGGGGGTCTCCAGACCACAGCCCCAGCATGGAGCGGTCCATGTCGGAGCGCCAGCAGCCTTCCTCCTCCTCTTCCTCCCATGAAGCCACAAGCCGGGTTTGTCTCCCCCAAGGTAAGCAGGCACCAGGGAGGTGTTTGCCCACCTCAGACCCCCATCGGATGACGGTGTCCAGAGGGATGCTGGATGCCCCGAGGGATACCGGTCCCCCCCCCAACCCAGCCCCGGTCACGCTCCCCTGCTCCTGCACGAACCACCCCCCGGTAAAACGTTAACAGGCCGGGGCCGGCGGGGAGAGGCGGAAGGCGTCCGGGTGATTCATTCACGAGGCATTTAATCGCCTCCTTCAACCCCCAGCTCCATGTCCCTCCGTGTCCCTCCCTCCGCCACCTTTCAGCGAGGTGGGGGGACGGGACTCTCGTTTTAATTCTCTACCAGCCCGATTAACCGCTCGGCTGCCCGCCGCCGGGGGAGGCACCCCAGCCCGGGGGGAGCGGGAGGGCGATGGCCAAGGGGGAGCGGGAGGGCGATGGCCAAGGGGGCTGCCATCGAGCCGTGAAACGGGGCAAACGGAGCTTCTCCCCCCTGCCTAGGGGGCCCAGCAAAGCGGGGTGAATTCCAGCCCCGCGGGGATTAGTCCTTCCGTAAATAGTCTCCCCGCTAATGGAGCGTCCTCCTCCTCGGCTGGGTTTAGATTCCCGGGCCGTGCGTCCGCACGCCATCAAGCCACAAAACTCCCTGACATATAAACAAGGCTGAGGCCGGGGGGCGGGGGGGGGGGGGGGCGGGGGGGGGATGCCGGCTCCTCCGCCCCTGGGATGCGGGAGGGAGGACGGGGCTCAGGCAGCCGGAGCCGTGTCTCCGTCCCAAAGGTCCGGCGGAGGACGGGAGGAGAGGAGCAGCCCCTCCGGGAAGAGCGAGTCCGGAGCTGCCGGGGCTGGAACGAGGAAGCGGCGGAGGAAAAAGCAGCGAGAAGCCAAGGGAGCAGATGGGGGATTGCAACAGAGCAAACCCACGTCCCGCCCGCGGCTTGCTCCCAAACCCTCCGGACCCCGCGCTCCAAGGAGGAAAGGAAGCGGGATCACGGGGGGATGCGACGCAGGGGCCACGGGGAAAAGCTTATCCACTCGCTGGGCACCATCCCCCTGCCCCAGAAACCATCCCAGGGGTCCCCTCCCTGCACCCCAATCCCCTGGGATGAGGGATCTGGCATGGGATGGGGACGAGGGCCACGAGCTGGGCTCTCTGGAGCTGCTCCGCTACCAAATAAGGCCTCCGTCGGAGCCTTTTACATGCCGTTCTCGCTCGGCCGGAGTGACGTGACCTCCTTTCCAAATTCTGGTCCCCCCCGCAAGGTTCCTCCATGGAGAAACCCACCCCCCCACCCCCCTGTCCCACAGCTCCCCTGCGCCGGGGGGGTCCCTCGCAGGGGGTCGGCGAGAGGGACGGGGAGGCCGGGAGCAGGCAGCGGGAATCCCGCCAGCCCGGGGAGGAGGCAGGGGCCAAAGCGGGGGCTTGTCCCACCTCGCAGTGCCCTGATCGACCTCCCCGGGATGGGTGCTGCTTCTCCACCTTTTTTTTTGGGGGGGGGGGGGGAACGACAAGGCTGGAAGGCAAGCTCCGGGGAGGGGAGAGGTTTGCAGGGCGCAGTAGCTGGGCAACCCCCTTCCCCGGCGCTTAAACAAATACTCGACAGCACCGGCTCTTCCAGCCAGGGCTGGGAAAAACTCGTGCGGGGGGGGGGGGGAAAATACCTGCCTGGCACCGGAGGAGCCCGGCTTGCAAGCACGAGTGGCCATCGCCCTCCTTAACACGTCCCCGGCACAGCGGGAGGACCCTGGCACCTGGCAGCCCGCCCCTCCGGGGACTCCTCACGTCCAGCATCCCCCCCTGGACAGGGCTGCAGGGCAAGGTCAGGGGGTCCCCAAGGGCCAGGAGCCAGGGTGAGGGCTACCCGTGGCCAGCACGGCACGTGCCACACCATTGGGAAAGGCAACGGGCCTCCGCGGACCTCCGAGCCACATCGTGACATCACCGACAAGGAGCCGGCAGCATCGTCTGCCCTGCAGCTGGCGAGGCCGCCGGCGGAAAAATTCCCTATGAGTGGAGCGCTTTGGGAAACTTTGGGAAGTTTCAGGCCGGAATCGCCTCTGGAATAAAAAGAACCAAGGGAGGCGACAGCAGGCAAGCAGCTCTGCGCTGCATCCCGGCGTTCTCTATCAACCCCAGACCCCGCGGAGAAGCCGGAGGGGACGTGCCGGAGCAGCCCGGCGGGTGAAAGGCAAGGAAGAGATCCTATCTGCCTGCCCTCGCCCTCCCAAAGTCCAAATTCCCATCTCAAGGTCACGGGCAAACCCAGGAACTTGGGCGGTTGCGAGGGAGTAAAACCCCGTGGTGGGGCGCCGCGGGGGGGGGGGACGGGGAGGGAATGGGGTTCGTCTCCCGTGGGGAAGGGAGCGGTTCCTCCATTTTTGGGGGGAGACCCAGGGGAAGAGGGAGGCGAAGCCCACCGGGAGCCGTGGTACCCACCGGCAACCCGCAAACCGCCCCGGCAGCGCCGAGCACCGGCCCCGGCGGGGGTGGGGGGAGGCTCCTTTGCCCCCCACCCACCCCATCACCACCCTGGTTGGGGGCGGGGGGGGTGGGGGTTGCATGTCTCGAGTGGGGCTCCCCGGAGCCCCGGGGAGGCGGCGGTGTGTTTGCGGGGAGATGCGGTGGGATGTCCCGGGAGGCGGGGGGGGGGGGGGGATGCCCTGCCCGCCGCTCGTTCGGTCGTTTCCCCCCCCCCCCTACACACCCCTCACAGCAGCCCCCGGTGGGGGGGCCACCCACCCCACACCCCCCCCCCCCCACACTCGATGGCGGACACCCCACCACCACCCCATCCCGGTGAGGCATCGCGGATGGCGGGTGGGGAAGGGGATGCCGGACCCCATCCCCCCGCATCACTCCCCTGCCGCGGCGGGGTGGCCCCCCCGCCCCTCGGTGTCCGTGTCCCCCCCTCCCCCCGTCCCGTCCCCCCCCCCGGCTACCTCCTCCTCGGGCAGGCCGGTGTCGGCGGGGCCGCCCTCCCGGTCGGCGGGGAGGCTGCTCATGGTGCGTCCGGCCCGGCTCCTCGTCCCGCCGGCGGCAGCCGCGTCCGGGGCGGGCGGCGCTGAAGGCTGGAGGGCGGCGGGGCGACGGGGCGGGAGGTGGGGAGTGGGGGGGGGGGGGGAGCCGGGGCGGAGCGGAGCGGAGCGGCGGGGGCCGGGGGAGGGACGGGGCGGAGGCGGCGGGAGGGAGACGGGGGGCGCGGGGGGTGATGGAGGGGTGCGGGGTTGGGAGGGGAAGGGCTGGGGACGTGGGACACGGGGACGGGGACGCGGGAGGTGGGGCGCACGATGTAGGGGGTGGGGACGCGGGACAGAAGGCTGGGGACAAGGGACGCAGTCTGGGACACGGGGCTGGGGACACAGGACACCGAGCTGGGGACATAGGACACGGAGCTGGGGATGTGGGACACGGGGCCATGGGGCCATGAGGCACAGGGACATTGCCATGGGAGATGGGGCGCATGATGTAGGTCTGGGGACACGGGACAGAAGGTTGGGGACAAGGGACACAGGGCTGGGGACATGGGACATGGGGCCATGGACATGGGAGATGGGAGATGGGGCGCACGATGCAGGGCTGGGGACATCGGACAGAAGGCTGGGGACAAGGGACGCAGTCTGGGACACGGGGCTGGGGACACGGGACACGGGGCTGGGGACATGGGACACAGGGCCGGGGATGTGGGACATGGGGTCGGGGACATAGGACACAGGGCTGGGGACGTGGGACACAGGGCTATGGGGCCATGGGGCACAGGGACATGGACATGGGAGATGGGTTGCATGATGTAGGTCTGGGGACACGGGACAGAAGGTTGGGGAGGTGGAACACAGTCCGGGACACAGAGCTGGGACACAGGACAGAAGGCTGGGAACAAGGGACACAGGGCTGGGGCCATGGGACATGGGGCCATGGACATGGGAGATGGGAGATGGGAGATGGGGTGCACGATGCAGGGCTGGGGACACGGGACAGAAGGCTGGGGAGATGGAACACAGTCTGGGACACGGGGCTGGGGACATAGGACACAGAGCTGGGGACATGGGATAGTCTGAGACAAATGGTTGGGACATAGGACATGGGGACATGGGACACAGAGCCATGGACATGGGATATAGGAGGTGGGATGCACAATGTAGAGCTGGGGACACGGGACAGAAGGCTGGGGACAAGAGACACAGTCTGGGACACAGGTTTGGGGACACAGGACACAGGGCTGGGGACACGGGGCACTGGACACAGGATTGGGGATACAGGACACAAGGCTGGGGATATGGGAGATGGGATGCACAATGCAGGGCTGGGGATACGGGACAGAAAGTTGGGGACACGGGACAGTCTGCGACACGGGGTTGGGGACACAGGGCACGGGTCTGGGGACATGGGACGCAGGGCCACAGACATGGGAGACAGGACACACAATGCAGGGCGGGGGACACAGGACACATTCTTCCGAATGTGGAGATGGGACACAAGGCCAGGGACGCGGGACGTAGTCCCAGGGACATGGGACACAAGGCTGGGGACACGAGATGCAAGCCCCAGGGTCACGGGACACGGCCGTGGGCCAGAGGAGGGGACAGTGCTGGTGACACAGGGCAAGGGGGGGGCGACACACAGGAGCAGGGCTGGCTGTGGGATGGGGAGTGGGGCGCTGGTGCGGGGGGGGGTTGGCTGGCTGCGGTGGGAGGGAGGTGACATTAGAGCAGGAGTCCCCGCCGTGGTGTGCCACAGCCCTGCAGGACTGGTGGCCGGAGGGGGCTCGTCACCCCAACCAGCCCCACCTGGAGTCCCGGCAGCCCACGCCCCCTCCCCGCCTGGCATTTAAGGCTCCCACCATCTCCCTGGTTCAAACAGGCTTTGGGAGAGCCTTGGGGGGGGGACACCACCTTGCGCTGGGGTTTTTGGGTTGACCTTGGCCCTGCCATGTCCCCAGGGATGTGGCTGTGGTCCCAGGGGGCCGTGCTGGGCTCCGGAGCGCTGTGATGGAGACCCTGGGGGTGAAAAGCTTCTGGGACCAGCAGCCAGCCGCGTCCAGAGCGGATGCCGCCCGCACACAATCGGCGGGGACCGGAGGTGACGCTGAGGACATCCTGCTGATGGCACGGGGCTTGTGCTCAATGAATGGGGGGGGGGGGATGGCATTTAAGGTCACGGCTCGGGCTCGCCTTTCTGTGACTCAGTGGCCAAACCAGATCTGCAGGTGGCTGCCTGCGTGCCCTGCCACCGGAGCAGAACCGCTCCCGCTGGGAGGGAGGCGGAAACCCGTGCCAGGTGGATTTGGGGGAGCGCGAAGTGCCTGGCTACGAGGGACGGTGGCCCCCAAGGGGGAATCTAAAATGTGGGGACCGCTCTAGTTACCCAAATCTGCCGGAGCCTCTTGCTTTTGGGGTAAATTCCCAGCAAAAGACTGCCTTATCTTTTGGTGGCGGTGGGGGGGAAAGCTGGAGAGATGCATTTCATCTCCCATTGTTTTCCCCCCCCCTTCCATGGGCATCTCCGCACCCTGCTTCGGCTGGGGTGGGCTGGGGAGGTGGCGGTGGCCGGGACAACGTTCCCAGCCCTTATTTGGACTCGGCTTTGGGGAAGAGCCGCAGATTCCCAGCAGCGCCAGACCCCGGCTCGGAATCACGAAGCCAAAAAAAAAAAAAACCCAAAACGGTGGGTTTTTATTTTCCGTCTCCCTGCGGCTGGACCCCGGGGAGAAAATCCGATGGGCTCCGGTGGGGCGCTTTTGTGTCTCGGCCTGTCCCACCTGAAACCCCGGGGTCCCAAATCAAACCCCCCCCCCTCCCCGGGTCCTGCCGTACATGGGGGTTCCTCTGCTGATGCTCTCGCCTCTCTTTTTTTTTTTTTTTCCCTACAGGAATTTCTGCTCCACCATTAATTCCGCGCCGGGAAGAAACGTGGGGCTGCGTTGTACGAGAAGGGGAAGTTGTGAACAACATCCCTGGGGGGGAATCTTGCGGCCTGGGGGGGGATCTTGTGGCCTTGGGGGTGTTGGGTCATGGACGTGCCTGAAGCTCACCCAGAAGAACGGCCGATGAGCGCAGGAGCTCCAGCTGCGCCCCGGATCCTCTGGGAAGGAAACCGAGCGGGAGCAGCCTTGGGGCGAGGGGGGGGGCCAAGGAGAGAGCTCTTCCCACCCCACCATCCGCATGGATGGGGGGGTGTGGGGCCAGGACACCCCTCCCTGCCGGGAGCCCGGCTCTCCCCCGGCGTGGACCCGTCTCCCTCTGCCGGCAGCGCGGGGAGGCGTCCCCGGGGCTGGGGGGGGACGGCGGCGGTGACACCCGCCCCGAGGTGTCAGGGCTTGTACGACCACCCCTGCGGCGTTACCGGACCCGCAAAGGACTTGATGTCGTCCCCGTCCCGTCCCCCCCCACCAACGCCGCCGCCTTTGGCAGAAAAAGCAGGTGCCGTTTTATTCCCCAAAACAAAGCACGTACAATAGGGTTAGCGCGCAAGAGACAACGGATGAAAAGCTGGTCCGAGACGCTCGGTGGAGTATTAAATAAAGGACACAAATAAGCAAGATTATTATTTTTTAAAAGACGGAATGAGGGAGGAGGGGACCGGCCACTTCCCGGGACCGTGCAGTGCTTCACAGGAGCAGGCGAAAGCCCCGGCGGCAGAAGATGCTCAGCTCTTGACAGGAGTCGACGTGGCCTTCACCGTCTTCTTCAGGTGATGGTAGTTGGGCAAGATCTTCATCAGGAAGTCCAGCTGCAGCGTCTGGGGCTGGGAAGAGGGGCAGGGGAGGTGACCCAGTGGCCCCGCCACCACCGCGAGGACGGGCTGCGGAGGACGGGAGGGTGACAGCGTGTCACCCGCCTGTCACACCCACCTGCGGCCGCTCGGTCTGGACGCGGCGGAGGCAGTCAGCCCCGTAGATGACGGTGTTTTCAGGGATCACCTCGTAGGTGTTGATGTTACAGCAGGCCCCAATGATGCAGCCGCTCGTCAGGATCACGTTCCTGCCGACAAAAGCTGGCAGAGAGGGAGGGAGGAATCCCCTGTCAAACCCTGCACCGCCAAACACCACCATCGCAAGCTCCTCGCGACCATCACAAGCTCCTCAGGACCACCAAACACCACCATCGCAAGCTCCTCACGACCATCACAAGCTCCTCAGGACCACCAACCACCACCATCACAAGCTCCTCGCGACCATCACAAGCTCCTCAGGACCACCAAACACCACCATCGCAAGCTCCTCGCGACCATCACAAGCTCCTCAGGACCACCAAACACCACCATCACAAGCTCCTCAGGACCACCACCATCACAAGCTCCTTGCAACCATCACAAGCTCCTCAGGACCACCAAACACCACCATCACAAGCTCCTTGCAACCATCACAAGCTCCTCAGGACCACCAAACCCCACCACCACAGCCAGCCCAGCCCAGCCGCCACCACGGCAGCGACACACGTGGGTTCTGTGCGGGGAAAAATGAAGGCTTTGAGACAAGCTGTGGTTTGGCCACAGCTCCAGCAAGACCCCACCACGTAACCCTCCGCTTCTCCCGGCGTCCACCATCGCCCAAGGGCCGAGATGATAAGCCCGGATTTACCTTTGGATTCGATGACATTGTTATCTCCCACCTTCATCGCTTGGGAGTCTACAGGTCCGTGCTAAAGAAAACTGTAAAACCTTTTGCTTTTATTTCGAAAGGTGAACCCCGACGCCATTTTCAAACCAACACCTTCCACCTTAAATCGCCCCGGGCTGGTCGAACCCCGACGGAACCCACACGTCCTTCCCCTTGTAGCCATCCGAACGCGCGGTGGGTCAGACTGTCCGTCTCGCTGCGCGGCAAGGATACAACACCCAACCTCAAACACGTTGTTGGTGCCAATGACCATTGGTTTGGGCTCCACCTCTTCAGTTTCTGGCGTGATATTTTCCGGATACCTGCAAGGCGGAAGAATATATTTCAAGTTTCGAGGTACACAAAGGTACCGTCCTCTTTAGCAGCTCAATTTTTCTAAGAGGCCGAAGCCACGTATATCCCATCGGATCCGGCTGGGCTGTCTCCTGTCGGCTGGAAAAGGATTCACAGAGGGAGGACTTCTTCCCTAGCCATCGTGCCACACATACGCACAAAAGTTTGGCTTGTTTTCTTTTAAATTCTACCTCCTCGGGGTTTTTAAGCGAACACCCTGCTCCCTAAAGAGCTGTAAGCACACGCTCACCTCTGACAAGACTGATCATAGAGTCACAGAATGGTTTGGGTTGGAAAGGACCGTTAAAAGCCACCCAGTGCCACCCCCTGTCCTGGGCAGGGACACCTCCCACCAGCCCAGGTTGCTCCAAGCCCTGTCCAACCTGGCCTTGAACCCCTCCAGGGATGGGGCAGCCACAGCTTCTCGGGGCAACCTGGGCCAGTGTCCCACCACCCTCACAGGGAAGGATTTCTTCCTGATATCTCCTCTAAATCTCCCCTCTTTCAGCGTAAAACTGTTCCCCCTCGTCCCATGGCTCCCCTCCCTGCTCCAGAGCCCGTCCCCAGCTTTCCTGGAGCCCCTTTAGGGACTGGAAGGGGCTCTAAGGTCTCCCGGGAGCCTTCTCTTCTCCAGGCTGAACCCCCCCAGTTCTCAGCCTGTCCTCACAGCAGAGGGGCTCCAGCCCTCCCACCAGCTCCTGGGCCTCCTCTGGACCCGTGTCCATGTCCTTGTGCTGTTGGTGGCCCCGGAGCTGGAGGCAGCACCGCAGGGGGGGTCTCCCCGGAGCAGAGCAAAGGGGCAGAACGTGTGTCCCCCTACCCCACCCCACCCCACCCCACCCTGCTGGTGATGAAGCCCAGGAGGTGGTTGGATTTCTGGGAGGTGAGAGCACGTTGCCAGGTCACGGCCAGCTTTTCATCCATCAAGTCCTTCTCGGCAGGGCTGCCCTCCCTCCCCGTATGGAGACCGGGGGAGTTGTCCCGACCCTACCCTGGGCGAACCTCACGAACTGGGTCAACCTCCCGAACCTTCCAAGGTGTGTCACCGGCCCCGAAATGAGACGTGGGGCTGGGGGCGGACACCCCCCTCACCCCCGCAAGCCTTGCGCCCGCCGCCCGGCTTCTTACCCACCCATTGATGATGAGGGCCTGCTCCTCGATCAGGTTGCCCTCCCCGATGACGATGGGTCCCGCTTCGGCGATGATCCTGGCCTTGGGGTGGATGACGGTCCTGGGTCCTGACGGAGGGACAGCCCGGTGTCACCCCGCGGCCAGTTCCCCCCCCCCACACACACCCCCCCCCAAGGGGAAAGGGGTCTTACCGATGGTCACGTCGCCGCGGATCTCGCTCTCCACGCACACCACGGCCCCCGGGGCGATCTTCACGCTGAGGGAAGGGACGGAGGGGTGCGTGTGGGGGGGTTTGTGAGGGGCATCGGGGGTGGGGGGAGCCGTGAGGGGGAGATGCGGGCAGGGGGAGGCGGGTCCCGGTGCTGTGTGCGGAAGGGTGATGGGGGGAGCGGGGGAAGGGGGGGGGTCACAAGGGGGACTCACCTCTTCTGCACCTTCTCCGCCATGACAGCGCTGCGCCGAGCCCACTGCGCCTGCGCGGGGCGGGGCCGCCATCTTCCCCCCCCCCCCCCCGCCCCGTCCCCCGTCACCGCTCCCCGCAGCTCCGGTCCCCGGGCGGCGTCCGTCCGTCCGTCCGTCCGCCCGCCCGCCGCAGGTGAGCAGCGGGATCGGGGTGCGCGGGGTCGCTCCAGCCCGGAGCCCGAGAAGAGGCCTCGGGGGTGGTTCGGGGCTCAGGAGCGGGCCCCGGGATGGTGAGATGGAGCCCGAGCTCGGGGGCCGCAGGGGGAAGAGTCACCCCCGGAGTGCGGGGACGGCGCCGGAGGTGTGGGGGGGTCACAGCGCCAGGCCGGGCTCAGCCGGGGGCTCGGGGACAGGAGCCGAGTGGTGCGGTCAGACCCGGGCACGTAAAACCCACAAAGTCGGGGTTTTCGGGGCTTAAAAAGGGAGACCAAAGTCCCGCGGTTTTGGGACCTGAAAACTCGCTCCGTGGCTCGAGTTCCCCTGATTTTCCCCCCTCGGGTGTCCCCGACCCTCCGACGCCGCTTCTCCCCGGGCGGAACCGCCCCCGTCCCCGCATCCCCGGGCTGTCGTCACGGCCCGCGGCCAACGGGGGCGGTGGCGGCGACCGATGGCGTCTGACTGATGGCCACGGGCCGGGGCCGAGCGGGCAGCGCGGAGCGGGCGGGCGGCGGGACCCCGGGCGGCCCCGGAGGGCGGGGCGATGCCCATAAGAGGAGTGGGCGGGGCAAGGGGGCGGGGAACACACACCCACGCGCGTACCCACGCCGGGCAATGGCGCCCACCGGGACGGAGCTGCTGCCGCCGCCGCCGCCGCCGCCGCCCAGTCCCGGTCCCGGTCCCGGTCCCGCTTCCCCCCCGCGGCGCTCGGGAACCGGGGCTGGGGCTCCGGGACGGGCTCGGGGCGCGGAGCCGGCAGCGAGTCCCGCCTTCCCGCCCGGGACAGCGGCTGCGGCGGCTCCGGCACGGCCCGAGTCCGCCCGGGGGCGCCGGGACCGGGTCGTGGCTTCCGAGCGGCGCGGCCCGGGACCCGGCGGGACGCAGCTCCCTTCTCCCGGCAGCGGGACGGGAACGTCGCCGGGAACGCGCCGGCTGCGGGGCCGGGGGGCTCGCGTCCGCCGGGGCTTTTCCAGCGGGGGGGGCCCGGCCGGGCAGAGGAACGGTCCGACCGGGGAGGGGATGGGAACGGGGGCTGCCGGGGCGGGGACGGGCCGGGCAACCGGCCCCCGGGGGCTGAGAGCCGCTTGGGCTGTGTCGCTTCCTTGTGCGGGTCCTTGGACCGATGTTATTAGTACTTTATTGTCATAGTGCATGTCCTTGTACCGATGCTATTGTTTTATTACTTTATTATTATTGTTATGGTGATGTTCTCTGCCGTTACTGTGCTATTAAACTGCCTTTAATTCAACCCACGAGTTTTTCCTCCTTTTTCTCCCTCTTCTCCCCACCCTCCTGGATGGGGGCGGGGGTGTGTGAGCGAGTGGCCCACGCTTTGCGGGCTTGAAACCAGGGTCACTGTCACGGTTCTGGCCACGGGGACAAAGGAGAGATGCTCTCCTGAGGACAGGGATGAAGAGATGGATGAGTTCAGAGTTCAGCTCCTTGGAAGAGGCTTAGCTAATAAGTGAAATTACGAAACTGAAAATTGGTTCTGTTTTAGCTCAAAGCAGGACAGTCACTAAGGCAGTTTTGGGGCTCACAAAGCGAAACTCGGTGCTGAGTCTGGAGGGCTTGAAACCGGGCTCATTTGGCCAGTTCAGGGCTCACAGAGACTAAGTCCCACATTTTGGGGCTCAGAAACAGAGACTAAGCCCTGTGTGTGTTTAGAGCTCATGGGCCAGGCTCAGAGCTTAGAAATATGGACTAAAAGTCCTGCGTTTTGGGGTGGGGGGCTTGAAAGCAGGGTCCTTTGGCCAGTGTTGGAGCTGAGAACCGGGGACTGAGTTCTGCAGGAAACTGGGCTCATGTGGCCAGTTTAGGGCTCACAGAGACCAAGTGCTGCGTTTTGCAGCTCAGAGCCAGAAACTAAGTCCTGTACGTTTGGGCTCAGAAACAGAGACTAAGTAATTAAGTGCGGCTTTTTTTTGGGCTGGAGTGTCAAAAGCAGGCTCAGAACTGAGGAACAGGGACTAAGTGCTGTGTTTGGGAGGGTGGTGAAACCGGGCTCCCTTGGTCAGGTTTTGGGCTCAGAAACGGAGACCAAGTGCTGCGTTTTGGTGGCAGGGGTCAAAGCCAGGCTCATTTGGCCGGGTGGAGAAACAGAGACTCAGTGCTGCCTTTGGGGGGCTCGAAACAGAGTCGAAACCCCGTGTGTCTGGGATCAGAGACAGAGACTGAGTGCTGCATTTTGGGGGCGTGAAACCGGGCTCATTTAGTCAGGTTTTGGGCTCAAAAAGACTAAAAGTGCTGTGTGTTGGTGGCAGGGGTCAAAGCCAGGCTCATTTGGCCACGTGGAGAAAACAGAGACTAAATGCTGTGTTTTGGGGGCTTGAAACCAGGGCCCCCAACCGAAAGTAAGTGCTGTGTGTTGGGGCTCAGAGACGAGACTAAAAGTGCTGCATTTTGGGGCTTGAAATGGAGCCCAAGCCCTGTGTGTTTGGGGGGCTGTAAACCAGGGTCACTTGACCCCTCCCAGCGCTGAGGAGGAGAAACTAAGGGCTGGGCCTGGGGGCTTGAGACAGGGCTCGTTTGCTCAGTTTTTGGGCTCACAAAAAGAGACTAAAAGTGCTGCATTTTGGGGCCTGGCAGCAGAGACCCCCGTGCTGTGTGGGGGGGCCTGAAACCTGGCTCATGGGGCCAGTGTCCGGGCTCACACGGACAGACCAAGTCCTGCCCTCGGGGGCTCCAGCCCGGGCTCACGTGGCCAGTGTTAGAGCCGGGAGACAGGGACCAACCCCCGTGTGTCAGTGCTCAGGAACAGAGGTCAGTGCCCGCCTGCGGGGGCTCGCAGCAGAGCCCCAGCCCCGGGGGGGTGCGTGGGCTCCAGACAAGGCTCCCGTGGCCAGTGCTGGGGCTCGGCAGAGCCACCGAGTGCCGCCCGCGGGGGCTCGGCCCCGTGTGCCCGTGTCCGGGCCGGGCAGCACAGCCCGAGTCCCGCCTTCGGGGGGCTCCGGGCAGAGCCCCGGCCCCGCTGGGGGCTGCAGCCCGGGCTCCCGGGGCCCGCACCGACAGCCCAGCCCGGCCCGGCTTCCCCCGGGGAGCAGCACCCGCAGACCCGCTCCGGCCCGGGGCAGCCGCCGCCCCGCCGCCGCTTCCAGCCTTTATTATTCCGCGCCCGCACGAAGCCGCCACCGTTTTCCCGTGCCCGGCCCCGGCAGCCCCCGGCTCCCCGTGGGGGCGGGGCCGGGCCCGGAGCCCGGCGGGCAGGAGCGGGCAGCGCCGGACCTGGGCCCCGGGACCGCTTCCCGCCAGGCCGGGCCCGGCTCCGCGGCGCAGCTCCTCCGGCCCGCGGCACCGGGACGGGGGCGGCCAGGCCGGGCTCGGGGGAGACCGGGCCCAGACCCGACCCCGGGACCCGGCACCGCGCGCCCGCGAGACCCAGACCCGCTCCCTGACCCAGCACCGGCCGCAGCAGAAGCCCCGTCCCCAGCTCACCAGCCCCGGGAGAAGACCCCGCGTCCTCACCCACCGCTCCCGCTCTGGCGGCGGAAGAAGCGGCGCGTGCGCGGGGCGGGGCGGAAGGGGCGGGGCCTCGTGGCGCGTGCGCGGGGCGGGGCCTGGGGCGGGGTCCGGGGACCCAGGGCGCGTGCGCGGGGCGGGGCCGAGGCTATTTGGGCCCCGTCGGCCGCCGTCCACGTTGTCTTGTGTCTCCGCTCGTTCTCTCCCGGTGGTGCTGCCCGCGGCCCCGGGGCGGCAGCGGCCGGGCCGGGCTCCCCCGGCGGGGCCAGGTGAGGCGCGGGGGGCTCGGCCTGCGGCCGGCAGCGGGAGAAGGTCGGTCCGGGGTCGGCGCCCGGAGGATCGTCCGCGCTGCCGGAGGAGCCGTCGGGGCTCGGGGCGCCGGGGAATAAAGCCCGGAGGGCCGGAGAGCGGCGCCCCGGGTCCGCCTCGCGGGTCCCCCCGTCCCGTTGCCCGTCCCGCCAGCGCCCGGGGCCGGGGGCGTTCGTGGCTCGGCCGGGGCTGCGGGGAGTCGGGAGGCGGTGCCGGGGCTGAGCGGTGGGTGCTGGGGGCCGGGAGCCCCGGGCCGGGCCGGTTCTGGGGCTCGGGGCGGCACCGGGGGGTTCGGGGCTGGGACCTGGGAACAGATTCTGGGCTCGGGATCGGGGCTCAGGACCAGGCACCGGGGAAAGTTTGGGGATCAGGACCGGGCACTGGGGGGGAATTTGGAGCTCAGGATCGGGAACTGGGAGCAGATTCAGGGTTCTGGGCCATGCACTGGGGAGAGTTCGGGGCATCTGGGGCTCAGGACCGGGAGCTGGGGGCAGGTTCGGGGCTCAGGACCAGGCACCGGTGGGTGGTTTGTGCTCAGGCCCAGCTTTGGGGCTCAGCTGGGCACCAGGGGATGGTTCAGGGCTCAGGATGGGGTCTGGGTCTCCCACTGGGTCCAGACAGGGGTTTGGGAACAAGCTCTGGGGTGAGTTTGGGGCAGAGCCCGGGGATTTCTGCAGCCCAGAAGAAAGACTAAGTCGTGCGTTTTCTGTGCTTGAAAATGCCGGCGGAGTCCTGCGGGTCTGGGCTCAGAAAAAGGAGTAAGTGCTGCGTTTTTGGGACTTGGAAACGGAGGCTCCCTCCTCTGTTTTCAGCCCCAAAACAGTGGCCCGGGAGGGGGCCCTTTGGGCAGTGGGAGGCAGAGGGGGGGGGTGGGAGGGCGCTGGGGCCCGGGCGGGAGGGGGGTGGGCAGGGTGCGTGGACCCCTGCCGGAGGTGGGGGTCCGGTCGCGTTGTTCCCCAAAGTGCGGGACGCCGGCATGCACCAGGCCGAATGAGGCGTCTGAGATAGTCTCTGGGCGAAAAGGCACTTTCCACACTTCAGTCGAGAGTCCAACTGTTTATTCCCTGGACCAGTCATTGCACAATAGACACACTCATTAGTCAACACGCGTACAATTATGACAGCTCATATTCATATACAAGCCACGACAGTGATTGATTTACGACCTGGCCAAAAGCCAGGACCGGTTGAACAAGCACAAGCTGCGATGGGCTGGGGCTGGAGCCAGAACTGGAACCATCAAGGAGCTGGAGATGGGCAGAAGCAGTAAACTGAGCTGGAGCCATTCAGGAGCTGGACCTCGAAAAAATGGGTGCAGAAAGCGGTGTGGGTGAGCCTGGCCATCAGCTGAGCACCACACAGTCCTGCGCTCACCCCACTGTGATGGGGAAGAGAACTGAAAAAAAAAAAAAAAAAAAAAAGGTAGTAAAATTCATGGGCTGAGGTAAAGACAGTTTAATAGGACAAAAAAGGAAGAAACAATAAATAATACTAACAATAAATAATAATAATAATGATGATAAAATATACAAAACCAAGTGACACACAGTGCAGTTGCTCACCACCCGCTGACCCGTACCCAGCTGTGCAAACTCTGCTCAGCAAAAACTAAACCATCCCTGTGTGACCAACACCATTTCCAGCACAAACCCAAACCAGCCCCACACCAGCTACTGGGAAGAAATTAACTGTGCCCCAGACAAAACCAGGACAGGAACAATGACCTGGGGCTGCAAACGAGCTGGAACCATCAAACAAAACAAAGCAACACAGAAACCACCAACCTGAAGGTGCAAATGAGCTGGAGCCACAATGAACAGGAGTTGAAATGAGCCAGAGCCATCCATGAGCTGGAGCCGCAATGAGCTGGCGCCGTCCATAAACAGGACCTAAAACCAGAGCAGAAATAAACGGGAGTTGGAACCATCCAGGAGCTGGACTGGAACAAATGGGAGCCCAAATCCACAAATGGGGGCCCAAACTGAGCTGGACCTGAAACAAATGGGGGCCCAAAGAACCGACCTGAAGCCGCACGGAGCTGGAGCGCTGCCATCCTCACAGGGTCTCCAGGTGGGCGCAGGTTGGGGTGTCCCCTGTCCTCAGCGCAGGCAGCCCGGCTCCTTCTCAGGGCTCCTCACCCCACGCGGGTCCCGGCGTGGCTGGGGCTCCTCCGTCCATCCATCCATCCCTGCAGAGGGAGAGAGGTGGGACAATCAGCTCCTGGTGGCACTGGGACGGACAAACCTGCGGCCGCCCGGGCACGGGCAGCTCTGCCCAGACCCTCGGCAGCAGCAGCCCGGCACCGCACACCCGAGAGGGGACGGGACACCAGAAACGTCCCGCTCCCGCCTCCCCGAATGCCCCCCTGCAGCCACGGACCCCCCCCCCCCCCCCCCAAACGGGGATCCCCGCCGGGGTCGCGACCCGTCCCCCGGTCCCCCCCGCACTCACCTCACCGGGCGCCGGGATGAGCCCTCCCCACGCCGGGGCACGGCCACGGGCATCGCCGGGGCCGCCGGAACCGACCGACGGACCGGCGGCACCGGGGCGGCCCCCCCTGCCCGGCTCCACCGGCCGCCGACGGGTCCCTGCAGCGGCCTCTGCTCCCTCCGCGGCACGTTTCGAGCTGAAAAAGAAGGTTTTTAGACAAAACCAGGGATTTAAACAGAGCTCGGAGCCGCCCCAGCGCCCGGTGCTGCCGGCGCCGGCCCTCGGCTGAGCCCCGGGGCAAAGAAGCGGAGCCCCGGGGCAAAGCCAACCAGCCCCCCCGAGCCGCCCCCGCACTCACCGGTCCGAGGGGTCCGTCCCGCCGGCGGCCGCTCCGGGAAAGGGGCGGGGAGGAGAAACCGGCCGGTGCCGGCTGCCGGAGGGGTCATCGACCGCCCCGAGAGACCCTCAGCCCCGCCGGACCCCGTCTCCCCCCGGTAGCGGAGCCCCCACGGCCGGTCGCCGGCTCACGGTCGGAGCGGGGGCTGAGCCCGCGGCGGAAACCGGGAGCTGCCGGTACCCCCCCGGCCGAGCCGCAGCCGCTGCCCCCGGGGCAGGGACCGGAGCTTCAGGCGGCACCGAGCGGGCAGCGGCGCGGAGAGAAGGCCCCGGTTCTGCCCCATTTTTCCCTGATTTTCCGAGCCCGGGAGCCGCCATTGCCCCCCGTACCCGCCCGCCCCGCGGCCGTGAAAGCCGCTCCCGGAGCCGCCCGGGGCAGCGGCGGGCCCGGAGGCGCCGGTGTCCGCTCGACCCCGAAAAGCGGCCCCAGCACGGAGACCGGGACCGGGACCGGGACCGGGACCGGGACCGGGACCGGGACCGGGACGCCGCTCCCTCCGCCGCTTCCGCCCGCGCCTGCCGCCGCTGCGACGCCCCCTGGCGGCCGGGCGGGCCTTTTGAAGCCTCGCGTGGCCGCCGCGCCCCTGCCTCGCGCTGCGGCGCCCCCTGGCGGACGCGGAGGGAAACACCGCCCCTCCCCGGTACCGGGGTTGGGGGGGGACCGTAAGGACCACGGGGACACGGGGACACCTTTCCGTCACCCCTTTATTCAAGCCGTTGGTTTTTGCCCGTGGAGCCAGCCGGTGCCGCCATCCGGGACCCGCCCGCGGGTACCTGGAGCTCCTGCGGAGAGAGGGGAGGGCTTCGGCCTCAGTGACCGCGGCGGGGCCGGGGAGGGGGGGTGTCTCTCCTGTCATCCCCCAGGCTCGGTGACACATCTCCCCCTCCGGCCCCACGCACCGTCACGCAATGTCCGTCTCCAGCACGTCCTCGCTTCTGGAAGGCAAATTCTTGTTCAAGGTCTCCAGCTCTTCCGCCTTTCTCTTCCTCCGCTGCTTCCGACAGTGGCTTTCCAGGGAGGAAGGTGGGGGGGAAATAATTTAAAAAAACGCAAAAAAAAAACAAACCCCAAGCAGGTGCTGCTCCTCCTCCCTCTGCTTTCACCTCGCAGCAGCTCTCGGTGGGACCACACGTGGCTCCCAGCCCTGAAGCGATGTCCCATCAAATTCAACCTGTCCCAAGCCAGCAGAGGTAGGCAGGATCCGCTCCCGATCCTGGGATGCCCCTTCCCTTCACCCTGTGTCCCCGTCCCCCTTCTCCCCACCACTTACTGACTGCAGAGGCAGGTGCAGACGATGAGGATGATGAGGGCGACGATGGCGGCGATCAAGGAGATGATGACGATCTGGCCCCGGTCGCCTCGCAGGTAGAAGATGTCCACCCTCTCGCAGCGAGACCCCGTGTAGCCCCGTTCGCACCTGCACAGGGGAGGCAGGGCGGGTGCGTGTCCAAAAAAACCACCGTGGCACCCGCATCCCCTTCCTCCTGCTCGCCCGGGGAGGACGGGCACGGCGTCCCCCCAACCGGCTGTGCCACCACGTCCCCACCGGCGGTGGCTTACACGCAAGCTGGCGCGTTCTCGGCCACGAGGAAGCGGCATCTCCCTTTGACGCAGTAGTGCTTGTACTCCTCCGGGCACCTGGAGAAGTGACCCTGCCGCCGCAGCTGCGTCATGTTCCCTGGGGGGTGACAAAGGTGACAAGGATTCCACACACAACCCCCTCCAAGGGTTACGGTTCTGCCCGGAGGCGGCAGCATCCCTGGAGCTGCAGCAGATCCAAGCCCGGCCAGCGGCAACGGGGACGTGTGTGTCCTTGACCGTGGCGTGCCGGCCGTGGCCACCTCCCAGCTCAGTGGATGCCATGTGGCTACGCTAGACAAAACATCCCCTCCATCCCGCGCCGGCCAACGCCACCGGCTCCCCGGAGCATCCTTACCCGTGCAGCTCTCGGCTGTGCCGCAGGCCAGCCCCTCCGTGCCGTGCCCGGCGGTGACGTTGGCGTCGGCACCCACGCAACGGAAAAACGCCAAGCCTGAAACGCAATGGAGGCGGTTCAGAGAAACGGGGAGCCCGGCCAGAACCCCGGCATGGCCACCACCGCCCCACCGCGGCCGCTCTCCCGGCCCTTCCCGCAGGGAGGGGACCGGCAAAGGGCTCCGCAGCTGTGCCCGTGGCCACCCCTTTCCTTGGCAGCATCAGCTTTTCCCCAGGGGCGAGGAGAAGGGAAAGCCGGTCCCCGCCTGCCTCCTCCACCCACCAACACCCCAGCACGGGGGTCCGGGAGCCAGCGGGGCGGGTTTCAGGGGGGCCAGCCCCTTTGCCTGGGAAGGATGCAGGTGGGGATCCCTGTGGAGGTCCGGCTCACTGCAACCCCCCCCCCCCCAAGTTTTGAAGAGCCTGGGTTTTGGGGGCGCTGAAAAACCCACTGGCCGTGGGTGCGAGGAGACGGCAGCGCTGCAATTCAGCGCCCACCAAAGCCCAGTTAATTCCAGCGCTAAATCCCCATCGCAACATCGCCCGCTGCTGCACCGGGGTGTGGGATGGCCGGCACGAACGGAGCCGGGAAAGGGGGTGACCATGCTCGCCGTGGCCAGGGGACGAAGCCGAGCGCCGGCTCAGCCCCGGCACGTCACGGCGGCGGTAACCGGATCGCTGGCATACCAGCGCTGACTCAGCCCGGCCCTGCCGCCAGCCCGGCCCTCCCCAGGGATTCGCCCCGCTGTGGTGGCACCCAAGGGAGCGGGGACAGGTCCTCCCTGATGGGGCAAGGTGCTGGGTGGCTCCCGCAGGGGCGGCACACCGAGGCGGGGGGGGTGTGCGTGGGTGTGCTTCCATCCCGAGTGGGTACAATTTGCAGTTTGGCCATGTCGAGACCTCCTGGAGATGGGAGAGTTTGGGCAGCCCATCCCGGGCAGCCTCGTCCCCCGGTACCCGTTATCCCCTCCGTCCCTTCGGCACGCTGGCAGCAGTTGGGGGGGCTGCCCTGCCAAGCCTCCGGCGTCCCCCCCCCCCCCCGTCCCACGTTCCCAGCACACGCGTCCCTCCTGGCTATATATAGCCACCGCCGCGCTAATGACGTGCTCTGGGCAACAGAGCTGCAGCGAGGCCGGGGCTGAGCCTCCGCCGGGGCTTCCCCACCAGCGAGCATCCCCTCCTCGACCCAAAAAGCCCATCGGGGAAGACACGGATCCCACCGTCCCATCCGGCCCAGGCAGCGGGGTGGGAGCATCACGGCGGGAGCCAGGAGGCTGACTTCACCCCTGGTGACCAAGTTCGCAGCTTCGGCATGGAAAGATCCCCACCAAGACGCGATCCCCACCCTTATTGCAACCAGATGCAGAGCTTTTGGCATCCTCCGGGTTGGCAGCCCCTTGGCGAGGACCGCCCCGGTGGCACCGCCAGCTTGGGGGGGGTGGGGGTGTGTTGGTGTGCCCCCCCCCGACACCCAGATCTCAGCACCCAGGAGCTGGGGGTGCAAAGCAACCTCATCTCTTTGATGCACGGAGAGCCTGGCTCTGCTATCTGAGGCTGCATCCCCTCCCGAGCAGCCGGAGATAACCCAGGAAAGCAACCCAAACATCGGATTCTTTTGCCGTAACACCCCCCCACGCTCCCCTGGGAAAGCTCAAATTGCAGGAGAGCAACCACCCGGCACGCTGATGGGCACCCCAGCCCCAAAACAGGTCGGCCACCCTTGATTTCCTCCTGCCAGCACAGGTTTGGCAGGTTTTGCCGAGCGCTGTCACCAGCCCTGCCAAAGGGCCAAACCCAGACTGTTCCCGGCGGAGGGGAAGGCTCCCCCGAATCCCCGGGGCCGGCATTCTCAGCCGGGGGGGGCATCGCCAAGCCCGGCTGATGTTCAGCCCTACCCCTGGTTATCTCCTGCCAGCCCTCGGCAGGCAGCTGCCTGTTTTTCCCGCTTCCCACGCACTTGGGAACTAACACGGGGACACACTCGCGCTGCTCCCCCCCCCCGCCCCCCGCCGCCCCTGCATCCCCCAAGCTGCCGAAACTCATGAGCAGTGTCCCATCAACAGGTGGGAAAAGCATCCCAGCTCCACTCCGGGGTCCTGCCAGGACATCCCAGCCCCACGGGATTCGGAGCCAAGCCGGCGCGCGCATAGGGGAGCAGCGGGGTAGGATGGTGGGGAGCAGCAGGGTGGGAACTGGGGGAGCACTGGGATGGGTGCAGGGAAGCATGGGGGTTGCGCGGGGACAGGACCGGCTAACCACCAGGCTGGGCATGGGGCAAGGAGTGGGATGGGATCGTCCGGGGGACGCAGGGAGTCACCGGGACGGGGCGGGGGGGATACAGGGGATCAGCGGGACGGGCTGGGGTAGCACCGGGACAGGCACGGGGGGAACACCGGGATGGGATTGGGAGGCAGGTGGAGGATCACCAGCGTGGGACCGGGAAGCGGCGGGATGGGACAGGGGCAGCACCGGAATCATCCCAGGCTGGGACAGAGAGAGGACGGTGGCACCTGGCCGGGGTGGAGGGGGGCACCCAGGCCGGCACCGGGACCGCGGCGGGGCAGGGGGATCCCCGTAGGGAACCGCGCCACCCCGTGCTTACCGGAGGCGAGGGCCAGGCAGAGCAACAGGGTACCGGGGCCGCCGCCCGGGGCCGGGGCCGTCGCAGCCGCCGCCGCCGCCTCCATGTGCGCCGCCGCTTGCTCGGTGCCCGGCGGCTGCGGCGGGGCGGGACGGGGGCGGCCGCTGCCGGCACCGCCGCCCTCCCCCTCCTCCTCCTCCTCCTCCTCCTCCTCCTCTTCCTCCAGCTGCCCGGCTCCTACCCCGCCGGAGGCATCCCTTGGTGGGCCGGCGGTGCCCCTCCCCGGCTCAGCCTCCCCCCCCCTCAAACGTGTCCCCCCCACCTGTGTCCCCCCCAGCGTGTGTGTGTGTGTGTCCCCGGCATTATCCACCTGCCCGTCCCGCCAGCAGCAGCCAGGGCAGGAGGCGTCGAGCAGACACCTCGCCTCAGCATCCCTAGGGATTTGGGGAGCGACAGGGACACCCCCTCGACCCCCCCAATTCCCCCCCCCCCCTGCTTTCCGAGGCGGGGGGGGGGCGCTCCGGGCGTTCCCCTCCCCATAGGGACGGGAGGGCGTGCGGCGGGAGCCCAACCTCACCTCCCCAACGCTATTTATCCCCTGGGCGGCGTGTTATGAAAAGGGAGATTTATTCATAGCGGAGCTGCTAATAAAACACCCTCCCAGAGCCCTGGGCAGGGAATGACGGCAGCTACAAATTATTTTGCGAGGGGCTGTGCCTTGGCACAAGCCTTCCGCACGCCGGCCTTGGAAGGTTGCTTTTTTTTTTTTTTTTTCTGCCTTGGGGTGGCTGGGAGGGTGTTTCTGGTCCCCCGAGCGATGTCCCGAGGAGGAGGAGGAGGGCACGCAGGGGTGAAGGTGCCCCCCCGCCCCAGCCCAGGATGCTGGCACGTCGCCTTACCGGCGTCTGGGGATGCTCTGTAGGGATGCGGTGCCCTGAGTTGACGCTCTCCTGGCCCCAAGAAAAGCCAAAGAGCTTGGCCCGGCGAAGGGGAGCGCAGGCAGGGAGGGGTGGCGGGGCTGCTGCCTGCGCGGTGTCGTTACAGGCATGAAATAAGGGACGGGGTGGGGGGGGGGGGGGCGGGCGGGAAATGAACGACTGGAAAGAACGGGTGACCTCAAACCACAAGCTGGCAGCTATTAATGCAAGCGCTGGCAGCCACCCAGCCATGCCATTTGGCCACCGGCCAGGGGGTGAGTGAGCTCCCGTGGCCCCAGCCAGCCAAAAAAACCCAGCCTCGAGCTCCGGCATGCCGGTGCTGCCGGTCCCTCGGCTGGCGGCCACCCTGGCTCCCGGTTGGCATCGGGGGGGGGGGGTAGACCCCAACCCCCCGAAAGCCGGCAGGGTGTGCTAAACCACCGGAGAAACGTTGCAAAGCTCCGGTGGGGACAGCGGGGACTTGGGCAAGACCGGGGAAACCGGCAGCTGGCACCTGGATGCGGCACGGGGCCACCCAAGAGGAGCCGGCTTCATCCCGGTGGGGCGGGCAAAGGCAGGGAGCCGGCAGCAAAAATCCTTGTGCCCACCTAAAGAAAATGGTGTCCCTTTGGCATCCTTCATATCTGGATAAAATTGGGGAGAAAAAGCATTTTCAAGAGACGTTGAAAGAGCTGGAGCCCCAAGGCAGATGTCACCAGAGGCAACGGTTTCCCTTCTCCAGTAGGAACTGGGAAGGGCTGGCAGAATTTATCTCCAAAAAGGGACCTCTCGCTGGATGTATGCCCTCTGCTCTCACTGTCACCGTGACTACCACACCTTCCCTGGAGGAGGCCCAGGGACCCGTCTGGCCAGGCAGATGTCACCCCCAGATGTGGCCAGGCAGAGCTGGCCCTGCCAACGAGGCCAGGCAGAGTTGGCCATGCTGATGAGACCAGGCAGAGGTGGCCAGGCAAAGGTGGGCCTGCTCTTGAGACCAGACAGAGGTGACAAGCAGATGTGACCATGCCGATGAGACCGAGCAGAAGTGGCCATGCAGGTGTAGCCCCGCTGAGGTGACCGTGTCGATGAGTCCAGGCAGAGGTGACTAAGCAGAAGTGGACATGCTTATGAGACCAGACAGGCGTGATCAGGCAGATGTGACCATGCAGAGGTGACCAGGCAGGTGTGGCCCTACTGAGGTGGCCACGCTGATGAGACCAGGCAGATGTGACCCTGCTGCTGAGATCAGGGAGAGGTGACCAGGTAGAGGTGGGCCTGCTGAAGTGACCATGCCAATGAGTCCACGCAGAGGTGGCCATGCTGATGAGACCAGGTAGAGATGGCCATGCTGATGAGACCAGACAAGGGTGACTAAGCAGACGTGACCATGCAGAGGTGACCAGGCAGGTGTTGTCCCACTGAGGTGGTCACACAGATGTGACCACGCTGATGAGACCAGGCAGAAGCGTCCCTGCTCGTGTTGACCATGCCGATGAGACCAGGGAGAGGTGACCAGGTAGAGGTGGCCATGCTGATGAGACCAGACAAGGGTGACTGAGCAGACGTGACCATACAGAGGTTGACCAGGCAGGTGTTGTCCTATTGAGGTGGCCACACAGAGGTGACCATGCCGATGAGACCAGACAGGGTGACCAGGCAGACGTGACCATGCTGATGAGACCGGGCAGAGGGAGCCAGGCAGAAGTGACCAAGCAGAAATGTCCCTGCTGCATTGACCATGACGATGAGACCAGGGAGAGGTGACCAGGTAGAGGTGGCCTTGCTGAGGTGACCATGCCGATGTGTCCAGGCAGGGCTGGTCAGGCAGATGTGACCATGCAAAGGTGAGACCAGGCAGATGTGGTCCTACTGAGGTGACCACACGGAGGTGACCATGCCAACGAGACCAGGCAGAGGTGGGCAGGCAGAGGAGGCCAGGCAGAAGTGGCCCTGCTGAGGTGACCATGCTGATGAGACCAGGCAGAGGAGGCCAGCAGATGGCAGCTGGAGCCCGAGGACGGTGCCTGGCAGGGATGTTCAAGGCCTCCCACAGCCCAGCCCTTGGCACCCATCTCAGGCGTGGAGTTTGCACCCAACGTCACGGCGGGGAGCGGTGGCTGTGCCCAGCCCTGCCCTTTCCTCGGAAAACCTCCTCCCGCCCGTGGAAACACGCAGCACCTTCCGCAAAAAAAAAAAGTCAAAGTAAGGGTGGGAGACCAGCAGCAAGGAGTTTATCGCATGCCAAGTTCCTGATAACAGCGTTATTTTTCCTCCTCCCAAGCGGAGGAAAGGTTTCAAGGAGAGCTGAGGTGCCGACGCTGCCCGATGCATGGCAAGGCAGCCGGCATCCTGGCCGCTCCAGAAACGCCAGCTGCCTCCGATTTTGTGTCCTGCTGTTTTAGGCCCGGAGCCAGGATCCATCCCGAGAAAACGCCACACAATGCGACAGAATAGAATGGCTGCATAACCCCAGTTAAAGATAGCTCAGCCATGGCCCCGGCTTGATGACATCTTTTTTTTTCAGCGAGCGTGCGAAAGCCCGGAGAAGATGAGTTCAGCCTGAAAACGTTTCACCCATAGCAAAACGCTTTCTGGAAGGAAAGAGGTAAAAAAAGTGGCACTCGTACCTCCCGCTGCGCCGCAGGTGGCTCCTGGCCGGGTCCTTTGGGCACCGGCAGCTGCGTTTTGGGACCTGTTCATGTCACAGAAAGGCAAGGCCGTGGCTGCCTGGCTCCATCCTGGCTCCCCACGATGCACGAAGCCGGGGTGTCCCCCGCCACGGTCCCCGGACGGATGTGGCGGGCGATGCTCGGCCGTGAGGACAGGCATGGGCAGCCCCATCCAGCTATGGCAGGAGATGGCCTCTGCCCCACGTCCCCCCGAAGGGAAGAGGGACACCCTAGCAAGGTGCACGCAGCATTTATTCCTTTAAAAGCACATTATATTCAGGCGGGAGACGGCACGAGGAAGGACAGGGCCGAGGGACAATGCCACGGGGTGCCACACACACCCGCCCCGATGCCACCATCTGGGACAAGAGCCCCCCGTGCCCGGTGTGTGACGCCCGGTGACGATGAATCACGCTTGAGGCAGGGTCCCGGCGGGGTCCTCGGCGCCCGGTACCAGCGCTGGGTTCCCAGTGCCTCCTCCCGAGCCTGTCCCGACCCCCAGTGCCACCCACCCAGCCCCGGCGCCCGTCCCCAGTACGGACTGCCCGGTCCCCGGTCCCCTACGGTCGGTCCCCGGTCCCCGCTGCGGGACCCTGGTCTCCGCAGCTCCACGCTGCCCCGCCGCCGTCCCCGGTGCCGGCAGGTGCCGCTGTGCCACCGGCCATGGACCCGGGGTGGGGGGGGAGCGGCGGCGGCGGCCGTGGGGGGCCGGACCGGGGCGGTGGCGGCGGCGGCGGGGCCGGGCGGTGCGTCCCTCCCGCCCCGGCCGCCAGCCCCGCCGGCACCATGGGCTGCTGCTGCCGCCTCCTCCTCGCCCTCCTCCTCCTCCCGGCAGGTAAGCACCCTCCGCCGCACCGGGATGGGGAAGGGGGGGGACCCCCGCTGCCGGGCTGGGAGCGATGCCATGGGGACCGGGGGGAAAGGGAAGCCCCCCCCGCCTTCTCCCTTCCCGGGAGAAGCAGGATGCCCGGGGAAGGGCTCCTCAGAGCATCCCCCCCCTCCCGCACTGGTCCCCACTCACACACACCCCCCCTGCGCCGTGCCCACGGCCACCCCGACACCAGCGGGGCTGGGGGGCGAGAGGCGTTTCGCCCCTCTTTTCCTCCTGCCCCTCTTTGCCCCGGCTGCATCCCTGAAGCCGGGGAGCGGGAGGACAACTTCAGGGGACCACCGGCATCTCCTCGCCGGCAGTCCCCCTGCCCGGGCTGGAGCTCAACCCCCCCCCCTTCCCCCCCCCCCCCAGCCTCGCATCCCCCCCTCCCAGCACAGTCCCTGATTTGAAGGAGCTTTTACCGCTCGCCCCGGCCTTGAGCGGAGGCTCCCGCACACCCGGCACCTGGCGCTTTCCCCAACCAGCTAAAGGCATCTCCTTCCTCCTGCCCCCCAAGCAATATCCACCCCCCCAAATTTCACAGAAACACCCCCTTTGACGTCTTTTCCCCCCGCTAAGACAGTCAGAGGAGCCAGTTCTGGCCAGCGTGACAGCGAGCACTTTCAAACGACAGCACGCTCAGGCTGTCCCCCCCGTCCAGGCTGGGCTTTTAATAAACAGCACGAAATGCCGCTTGCTCAGAAACACGAAAAACACACTTGCATAACCGAGCGACGGGGACGCGCATGAGGAGAAACACATCGGGCAAAGCTGTTGTTATTAAATGGCTCTCGGCGTGCAGCATGAGCAGAGCGAGGGGACAGGGCTGGGAGAGGTTCGGAGCTCCCGGCAAAAGCCCGCAGCCGGCAGCCGCGTCCCCAAAACAGCAGCCGGGGAAGGCCTCGTCTGCGGGAGCAGCAAACCGTCATCAAACCAAGCAGGTTGCCCAGAGAAGCTGTGGCTGCCCCATCCCTGGAGGTGTTCGAGGCCAGGTTGGACGGGGCTTGGAGCAACCCGGTCCAGTGGAAGATGTCCCTGCCCAGGGCAGGGCGGTGGGACTGGACGATCTTTAAGGTCCCTCCAACCCAAACCATTCTATGATGATGCTGTGATCATCCTGGATCACATCAGCCTGTGGGAGATCTTCCCCTGTTAAGCCACCCCACTAGTGCAAGAGGAGGGAGAGCTGGCTCAATCTTTCACCGTGTAAAGGAGGAGTTTGCCAACAAGCTCTTGTTTCGGTGCTTTCCAAGCAAGTGCATTTGGGAGGGGTGGGGATGAACCCCCATTTTGCTCCACAGGGATGCCGCTCGCCTCCTTTGCTGGCTTCTGCCTGGCCCCGATTTGGCCACCGCCTTGGGGAACCATTTGAAAGTGGCCGGGCTCTGCTGGGACTCAGCGCTCAGCTGCTTTTGGGGTTGGGAGGTGGGTTTTTCCCAGCGCCCGGGTCAAATCCCAAGCCGTTCCCACGACCATCCCTCCCTAAAGCACCGACGCCGGCAAGGCTTGGCAGAAGAGCCAGGAAAGATTTCCCTGGAGTACGGTCCCATGGCTCCCAGGCTGCTCACAAACATCCCTGAATCCTTCGGATGCTTTCTACTACTTTTTTGTCCCCATAGAAATAAAAAGAAAATGTATATATTTATTAGCAGTGAGAAAACAAAGAGCATGATTTAGATATGCTTCGAGCTCATTCTTCAGGACTTAGTGACAGAGAGGACGTCACTGGGCAGGAGTAAAATGAGACCGGCCTTCGCCTGGCCGCATAATGACATAATAGCGTCTCGCACAAGGATGTTTTTATCCTACGAATTCCTCGTACGCTGGATGCGAAGTCAAACCTGCTTTCCTGACGCGACGCCTGGCCCCGTACGCGCAGCTGGTCGCGGCAGCCCTGAGCCCTCTTTCCCTTTTAGCAATTCCCGTTGCTCCCCAAACGGCAGCTGAGATGTTTTAAAGCACCTGCAAGAGGCGGCTTTCGGCTTTAAAGGCTTCGGCGCTCCTGCGAGGAGCCTCTGGGGAGGAAAAGCCGCTTTTTTTGGCGGGGGGGGGGGGGGCTGTCTCAGAGCCTGGCAGGTGGGCTGCTTCGAGCTGCCACCGAGGAGATGAAGCTTTGAGCGGTTCTGGCCCCGCTCCCCCGCTACGTGAGCTGAAGGATGGGGGAAGATGGGTAGTTAATTATCCCCTCTCCCGGCCCAAACGAATGAGTTTTGGCCTCTAATACCTGAGGATGCTCAAAAATTCTTTAGCTGAACCCGATGGCTTCCCCTCCCGGGAAAGGCTGGGATGGGGGCTGACGCGTGTTGGAAGCTGCACCTAGAAGCAGTAATTAGCAGCTAGCCCGGGCAATTATTTAGCCGCTGTGGTGTCACTAGGGCAGAGCTGCCGTTCGCAACACGCCTGGCTGGCTGGCGAGCCATATCCGAGAAAATCCCGGGAAAATAGATTGTGAGGGGGGACCCAGAATTATCCCCTCCGCCAGCCTCCCAGCCCAACGAGCCGACAAACGGTTTCTCCTCCCGCGGTGTAACATCCCAGGGAAACAGACACGGCGTAACACACGTTTGCATGCTTCAAAAAAAATATAACGTGAGTTGTCTGAAGTTTTTTTTTTTATTTAAACCAAGCAGAAAATCATTTTGGAAAGAGCCGGTGCCGTAAACTACTGCTCTTAATGAGGGCAAAGCTCACAGCACGAGGAAAGGTTCCCACACTGCTCAGCAGCCTCATTACGCCCAGCCATCAGCCAAAGCCACCGCGCGAGGTGACAGCCTGCCAACACACCCCAAGGGGGGACGACGGGGCTCTGCCAGCCAGGCGTTCTCCAGGAACGCAGAGGTTTTCCACCCCAGGTCCTCATCAGACGCCTCTGCACGGGTTGACCGGTAGCCACAGCTACTGGTGACCGGTGTTTTGTCACCCTCCGAAGGACTAAAAAAAAACCCCTCTTCACCTTCTTTTCTGCTATAATTTCACAGTGACTTCAGGATAAAACGCTTAATGAGTTGAATAATTAAGCAACACTTGGTGATGAGGGGGGAAACATCACCTTTTCTTGGCCAGCCAACTCCACGGCTGCTGCGAAGGGTGGGTTCGTGGCGCAGCCGACAGCCCTCGCTGCTGGGTTTGGGCATCGGGGCAGGCACTGGGCGAGTCCCGAGGAGGACTTGGCCACCCACCCCAGGCAAGGAAGGAGCTGGTCATAGGGACCGTGCAGGCAGCCATCTTGATTTTAAAAGTCGGCATCGCCACTTTGAGCTGGGAAGAGCAGAGACTGCAGCACGGTGAAGCTGTCCACCTGGTTCCTCAAGAGCAATCTGACCACACCAGCTTTCCGCAGGGTCTGAAAAGCGTGCGAGAGCGAGCCAGGCTCCTGTGTTAGCTCCTTCCTCCCACGCAATAGCCTGGAGAAGAGCGGCTGCTGCTCCCGAGCCAGGCCACAACCCACCAGCCAGCGAAGACTTGGAGTCTCTCCTTGCCAGCTTGCCCAAAACCCCCCCAGCTTCACGTGTTTGGCCACGCGGAATTTCCTCCTGCCTTGCGCAAAAGGCAGGCCACGCATCTACAGGAGATGCTGATACAACCCCTACGTGCAGGGAGGTGGATACTGGTGGGTTGATGGGTTGCATCCTCAAGGAGGGCTCCCAAGGGACATCCCCAGGGTGCCTTGGCCAACTGCGTGTTTGGGGACAGCCTCTCCCCCAGGGACGGGGCCTCTGGATGGTGAGGGACGCCTGGAGACAGCAGATTGGTTTTCATTGCGTGGCTGTTTCTCTTAGCTACAAGAAAGCTTCAGGCTTTGGAGCAATTAGACCTAAACCACTTAACGACCATGCAGCAGAAGAAAACTAATCACGCAGGAAGCCAGCTCGGCTCGCCAGTAAATCAGAGCAACTGCAGATTTATTTGATCTGACAGCCTTGACTTCTTGACGCAGTTGTTGGACGGCTTTGCCTTTTAGCGGCTGCTGTTTCTGGCCCCCGATTTTCTCACTTGGCTTCTTCCTCCTCTCGCAACCGGTTTCGTACCGTCACCGACACAACCTGGCGGTGAAAAGAAAGGGGATAGAGCAGGAGCGGAGCAGGCAAAGAAGCAGCACATCACCCAGGGCTGCTCCACCTGCTGCTAGCGTTATAGGTCACCAGCAAGCGCATGCGGTGCTGGAGATTTGCTATAGTCCTGGAGAGCCACTGTGTTGGTCCTGGCTTATTCTAAGCTCAACAGATGTCCCCAGGAGCTGCTGTTTCCCCAGTACCAAGCTGGCTGGGTGCTCCCTCTCAGATGGGGCGGGAAGGTTGTTCCCAGATCACCTCCTCATCCTCATTTCTTGGGGGATACCAAGGTAGGGCTCTGCAGCAGCACCCTAGAAGGGCAGAAACACAAGCTCAATACCAAAAACAACCACCACATCATCCTGCTTCTTTCGCCTGTGTGAGTACGGAGTTTAGACCAACCCTTATTTACCGCAAACGGAGCCTCCAACCAGAGGAGAGGAGTGAGCAACACCAAATTACATGGTGACAGAGAAGATGAAGCAGCCCGATGCTGAACAGCTTGAAAAACAAGTTGAACCCAAAGCAAGAAGCAGCTTTATTTAGTTCCAGCCATCACAAGGAGACCTTTAGCCATCCACAGCCAAAGGTGACCAGTTTTATGGCTAAACAGCAACGGCACAATAAAAGTCACACCTGAGCACAAGCAGGGGGGAAAAGAACTACAAAACCCAGCACAAGATAGGGGCATCCCCAGCCACAGAAACTGAAGCCAAGCCAACAAGGTCATGAAGAGGAAGTCCTTGCCCTATATTTAAACGTTAATTGCTTTACTGCTCCGCATGACTTAACCCAGTAATAAACCAACACATGCTGCGGGATGAGAAGAGGCAGGGTTGCTCCATCATCATTACCTGGGCAGAACCAGCATAATACAGGACCTCCAAAAAGCCAAAAAAGATTCTACACCACCCAACACATCACCCACACCACCTTACCTTAGGTTTTAGGGTCCGTTTGATGCTCCAAAAAAGTTGAAAGAAGCCCCCCCTGCACACAATTAATTACCTACAAAGTTTTCCCTGTACTCTTAGCAACCCTGAGCAACAAGGAGCCAGCTCCAGCCACCAGCTTTTATGTTGGGACACCTAAGTGTGCTAATAGCCCCTAATCACCCTGACGAGCCTCCCCTGGGACCCCCCCACCCACGCCCCCTCAGCCCATTGGGCCGGGACCTCCATTTAAACTGGGGCTCAGGTCCTCCCTCTCTGTCTGAACTGTGTGGTAGATATAGAAATGTTTATTGTAGTAGGTGGGGGGTTTTTGGACTTGCCTTGTCAACAGGTTGTCTTTAAGCTCCTCTTCTTTCATGTGGATTGATGTTCTGCCTCTTTCTCTAATTTTATTTTTTCTGTTGACCTCGTATTTAACGTGTTCCCTTGACTTGAGCAAAGGATGGGGCTCTGTCAACATCCTTTTTTATCTACCCTGGATACGTCTTGTAGGTGTGCAGCGGGGTCAGTGTTGACTTTTCCTTTCGAAAGCAGAGATTGTACGCTGAATGCATTGCTTCAGTATGATTTTGGTAGTACCTGCCCCGGAAGCAGCTGCTGAGCTGGCATGGAAAGCGGTACCCAACCTTGCTGCCTGAGCAAGGGATGTGTGGGTGCCCACCAGACCTCCTTGTTGCTGTGCTTCTTCTTCAGGAAGGGTTCAGATTCCATGTGTAAGTATAGCCGGGATAAGCTGCTGGGAGGGTTGAGGACAAAATAATATTAATGTTACAGAAACTGAAGTTCTCTCTGGGGCCTCGGCTGCTAGAGGAGCATCACCTACTGCAGCTGGGGGGGTGGGTGCCCCAGTTGATTCAGGCTGAGAGCACTGCTGTGTGTGGTGAGTGGGTTAGGTCACGGGGACCTTCTGGTAGCTGCACCAGATGTGATGAGTCACAGAGTGAAGCTCCTTAACAGCTCCATCTCTGCCTTATCAGTGGATGCTTGTTTGCTGTGGTATGGCTGCTCCATCTGATGTCACTTACTTGGGCTAGAGATGTTCTCTTGTTGTTGTTGTCGTTGTTCAAAATGCTGCGTTTCAGCTGGCAAGAAGGACTTAAAAGCTTGCCGTGATGGTTTCTGGAGTGCCTGAGAAACGCCTTGCTGGAGAGGCTGCCAGCCTGGGTCTGGCTCCCCAGCAGAGCATGGGAGGTGTTCAGCTCCCGGGAGGGCGAGACCTCCACCTTGGAGTGGCTTGTAGAGGCCAGGAGGACAGCATGCCCATGGGAGAGGGAGATAATCCACCAGGTGGATGGTTCATTCCTTGGCTTGGCAGGTGATTTGGGTTAATGCTCCCTAGGAGGAAGATATTTGAATTATAGGCACTTGGGGGTTTTTTCTTTCCCTGGCTGTTTCCCGTACTCCTAGGGAAGGCAACGTAGAAAAAGGACTTTTCAACACGCGTGTGGGGCTGTGAAGTGTGACACTGCAGTTTTCCTAGGCTGTTACCGTGTCCTGGCAGTTCCTGGCTTGCCTCTGCTCCGACCTGGATTCCAGCGGGGTGGTCAACTGCTGTAAGTGAATTAGGCAAATCCTTCAGGGCTGAGCTGTGCTGGGCACCCTGTGATAGCTGACATCCTCCAGCCCCTCTGACAACCCCTGTTTGAGGTTTTTTTTTTAGGTTTTGAAGTCCTAAACCTAGTCTTCTAGTGGTCTTCTGTCCCTTCTTCCAGTGCATGGCTCTGTTTCTGGCCACAGCTGCAGCTCCTACGCACCGGGTGCTGCAGAAACAAGGAAACCCCCACCCTGGTGGTTTTTTTGCCCCCCCCCGCCTTTCAGATGTGTTGGTAGAGGACTGGGCTTGCAGACAAGCTGGGTGCTCTTTTGGCCACCCTGGGGGCAGGCTGCCCACGAGCTGGGCGCAGTGGCATGAGGACACGTGGTGCCATCAGCCAAGGAGGTCCTCGGCAAGGTCCTTCTTGTCTCCTCAGCCTAACCTGGTTGAGAAGCAGCCTGCATTGCCTCTGGGATCCCGGCTGGGCTCTTCCCGCGGTGCCAAGGGGCACAGCCCGTGTGGGAGGGGGTGATGCGCCGTGGGTGAGGGCGGTCGCTGGGTCAGAGATGACCTGGTGGAGGTGACGGCAACGGCTCGGGGGAAGAGGAGGGTAGCAGTGGGCTGGCACCGGCAGGGTTTGCTAGCAGAGATAAACGCGGCACTAGCGATCTGGAAGCCCAAGCTTGGCTGGCGATGACCCTGCAGGAGCAGGGGGAGATAAGGAAAACCAGGGCTGCCTTCGGCTGTGCTTGGTCTCCTGGGAAATGTCCCCGTGACTTGTGACCTGCTTGGCTGGGAGCGCTCAGCCAGCGGCCAAGGCTTGTTCCTGCAGCCAGTTTTGGCTCAGCCTCTGAATTTATACCCTTTCGATATTATGGGAAACTTCCTGACTCATCCTGGCTAGCAGTACTGCCAGCTTTTTGAGGTCCCTATCGGTTTGCCTCCGAAGTTGGAGCAGATCCTGAGAGCTGTGCTGTCCCAGAGCACAAGCAAGCAACATGAGATGGCTTTGCAGAGGGGGAATAAGCTGCCCGCGTCCATGAGAGGCTGGAAGCACCTACGTCTACAAGAGGGAATAAATTTTCGAGGTGCTGCCAGCCCTGGGAGGGTCCTGCTGTGCTTGACGTAAGAGCAACATGTCACGCCATGGGCTGCGGGGGCTGCTGTTGGGGAAGCCACACCTGAAATGCCAAGGTGTGATGGGGAAAGAATTATTTTCCAGAAATACGGATAGACGTTGAGGCCTGATCTGAAGAGCACTAAGGATGAAGGGGTGCTCGGTCCAGGTTTGTTGGCACTTCCAGCGTCCTCTTGCCACCACATGGCAGCTGACTTCGGCTCTGGCTGAGCCACCTGCAGTGCAGACCTCCTAAAACGCTTGGTGAGCGTTCCGCTCGGGGCGTGCGTAAGCTGGAAGCTACCCATGGCGACGCCGCGTCAGGTCAGCTGGGCGCCTTCGGGCAGCGTTGTGGAGGTTGAGGGGTTTGCCGTTGCGATAGCGCTTGCAGCGATGATGCCTTGCATCACCGCTGGTGGGGGAGGTGGACTTGGTGTTGGCGTAGCTTCCGTTGGTGGGGGGGGGTGTGGAAAATTCAGTTATCTGCGGTCAGAAGTGCGGGCACGGGGATGTTGGTGGAGCAGGCTGGGCCTGAGTACTTGGGTTCTTCGCTTGGGCCCTTTATATCAAATAGAGTGTCGCCAATAGGCCTTTCCACCCACGTGCCTCCAAAGCAGACCCTCTGGCAGAGACGGCGCCTCCTCTTGCGTAAGGCCCGGGATGGCTGCGCGGTGTTAAATCCTTGAGAAAGACCCTGTTGCTCAACGCTCCTCGTGAATCCAGCCAGGGATTTCATGTCCCGCCCTCGGCCACGAAAACCAGCGGGCTCTGCTCTCCCGGGGCTGTGGCTGATGGCACCTTCAGCTCCTGCGAGGGGGGGAGGTTGTGGATGAACAGTACCTGCTAGAAATGGCACTTGTGCCTTCTTTCCCTTAAAAAAAAAAAAAAAAAAGGAGATGGAGCTTCGATGGCCTCCCTTCTTTGTACTCTGACACCTGCCCCCCCCCCCAGGTGAGTGTCTTGGGAAGACCATATGGGGATGCTTCAACCCAGTCAAGATAGTTCAATCCAGTCAAGAAAGGGCGAGGGGGGGAACCAGTGTAAAAGCAAGAAGGGCACAAATCAACCACTCGAAGCTCAACACCATGAGGAGGCAGGCTCTTGCAGCTTCTTTCTGGCCACTGAAAGTGATGTTCCAAATGGCGTTGGTCCCTAACAGATGTTGCTGGCCGGTGCTTTGCAGGTCCCACCACGCTGGCCGGGGACCTGTCACTTGCTGCCTGGGGCACATCAGTGTGGAGAGCCATGCGAGGTACAGGCAATATTTGGTTTTATGGCGTCGCGGTGCCCAAAGTGAGCAATCGAGCCCCCCAGCCTCGGCAGGAGGAAGGGACAGGATGAGCGGGGACCCGTCAGGTTTGTTGGATGGAGCCAGCGCTGTGGGCAGGCTTTGTCCAGGTGAGATGCTGTGGCTGAAGCCAAGCTGCGTTCACCTGAACTAATGGCTTCTAAGCTCAGGATTACCCCAGCAATGTGACTCAAATTCATGTGCCAGTAACTCCCAGGGAGTCTGAGATGCGGAGATCCTGGGATGAGGACACATCAGAGTGCCCTGGTGACGGCAGGAGCCTGGTGTGCTTTGGGAAGCTGGGGAGGAGGTGGGATGCCTGTGTGTGGAAACCAGGGTGCTGAGCCAGGTGGTTTATTCGGTAACCAGACTCCGGCTTGTCACCCATCTCCTCTCCCTTATCCTGAGGTCTATCAGCCTTGTGCCTCAACAGACCGAGAGCGTGTGGAGGGTGAAAGCTCAGAGGCATCTCCGAGTGCCTGTCCCTGGGAGAAGAGCACCCGTGCCATCAGTCCCACCTCCCAGACCCTCATGCTTGGGAAACGGGGCCCGTCACAGGGGTATCTACAGGGCCAGGAAAAATGAAATTTTAGATGCGCGCTCCTAAATGCCTTGGGCTCCGGTAGAAGCCATGCCCCAGAGACGGCTTTAAATCCCTGGCCAAGCACGTGTTTGCGGTTTCTAGATAGAAAATGCCTTCGTGGAAGGTGTGCCACCTACCCAGTGCTCACTGTGGTGAGCTGGAGGTCCTTAGCTGAGATGTCCCTTCTGCTGTCCTCCTCCGCTGAAGGTGTGGGGGCTGAGTCAAGCTGTATTAGACACCTGCAGCCTTCTGTTTGCACCAATGGCTGAAAAAAACCCCCGAAACCCCTGCCCACCAGCGCTGCAGCCCACCATTTCTAAGCGTCTCCATCTCTCCTTCAGCATGAGGTGCTGCCTGTGCCCTGCTGGGAGCCTCGTGGGTCTCCTGGGTGCTCAGCGGTGAGGGCCTTTGCTGGAGAAACCCTGTGTCGCACGGCCCCTGCTCCCAAATTTGGGTCCTTCCCGTGCCGCTGTTTCTTGGGGCGGCTTTACGTGCGATGAGAGTCCCAGGGTGGGCCAGCAACTGCTCTGTTCCATCTAAAAACGCATCTCTGGTGCAGGCTGGGTCCTTCTTGCTGCCTTGAGTGTCACCTACACGGGGGGCATTTCAGTTTGTCTGCTGGGGGGGGGGGACTGCAGATTCCGCTGTGGTGGTTGACAACGTCTCCGTGGGGGGGGTGGCTTGGTGATGGGGAGGAGAGCCTTACGTGCCCACCAGCGATGTCCAGCCACGTATGATCTGCAGGCTCCTACTCACAAAGATCTACCACGATGGCTGTCTCTGCTCTCACCCCTGCTGTTTTTCCCTTAGACAAGCGCCGAGCTCCTGTCTCCGGAGCTAAGGTGGGAACTTGGCTTCAGGGTTCCCACAAAATCAGCATTTTGCCGAGGGTTTTTTTTTTTTTTTTTGGTCCTCCGCGCTCATAATGATTAGTTCCTTGCAGCTTGTTTGCACCGGAGCAAGTCCTTGCTCTTCCCAGTGCCGGGCTTGGGGTGCTCGGGGGGGGGGGTGTAAATAAATGGATGCACGGGAATAAAAATCCCTCCCGATGTCACTTAGTGTTGGCACGCGCTTCCCTCAGCCCAACCGTGCCGAGGGAGTTAGCTGCTAGCGCTGGTCCGGTGTTGAGTTGAGCCTTGGGGAGTAGAAAAGGGGGGGGAATAAAAGCTCCAGCAGCCTGCTGGTGAGGACGGGGGGAAAAAATGACTCATCTTCGTGCTAAGAAAGGGAGACAAATGAATGAATGCACAAGGAAATGGGGGGAGAGGAGAAAGAGGAGTCTTGTGTTATCATTCCCAGCTGCGCGGTGGTTGCTGCCGAGGAGGAGCTTGCTCCCCTCCCTGCTGCTTCGCTGGCTGCTGGGAGGAGATGCTGGGAAGATGGAGGGGGTGATGGGGGGTGTTGGGGGCGGGGGGGAGGTCCCAACCTTGGGGGGGGGAAAAAACCAGTCCTGACGCATCCCGGGGCAAGTGGTCTGGTTTAAACCTCACCTCTAGCTACGCGGAGATATTTCCCATCTATTTTTAGACGGCTCTCAGCATTTTAAAAACAGACTTATTCCCAGCTTCGTTCCCAAACTCTTCAGTGTTCACCCAAACCCCAGGTTGCCCCAAGGCTTTTGCTGTTATTAATACGTCTTCGTCTCACTCCTAGGACTGGGCAATGACTCCACAGCATCGCCCCTCGCCCCCACCGGCCCTCCCTTCCCCTCGGAGAGGATCCCAGTGGGCCCAGGCTCCAGGGATGCAGATGTCTCCACACCAGCTCCTGGCCAGCCTTCGCTGTCCGTGTCCACAGGACCTACCGGAGATGGGGTGTCCTCTGGGCTAGCGGAGAGGGATGGCCGCAATGCCACCCCCACAGCAGCACTGTCCCCTGCTCCTGCTTCCATCAACGTGAGCTCCACCACTGCAGCCACCATCACCACAGCAGAGAGCCCATCCCTGGCCTCCAAGCCCAGCTTGGTGCCACCAACCTTGGAGACAGCGCCAGGTCTTCGGACAGCAAATACTGCCACCTTGGCAAGAGGCGCGATGGATTTGGGGGCAGCTGCCAGCCCCACGGGTATACCTGCATCCTCCTCCTCCTCCCTCTCCGCCAGCGACCTGTACTCATCCACTGGGACGGTCTTGTCCCCAACGCCTGTCCTCACGAACCCCGGCATGACCCAGCCACCGACGCTGACCAAGGAATTCCCTTCCCTGGGGACGCTGGCCATGGCATCGAGCCTGGCCGCGGAGCCAACGTCCCCCCCAGTGACTGTGACTGACCCCACCACAGCCGAGGCCACGGCCATGGGCAAAACCACCCTCTCCACCGGCGTCACCATGGAAGAGGTCCCCCGTGCCTTGAGCGCAGGTGAGCACCACCACCCTCCGTGTGCGTGTATAGATATAATGTCACCCTCGAGGTGCTTAGATAAGAGGGGCAGACCCCCCCCCTCCAAGAATTGGAAGGGAAGAGTTGGTCAACTTTCTGAGAGCACGATTCAGCAAAAGCTGAGCTTTCCTGGATGACCCTATGTCATCTGCTCCACCGGTGGAGACAAGGAGATGTAGATACCAAACCTCAGTTGCCCGGAGATGTGAATTGAATCCTTAGTTGCAAGTTTGACCTGAAACACTTAAGGATGAGAGGAAACAAGGGTGCGGATGGTGGGCGCAGCCCGAGTTAGGAAGATGTAGGTTTTTTTCTTCTCCCTCCTGGAGACCCCACTAAGCTGACACTAGCTTTCACCTGTCCTCTTCTGCAAGCTCAGACAGCTTAAAAGCGCTTCTTAAGGCCCGAAAAGGGAGGGATCCGGAGCATTTTGCAGCCTTGGCTCGGCACTAAATGCTGCCTGGTGCTGGGGGGAGGGTATGAAGGAGCAAGTCCGTAGTCCTCAAGCAAAGCCCAGCTGTGTTTTATCCCTGCCTTTATGGGAAAGGGGTCACGGCAAAAAAATACAGGCGTGCCCAGCATCCTCCACGGGAGCTTTGGGAAGCAGTGAGGGGATGTACCCCCCCCCGACCAGAGACGCCTGGCGTGGGTGTATCGGCAGCAGCCGGGACGTGGGGTGGGTGCGATGGGGCTGGGCCTTGGCGGGGATGCTGAGCGTCGCCCTTTCTGACGGATCCTCTGCAGGGAGCATCGTGGCCATAACCGTGACGGTCATCGTGGTGGTGGTGCTGGTTTTCGGGGCGGCGGCGTACCTCAAGATCAGGTAAGGCTGGGTTTTTTTGGGGTGCCTGCCCAGCGGGGTGCTCGAACTGTGGTCGTCCCCGTCCGTCCCGTCCCTCCCCCCTGCCGAGGCTGCAGCCTCTCTCCCCATCTCAAGGGGGATGCTTGGGGGCAAACCCTGGGGAGATGCTGTCCCCAAGCCCGGCGGGGCGACGTGCAGCCTCCTGTCCCGGCACGGCTGCCTTTTCTGCCACGGCTGTGTTGAAAAGCCGAGCTTTTTCTTCCTCATTTTACAACAGCCTCGCTCAAATGCCGGAGACGCTGCTCAGCATAGTCATAACCGGTAATTATCCCTAGGGCAAGCTGCTGCCACGGGTCTTGCCGTGCCTCAGACAATAAACAGGAGCCCAGCCCAGCGCCGAGCATCTGTAATGAGGTTTTGCTGACAACTGAGACGAGCCAAAGTCTTGTTTTAATTCCCTAGCATATCCCAGTCTGGTGCAACGGGGACAAAATCCTGCCTGGGCTTATTTTCTGTCCTGGTGCGTCCTGCTGAAACATCCCAAAGCTCTCAACCTAGTGAGGTAAAATAACTAATAAACCCCCAAAAGCAAGCGGTAACGGCGGGCGGTTTGCTTTCCCCTGGCAGGCACTCCTCCTACGGCAGGCTTCTGGATGACCACGACTACGGCTCCTGGGGCAACTACAACAACCCTCTCTACGACGACTCCTAGCAGGGACGAGGAAAAAAAAAAAAAATAATAATAATAAAAAAATATATATCCTTAATTTATAAGCGCTTCTGCAGCAGAGCATCCGCTGTCGGGGAGATGGCCGGGCACCGAGCCACTGCTGTGGGCAGGATGACGGGGGGTCCGGCGGACGACAGGCAACCGGAGGGCGCGCGTGTGTGCAGTGCCTACAATAAACCTGAATTTTGGCGTTTGTGTAGGAAACTCTGGGTCCTGGGGCACGTCGACCACTTGGTTTGGAGGCAAGGGAGCCCAAATTCCCCAAGAGGAAGGGATGGGGGGGAGGTAAAGGGAGAGGACGGAGGCTCAGCCAGCGCCGTGGCTTCCTTTGAAACGCCGCTGCCCCTTGCCGGGGGGGGGGGGGGGTACATGGGGGCTGCTGAGCCAGAGCCAGCAGCGGGCAGGGGTCCCCCGTGCTTTCACATGCCCCTTCCTCCAAAACCACCTCCCTGCATCCCCCCACTGTGAAATCCTTCCCCTTCCCTCACCAGGGACCATGTTACGGGGCTGCTCCATCACTGCTCCTTTTCTTTTCCTGCAGGTGCTTCTGTGTAGAAACTTGTCATTTTGTTCTTTTTCCATTTAATCGTGGTTTTTTCCCGCCCTCCCCAACGCAGCCTGGTGGGAAGGTGCATTGACCACCCACGCTCCCGGGCCGAGAGGTGCCCGTGGGTGCGTGCTCCGCAGCTTTATTTTTTAATCCTTGAGAAACTCGGCCGCTAAAATACAGCAAAGTGGTTTTCTTAATCCCCCAATTTTTGTGTTGAGCTGCTATAGTGGGCGAAGCTGGGGCGGGGGGGCTGAGGGCAGGGCCGGTTTGGGGAGGGGATGCTCACCCCAGCCCGCAGCCCCTCGCTTGGCCGCTTCTGCTTCGGGCTAAACCCCCCCCCGGCAGTGAAAAGCAAAGCCCTCAGCCTGTGCGGCATCGTAATAATGATGCTGAAGAGGTTTGGGGCATCCCAGCAAACCCCCGGAGCTGGTCACCATCACCCCAGAGGTTGTAGATTGGGCGCATCCCGTAGACCCTTGGCAAGACGGTGGCGCAACTGAATTTCCGGAGGGATTTTGGGGAAGGCAGCAGCACCTCTGCGCAGGTAGAGATGGAACCAGTTCGCAGCGTTTTATATCTCCGCTCTTAATTACCGATTGTTTTATTGCATGAGGTTCATCAGGGTATCCTCCAAAATCCCTCTTTGCTAAAGCTGAAGCCGCGCGGCTGCTATGGGGAGGGCAACCACGAAGAAGCCGCCGTTCCCTAGGGGAGGCAAATGGGAGAGGCTGGAGCTGTCACCTCACCCGAAACGCCGGCATCGGTTTGCTTCGGGTTAATGGGCGGCGCAGGCGGGGAAACAGGCTCTGCCGTTGGCAGAAGCGTCCTGGGGAACATCAAAGCTCGGGGCGTTCGCCTGCTTGCTTCCCCCGACGGATGCGTCGCCTCTTGATTTCCATCAAGCCAGCGGAAGGAAGGCGGCCGGCACCACGACAGCCACCTGAAAAGGCCAGGAGAAACGAGGGCATCTCCTCCAGCCCCGCTTCCCAAAAGGAAACGCAATCGTTAGGCATTTTCCCTTGCCTTCTGAGCCTTTTTCAGGCTCTTCAGGGTTCCATCCTTTCACCTCCCTTTTTATATTAGCGTGGGTCGGGCGGCTCAACGGCGAGACTTCAGCGCGGGATTTGCTGGCACTAAGCCTACCCGCTAAGCTCTGGCTACGGAGCTGTTCCTCGCTTTTTTTTGGTTCAAAGTGGGTAGAAACGGGGAATAAAGCAGCCAACGGCTGTTGCACCTTCTAACCCCGGCCAGCTTGGGAAGCTGGTGGGGCTGGGAGCGCATACGGGGTGAGATTTACGGTAGGACTGCTCTCTATCCTGAGCTACAGCTCAATATTGTCCAGTAACAGGCATTAAAAATAACCAAAACACCCCGAACTTTAAAAAAAAAAATAAAAAATCACTCACTCTGCTCAAACGCCGCTGCTATAAGGGAGGGAATAAAAGAAGAGGAAAAGCCATTACCTTCGCTTCAAAAAAAGTAATACAATCTCCAGGGGAATAAATTATTTTTTTCACGAAGGAGAACAGAAACCGGGTGTCGCCTTCTTGCAGGACACTGAGAGTTTCTAGGAGGAAGGCTTGGCCAAGAAATTAAGCCAGTCCTCATCAGCGCGGGCTCATTTCGGGTGCGGATTCACGCTTCATCTCTGCGTCAGCGGCAAAAACCGGAGACGCTGCCTCGTCCCCGGCGCCGCCGAGCTACTGGTCCGCAAGGCTGGAATGTAAAGTTCACTTTCCTGCTCAACCCTGCGCTTGGATGCTTAAAAATGGATGAATATCTCTTGCCTACGACACAAGGAAGGCGCTGGACGTATTTTTGGGGCTATCCCGGGGTGAAAAGAGATTCCTCGCTTCCCGCAAGAACCCGGGACCAGGAACCATCCCCCGGTGCCGCGGTGTGAGCAGCAAGGCAAAGCTTCTGCCCAACAGCGCTCGCCGAACGGGTCAGGTGAAAGATGAAAGGATGGACACCCCACCTCCTGACACGGCTCCAGCCCCCCAAGCCCATCGCTGGGTGAAAAAGGGCTTTTTACAAAACTCCTTGTCTTTTTTTTGACGGCGCTCACTGCTACGGGCGGAGAGGAAGGCGCGAGGACACGACCCACCGACAGCAGGGGGTCATGATAAATACATCCCATTCACCCGCGTAGTTTGGAAACGGAGCCGAAAACAGCGGCTCTGTGCGGCGGTACCACCCCCCCCCCCACCCCCCCAACTCAGAGCATCCTCCGGGAAATGAAATGGGTAAAGCGAAGCTGAGCCAGGCTTCCAGCTCGGGGCCAAAACCAGCCGGGGAAGGGCTGGGTACCGCAGGATACGGTATCTCTGGGTGAAAGCCGGAGGATACTCCAAGGTATCGCTGGGTGAAACCCGGCGTCGGATAAAAGCCACAAGGGTGGAGGCGGGGATGGCGAGCGAGATGCAGGGATGCCCTGACTCTGCGCCGCCGCGGGGTCGGTCAACACGTCGCTTTGCGAAGAATAAAGAGGCGGGAGTTATTCCAACTAACCCCACGGAAAGCCCGGAGCTCTCCCCGAGCCACGCCGGTCCCTCCGCTGAACCCAGACGGCCCCGTCCCATCCCGCCTGCCCCAAAAACACCCAGCCAAATTTGGCTGCCTGCTGGATGCGGGGACTCCATGGGTACCAGGAGATGGGTTCCGCTGGAGGAAGGATGCTGTGCCGGCAGATCTGATGCCAGGGCAGTGGGATCTGATGCCGAGACCCGCACCAAAGGGCTTTCCTGGGTGACCACACCGCAGATACACCAGACTTTATATTCCATTTATTCACGCTGCATCCAGCCTGCGACGCGGCCGATGCATTTCTATCTACGGCACTGAGTGCCAGCAAGGGCCAAGGCGCAAGGCCGCCCGAAAAGTAACGGATGTGCTCGCCAAGTGGAAGAAACACTTCACTATGGGGGATGACGCCCTCAAAGGCAGAACGGCGTTCAAGGCGATGCCTGCAAACACTCCCCTCATCTTCCCACCTCAGACCCTCCAGCTCACCCGGGGACTTCTGTCTTCCCCCACTACTGTGGCAGGGAAGGAGGGAAAAAAACCATCCAGGATACACCGTAAAAATAAAGACTTGCTTTTTTTTCTTCTCTTTTTGAAAAAAAAAAGATGAGGAAAACTCTCTGCCACCGGCTCGGTTTATTTACAAAAATAGCAAAAGCCCATTTTTCCCAAAGGCTTCCCACCTCCCCCCACCTCTGGCTCAATCTCATCTCAGAGATATTTTATTTATATAGCGAAAATAGCTCGCATAGCTCCGCGCGGAACATCCCATTCCCCTGGCCCTTTGGGCAGCAGCGCTGCAGATGACGTGATCCCTCTCCAGGTCTCCTGCCTTGCCCTCACCGGAGAGATGCTTTCATCCCCATTTCCAAGGCTCCCTCTGCCCTCCCTAATCGTGCTTTTTGTTTTGCTCGTTTGTGAAAATGCTAATATCCCATCAACACGTCTCCATGTGTCGTCTTCTCAGGCTCTTGGTGGTATTAATGGAGTGAGTATTAATGACTTATTAGCAGAGACAGCTCTCGGCTGCAGCCTCCAGGAGCAATAATGCTCGTTAGATGAAGTAATTACCCCTCCGGCGAGAACAGGGCGCGTTAAGCACCCAGCGGCTCCGGCCAGAGCTGAAGGCATCACCTTGTCTTTGCACCACACGTTCCTATAGCGCCAGCCTCCAACAGCAGTCGCTTCCACCAAAAACCCACTGGAAATATGGCAACGCGAGGACGAAACGTCCCCGAATTAGTTTCTGTAGCTCGTTTAGCACTGGGTTGCTGTCGTCTTCAGGTGCCGCTGAAAGGCACTGAAGGTCACTTCTCAACAGGGAAGCCCTTTCCTTCAGCTCTCGTGGCTCACAACTACCTCCGGTAAAACCGCTTGGCCTTCAGCCCATCCCGCTGGTCTTCCTGGATGCTACAGAAAGATCCGCGCGTTGGGTTTTTGTAGCCCTTTACTTTATTTCTCAGCCAAGAGCAGCCTCAGGCGCCCAACGCAAGCTAGGGGAAGTCTTCTGCTCCCCATTGCCCCAGCACACGCGGGGCTGGGAGAAGGGCTGAGCTTTGGCAAGCGAAGAGCAGCTCTGCCCGGGCCAAGGGGCACGACCAGGAGCCACCAGCCTCCGGTGGGACCTCCCCCTGGGGTGAGCAACCTCCCAAGGGTGTGCTGGAGCCCACCCATCATCCTGCCACCTCCACCGCTCCCAAAAGCCACTGCCAGCAGCTACGAACAGCCAGGAGCTCCAGGGGTTTAACTTCTTGCTCTATGTTGCCAACAAAGCTACTTGCAGGCACAACCAGAGAAGCAAGCGTTGAAGGCCTAAGCGCTTCTCACAAGTCTTCGGCTAATCCGTCGTTTCGCAATTATTTCACAGGTTTAGAAAGGTTGGGGTTTTTTTTTGACACAGAGCACCCAGACTTCTTCCACCCACCCTGTTCCATCTGCTCAGCCGGGCGGCTGGGCTTTGCCAAACCTGGACTACGCAACTCCCGACAACGCCGAGGGACCCCTGTCCCCAAAAGCCATAGGAGATGAGCGAGAGGAGGGAAGTGGGGGGTGGCCAGCACCCCAAGGTCTCCCTCCAGGCTCTGCTCCAGCCTCTGCCACCCAGACCGGAGCCAGCTCCTTGCAAAAGATACGGGAATCGGTTTCAGGGGTCAGAGAGCGACTATTTCATGACACTATAAAGCGACAAGTTACAAGTCCCGCGTGCAAACTCCCCCCCCAACTCCAACTGGGACCATTAAGGAGAAAAAGCAAGGAAACCACCCCGTTTCCAGCACGGAGGTGCCGGCACACCCCTGGGCTAAGCCAGCCCTGCTTGGAGCCGGAGAGACAGATGCTCCGCTGGCCCTCCGAGTTATAAATAGCACCGCACCACGAGCCTTTCCCTAATTGCGTTCCTTCCAGTTGGAAAGGAAAAACAGATGGTTTCTCTGCAGCCGGGCAGGGGCAAGACATCAGGCTCGGCCCCGGGGAAGCCGCGGCTCTCCGGCTGCGGGACAGGGGGGTTTAAGCCTGCGCAACTTCAGGGAAGGGTCTTCTCCCACCCAAGAGTGCTCCCCGCCTCTCCCCGAGCCCTCCCAGGGACGCAGATCGAAAAGACGCGCTGCTGCCGCTTCAGCAGAGCTCAGGGTCGGGTTTCGCAGCCCCTGCCACCAGCCGAGCATCCGCCAGCGCTGGGGTAGCGGCCCAGCACCCCTCCAGCTCCAGCCTTGCACCCACACCCCCGTCTCCGGGCACGCAGCCAGCTTGAGAGGCTCTACAGGACATTTCGTATGGGACACCCCTACCTCCCCCCAAAATGATGTTGTTGGACCCAGGGCCATCAGACCACACCTGGCTGTTTTCTGCCAGCAAGCCAAGAACGCCGCCAGAGTCACTAAACCCACCCTTCCAGCCCAAAACTGGGGTGGGGGTGGGGGGGTGTCTCCTTTCCCAAATGCTCCCGATCCATCGCCTTGCACCTTCCCGAGCCCCCCGGTCCTGCATCGTTCCGCTCATTGGCTTAACGAGTCCCTCTCCTGAGTTTCGCATATTTGGGCGGGCTTTATTAATAGCTCCACTGACCTTGTCTGTGCCTGCGGCCCTTGCGCCTGCTGGAACACCGCATTTTTCCCACAAGGCAGCGGCAATCCCACCCTGCTCCCGATTTTGCCCTACGCCGGTGACAAGGCTTCATTTCGGGCGGCAGGGTGGGAGCTCCCTGCCCTGTCCTGCCGCGTTTAGGGACAGCTTCGCAACAGCTCCCTTAGCCAGCGGGCAAGCCCCGGCCAAGCCAGCAGGTTGCCTTCATCCCAGGACCACCGCATCCCTCCGACCCGAGCATCCTGCCCGCTCCCAGCAGCGCGGGAGCGGCCGCTCGGGCACATCCAGACTCACGGAAGGATGGAGATGGGTGGCACCGTGCCAACTCCAAGGTGAACGCCACGCCTCTCCCTTCGATGCCAGCCCACAGCAAGGATGGACAGCAGGCGCCAGGGTCACCCTTGGAGCCACCACGGGTCCGCCCGCCCCACAACCTGCCCCGCAGACAGGTCTGACTGCCCCACAACTGCTCCCCCATGGAGAGGCTGAGCAGATCCTGCTGATCCATCGACGCAGAGGGGCCGGGATGCAGGGGACCGGCATCCCTGGATGCGCCAGTCCCCGGGAGGACAGGATTGAAGCCCAGGGACGTGGGAATGAAGCCCACCTTGCCCAACAGCACCGCTCACACGCTGCTCTACAAGCCTTGGACCAGCATCTCCAGGGGACAGGGCAGCAGAGCTCAGCGCGGCACCTTCCATCCCACGGCTCCTCACCTGTCTCCGTTCCCTGCCTTTATCTTTCCCACCTCGGAAAGCCATCCGTTTTTTTTCCGCCGCGCAATGCAATTTATTTCCCTGGCAAAGGGAGCTAAGGGCTCGGTGCCAAGCTGAAACGCCACCGTACAGCGGGTCCAGCTGGTGGCATCAGGTTCCCCAGCTGCGCGCCCCCCCCCCCCCAATCACTTTGCAGCGGCAAATTCCAAAAGCAGGAGAGCAAAAGGTCAAAATCAGCTGGATCCCACCCCCAAGATCTTTTTCCCCCCTCTCAACCCGATGCAAAAAGTCCAGCTGGGGAGGGAGCTCAGCTCAACCACGGATTTTCTTTCAGCCTCCTCTTGTGGTTGGAACCCAAATAGGAATATTTCCAGCGGGGATAAAATTAGCTTCCCATTTAGCATCAAATCTGCTTGGTTGCGGACTGGACCCGCACGGTTTTACAATTAGCTGCTCTATCAAAGGCTACTTCGCGATTGAGTTTTCCAAAGTCGGCTTCCCAGCTGCGCCACGATGTTATTTATCATCAGCTAAATGAACCGACTACACTTTTGCAGGGAAAAAACAAATAAAAAAAAAGAAAAAAGAAAAGAAAAGAAAAACAACGCACAAGCAGGAAACAATTAGCCGGTAACGAGGCGAGCGTTCTGCAAGGGATAGCTGGGAGATGCGCAGAAATTCAGCCTCGACCTTGGCGAGCCACAAGCCTGTGCCGTCCCCCCGTGCTCCCCGGCAATGCCCACCGTCCCCACGGCCCTCATTCCCAGCAGATCCACTCCTCCCCTTAAGTCGGCCCCGCCGGCATTTGCAAGGCCACCACCTCAAGCAGCAGCCCCGGAATAGCATCTCTCTTGAAATATATATTTCATCCGGTTAACGAGCAAGTTGCTGGCATCTGTTTCTCCCCAGCAGCTGCTCGCAGGGACAATTTGCCTGCTCTGGTTTTCGTTGGTTTTTTTTGTGTGGTGGTTTTTTGGTGTTTTTTTTTTTTGTTTTTTTAATTAAGGCTGGATTGGATTGGACTGCTGCTTCCGGCTTGGGCTTCCGTGGCCGCAGTGCTCCTCTTGGAGGGAGGAGACCTGCCAGAAAGAACCATGAGGTCTTATTGGACCCGGTGGGACAACGGCTTCCTTGCCCAAAGGCTCACCAGTATGGGTGTTGGGGGGGGGGGTGATGCCGCCCCCAGTTAGGGTGGGCAAGCCCAGCCCTTCCCAAGGAGATGGTGTGGGCCTCACGGTCTCCATTTCTCCACCCGCCAGCACAAACCCTTAGAGACGCATAAAAGGCAAGTTACTGCTCGTGTCCTCCACCTCCAGCAGCACTTTAGATGCGCTCAACACCTCGCCACCTTCTGAAGGCAACAGCCACCAGGTGCCAACGAAACCAGGCTTGAGCCCCATCCGCACAGGGCACAGACAGTACCTTTGACAAACCCGTGTCACGCAAGACTTGCTTGTGAGGAGCACAAAAAAACGTTTTGTCAACTCCTTACAGAGCTGCGGAAGGTGGGGCCACCTCTGCCACCAACCCAGAGCACTCAGCACCTAACCGGGGACACTGCCGCACTCGTCTGCAGAGACAGCCTGCCCCAATTTCGGAGCCCCCGGGGACTAGACGTAGCTCCCCAACCTTCTTCTCGGCATCTGTTCACCGGTGGCTTTTTTAATACAAGAAGGGAATTGATAGTTAGTTCCTTTTCCTAGCTTTGCTGTATGCCCTCGGCACAACTCCATGCCATCTCTGCTTCTCCAGCCACCACTGTGTCTAACCCAGACTTGTCACCCACAGGCTTCTCAGGTGTCAACTAAGAGCGCGTGTCCTGGTCAAGGAATTTTTTTTTTCCCCCTCTTCTTTGGGAGAAGGACTGTAACTGCTTTAATAATACAGAAAACCCAACATTCCTCACGTCCACCTCAAAGACCTCATGTGACATCACGTTTTCATCCCATTTACAGTTCGTTCAACCCTGCCTTGTCCTTTTAAAGCCAGAGGGAAGTCACTTCTCAAGCAGTAACGCTCAAGCAAAAAGAGCACCTTGAAAGCATCTAAGTGGCATCACCTGAAGGTTTTTTTGCCCTGCTGCTGGGCAGCCAAACCCACCGTGCCAAGCTGCTGGCAGTCACCACGGGGTTCTAGCTGTTTGGCCAGCAGTAGCCTCCAAGCGGGACCCAGTGGAGCAGCAGAGGTGGTGACGGGTAGTGGGATGAGCTCTGCTGGCACCAGGCACCCAAATTCCCCTGCGCACCCAGAGCTGCTGCTTCTTCCCAATTAAAAAAAAAATACTCTGCACGTCCCTACGAGACCACAAAGCTCTGAGGTGACAACTCCTCCAGGCTGATACCAGCCCCATTGGCCCTCAGGGCTTACCTGGGAGCAGGTCTCCATCCAGGGAAGGTAGTGAAGCCACCAGGTGACAGCAGACATTTGGAGGGAGCTCCAAAGCGGCAGGGAGTCTTGCTGGCAGCTTCAATGGAGGAACCAAAAGCATCATCCAGAAGCAAGCGGTGAGTTCTCACCATCTACAGGAGTTTGAAGTCAAGCAGAGATGTCAGCACCATCTTGAGTGAGGGGATGCCTCAACTGGCCCATTGCAGCAGGGACTCACAGTCCCACAGTCAAATCAGCCCCTTCCCCAGTCCATGGCCCTTCAGAGAGACGTTCCCCCCGACGTCCAACCCCAAGCCCCACGCGTGCAAGGCTGGGGGAGACACCCAGGAGCCAAACCACGCTCCTTCTACGCTTCTGAAGACAACAGAGTCCCTCCAGCTTCCCTCATTTGAACAGCAGCCCCCAGGAGGAAACCGCCACTTGGTGCCCAGCACAGCCCATAACCCAACAACTCCAAAAAGGACCTTTCCCTAGAAGCATCCCCAAAGACGCTCCAGCACAACCAAGCACAAAAGCCTTACCCGCTCCCTCACCAAACACCCAGCTCCCCCCAGCACAGCCCCCAGGCTTTAATGGGCTCCAGATGAGCTGATGCAGCCCACCTGGTCCCACCACACGGTTCCCCACCATCAGATTCCTCCACATCTCCACGGACAGGGGAGAAAGCCAGCCCCAACCCAAAGCACCCGCTCGGCCACCCACGTAGCTACGGCTGCCCACCTCCCTCGCACCGTGGGACAGAGGGGCAGGGTTGGGGTGGGAGAGCAGAGACCTGGACTTGAAGAAACCAGGGGCAACTTGGCTGGAATGACGCAAACCGCTGTCGTTTCACCTCGTACCACAGAAATATGGACATACAGGGGCTGCTGAGAGCACTATTTTCATACGAGAGTGACACGGGCCACACGTTCCGGCATCTCACCCTTGTTTTTCAGCATTAAATCACAGTTTAAACTCGGCGGGGAATTTCCAGAGTACGTGCGTAAAAGAAGAGTACACCAGGCGTAGTGTAATTTGTTTATTTTAATAGAGACGTTATTTTACGTTTATTTATAGCAGTGAGAAAAGCGCTTCAGAAAAAAGATCCTGCAGTAAAGGCAAGCTGCAGTAACAGTATCGTCCCAGTCCTGGTATTTCGTACATTAAGGGCACTGCCAGATTAAGAAGAAAAGCAGCTGTTTTACGGTAGAACAAATGAAAACCAAGTAGTTGTATGGTGAAGAGTAACTGGGCTTATTTTTGTATTTTATTTCACTATCAAACACTATTTGCATGTTCTGAAATTCTCTGAAACCAAGAACTTTCTGTAACGTTCTGTAATATTTAGGCTGCAAAACACCTTGGGCAGGGTATTACGTGAGGAAGAGGAGGGGGGAAGGTTTGTTGGGATTTTTGTATGTTTTAAAAATCACTCCTCCATCCTCTCTCCAGATACCATTAAAAAAAAAAACCAAAGCCACAAAAAATTGGTCCCTGGCACTACTCGAGTGCTGTTACTTTAGCAAACACCTCGGGCCCAGCCCAATTCGACAACAACCCCGACAAGACAACGGCACGTGCTTCACTTAGCGTGCTCCATCGAAACATCACGCTACGTACGCGTCTAAAAACCCTACACCTTGGCCTCTGGAAGCAAATAATGCAAAATGAGGAAGAAATGGGTGTAAACGCGACTGCGGCTGGCAAAGGAATCTGAGACAGCAGGTTGGATGGGTGTCCTGGGGAGAAGGCTTGAATTTTAGGCTGTTCATCGCACATAGGCACGCAGGACAGCCTTGTTTTGAAGGGAATGCTGTAGGCACGCCGCCCGCGCCCACAAATCGAGGAAAGGTGCAATTTCTGCGAGCTCGCGCTCTCCAGCCGCTTACACCGATGGCTCCGAGGCCCTGGAACAAACACGTCGTTTAAAAGGAACAGGAGGTACCCAAGTAAGACTTTGCAGACGTCAGCTTTATGTAAAAAGGCTGCTCTCAAAGCTACCAATTTTCCCCAACAGCTGCAGCCAGCGCAGCTCTACCTCCACCGCCCGTCGCGCTCACAACCTTCAGCTGCCCCGAAACATCTTCTGCTGCATCAGCTGCTCATCACGTCTCATTCTGCATCTCATAGTTATTCCACTAGTAAATGGCTCTTTTAAAGGAATGCTCTTCTCTCTGGAAACCAGCCTTCACCAGGCATCGCCCTGCTCGCTGGGGGGATTGTCCCCCAAGGCCCCGACCGCTCTGTGCCCCAGGTACTAGGGAGTGGGGCACAATTAGCAAAACTCCTCTGCACTCGTGTTAATTAAACCTTGTAACCATTTCACCCGTGTTGTAACAACTTTGAATAAATTTTTACTGACAAGTGGGTGGGTTTTGTTTTGTTTGTTTGTTTTTTAAATAGACAGTCTCTTCCGTGGCAGAGTCTTCCTCGCGCGGCCGTAGGCAGCGGGTATCTCGGTCACTGCTCCTCCAGAGGCATCCGGCATTTCCCATCTTGGGCGGTATTGTATGATTCACAGTTTTTGCATTTCATGCCTAGGAGATGGAACTGCACTGTAGACCGGGCATTGCAGTCATTGCAAAGGATCTACGCACACAGAAAAGAGACAGAGAGGGGCCTCAGCATCAGCAGGACGCTCAACAATAGACTACAACCACGCTTTTAGCAACCGCAGAACCGGTTTGGTACCAGAGGACAAAGCAGAAAACATCTTCCTTTAAAGACAGCAGGGCTGATTTAACTTCTCCATTTGTAACTACTCAGATCCCGCTGTATCATCACAGAGAATGTACTTTTAGCACGGCAAGATGACTCCTCGCGTTAAGTCGGGGACAGACGTGCTTTGGCTTCTTTCTCTTGATGTAGGAAACCACCAGAGAAACCCTCAAGTGAAACTGTGCGCAGATTAACAGCGGCACGGGCCACTCTGCTGTGCAAGTCAGGCAAGCGGGGGTTCTTCTCAAAACAGGCAGTAAACAGGTTTTTTTCCCCCCAATATCCTGACTCCAAGAGTTGGTAGGATGGGTTGGCTAAACCATAAAGGATGCAACTAAAACAGTAATGACCAGTGCTGTTTAATTCAGTGCAAACAGCAACTAGTTTCACAGTTCTGAGTTAACACAAAGAAAAAAAAAAAAAAAAAGAAAACAGATTTCATCTCTGTGTGCTAGCCTTGCACGAATCAACAGCTGAATATTTTTGCAGAAAACCCACCACGTTTAGTTTGGAACACGAAGCTCCAAGCTGTTAAAAAACAAGCGTTCCTGCTTTTCACTACACAGCACTAAACACTACTGGACAAAGCAAGGTGCTTTCACAGACCAAGCCACTTCTCTGCTGCGCGGTCTTACAACACTACGAGGTTGTGCTTTTGGGATTGGTTTTTTTTCCGAATGCTTTTTTGTGTGTTTATAAGCCCAGTAGATGAACACTGTAAGCCTACCCACAACACCTCTTCATCATTCCCTAACCGTCAGACAACCCGATGTAGGACAACTTCACAGTGCCCTCTGCTGCCAGTAATGTAAAGGCACAATCTGCCCAAAACAAGGGACATCGCGCAAGTCTCATCTCTTACCTCCACCATCATGTTCTGATACTCTGTGGGCATAGGAGTTTGCGCTACTTCGTCATCCAGCTGACGCCAGTACCTTGTCATATCTAAAGCCGAGTGCATGCACAAAGGACACCTGTAACCTCTGGCAGAAAGGAAGGAAAAAAAAAAAAAAAAAAAAGTCTAAATCAGAAGATGGAGCGGGGCCGTGAAACAAGTCCACCCAAAAGGACAAGCTTCGTATCATACCAGTCAAAGAGAAACACCGTGAATCAAAAAGTTCTTGCAAAAAGAAATTAAAAGCCCCTTATCCCTTCAGGAGTTGGCTTTAAGTTATCGGGTACAGGACTGTCTTCGTGATCTTTACCTCCTGAAGTATCATAAAATCATAGAACAGTTTGGGTTGGAAGGGACCCTAAAGATCATCTGGTTCCAACCCCCCTGCCGTGGGCAGGGACACCTGTTTGTAATCTGTCTGGACTACAACAATATTAAGAAAAGAGATGTTTAGAAATACTTACTCTTTTAGCATATCCTCGTAACATGTTCTGAAAAAAAAAGCACAATGAGAAGCTCAGTAAAAAGAATGCAATTACTGGCTGGTAACATATTTGGATTGAATGAAGGGAAAAGGCGCACAGTTATCGCCAAATCAGAAGTTAAAAAACATCCTGAATCCAACTGAGAACAAAGCTTCCCAGCAAAATCACCAGGTAGTTAGGCAAAAATACGGAGACAAAGGGGGTTTGACTCCATTCTAAGGTCTTCTAACCTAACACGAGGGAATAGTCAGTACTATGAAAAGAATTGCATGGTTAAAGCTGGCTAAAAAAATAGTGTGATGCATCACAAGGTAAGTTTAAGATGGACAGGAGCTGAAGGAAAATTCAATCTGTGGACACCTACATCAAAGAGCGCATAAGGACTATGGGGAGGGAGGTGGAAACCAGAGAGCCAACAGAGTAACAAAAAGCTGCCTCTGTAACACAAGATAGAAACAGAAAGGGAAAATGGAAGGGAAACGTGGTAATTATTCCTCCAAAGGCACCCAACGCTATATATAACATCCCTTTAAATTGCCGACAGAGCTGACAGTTTATGTAGCGCAACACAGCACTCCGTTGTCTTAGGGGGCTGCCTAAGGAAAGACTCTCAAGCTTAACTGATGAGCTGCCACCAACCTCTTAAAATCTGCAACTGCTTTCTGCCCTAAGGAGGGACTTCTCTATAGGTTTACTGAAGTTTAACTAGTAACAGAAGGAAATTCAGCACAGGAAAATTCAGAATGAACAGTACCCAGGTCCCTCCACCACCACCATTTACCGCGAAAAGAAAACAACCTTTCTAAAGAAATTATTTCCTGATGAAACACAGACAGTCCCCAGCTGTGTGAATCCCTTAGAAACCATCTCTAAGCAGCTGGTACAGACTAACCAGGCCTATAGAGCCGCTGAGTAAACGCCACACACAAGGCAGCAGCTACTCCCCTTTCTCAAGTATCTGCAATGCTTTACCTGTGAAGAAGGTGACCGCATGGCAGAACATGAGCTCCAACGCGAGATGTGTGAATATCCTGTTTTGAGGCAAGTATCAGACCAAAGATGAGAAGATTAATTCAAACACAGTCAAAAATACAGCCGCACACAAATCCAAGAGATGAAAGGACGAAACTCACCTCCAAACATATTGGACAGTCCTGCCTGGAGACGTTTTCAATACACTTTGCAAAAACAAACAAACAAACAAAAATTATTCTACTGCATAAGTATCTGCTTTTTTTCTAAATTCTAAAATACCTTTAGAACGGTAAGAAAAGATGTATGAAACATCACTGCATTTAGGTTTGAAGTTCTGAGAATTAACAGGTGGCTTAGCATATTAAAAACCAAACAGCTTGAAAGTATACATAAAGAAAGGGCTCCCAGAACTCCCATACCAGCAAGCGGCCTAGCTTTTCCTATACTGCAGCACAAACAGGAGCTGCAATCAACAGCTCCTTTTAAAGGAGAAGGAGACCAAGGTGTTTATTTCCTATAGCTTCAAATAGCAGCTAAGCCAGCCCAGAAGCGCTCTGTGTTGCTGTTAGGCACACTTAAGAGAACCTGCTGGTCTGTATGGCCTTGCACAAAGCGAAGGCACTATCAACTTCTCTTTTCAAGGTGCTTTTTTCACAATATGGAGTTAATCGGTGTACTCTTACCTTGTGCTTTCCCCGCAGACTCAAGCTGAGGCATAAATTGCACTTTGAACAGTGGAAAAAATCCTCCTTCGGGCCAATCCTGAGGAGAAAAGCGTCAGGCCGAGGCCGGTTCCCCCTCGCCTTCCCCGCCAGCCCCTCACGCACCTGCAGATCCCGCACTCGGCGCAGTGGTACTGCTTCTTGTCGCGGTCGAAGAGGTGGCAGATGTCGCAGTAATACTCCCCGAAGAGGTTGCGGCAGCCCTCGCAGCGCTGCTGGGCCTGCCGCCGCACCGGGGAAAGCGGCCGTTAGGTACGCTAAAGGCCGCCCCCTCCCCTCCCCGCCAACATGGCGGCGCCCGTTCCCCCCTCCCCCCAAAATGGCGGCGGCGGCGGCGCCCCCAAAATGGCGGCCCCCCCGAACTCCCCCCGCCCCACCTCCCTGGACCCACCTTCTGCAGTAGGCGGCAGCGGGTGCACTGCACCTCGGCCACACGGAAGCGGTCCAACCGGTGCCCCTCGGCGCCATCGTGGCACAGCCGGCAGGCGTAGAGCTTCCCGCAGCACGGCGCCTGCGAAAGGCACGGCGCACCTCAGGCGCGGCGCCCCTCAGGCACCCCTCCCCGCTAAGCCCCGTCCCGCTTGCCCTTCACCCCTGCCAACCCCCGCCCCGCTTGCCTTTTCCCCTGCCCCGGAGGCCCCGCCACCGCCTCACCCGCAGCAGGCAGCCCCGCCGGTAGTGCTCGCAGCCCTCCTCCCCGCCCGCCGCCATGGCCGCCCCCGCCCGGCCCAGATGCAGTTATCACTTCCGCTTCCCGCCCCTTCAACTTCCGCCGCTTCCGCTTCCGGCGGTACCGCCCCCTCGCCCCAGCAGGGGTGTGAGACGGTGCCGCCGGCGGCACTTTCAAATTACCTCCCCCAGCCTAAAACCTTCTTTCCCCCCTTAAATCTTTCTTTTTTATTCCCTCCTTAAACCTTCATTTCTTTTTTCTTCTTTTTTTCTCCTTCTTTTTTCCTCCCCTCTTCCCAAAACTTAACTTCCCCCCTCAAACCTTTCTTCTCCCCTAAGCCCTCCTTTTCCTCCCGTTCCCCTAAAATTTTCCCTTTGCCCCAAAAAACCTCCTTCTTCCCCCCAATCCCCTTAAAACCTTCCCTCCCCCCCCAAAAAACCCTTATTTTGCCCCATTCCCCTCAAACCTTCATTTTTTCCCCCACCTACCCCTAAAACCTTCTTTTCCCCCCACCTGCCACCAAAACCTTCCCTCTTTCCCCCCTCTCCCCAAAACCTTCCTTCCCCGCACACTTTCCCTTTTCCCCCCTCTCCCCCAAAACCTTCTTTCCCCCTAAAACCTTACTTCCCCCCCAAAAAACTTCACTTTTTTCTCCTCTCCCCCAAACCCTTTCCCCCCAATCATCCTTTTTCACCATTCCCCTAAAATCTTCCTTTTTCCCCCCATTCCCCTAAAACTTTCCTTTCCCCCCCAAACCTTCCTTTTTCCCCCCTCTCCCCTAAAACTTCCCCCCCATTCCCCTAAAACCTTACTTTCCCCCCCAAAACCTTCCCTTTTTCTCCTCTCCCCCAAACCCTTTCCCCCCAATCATCCTTTTTCACCATTCCCCTAAAATCTTCCTTTTTCCCCCCCATTCCCCTAAAACTTTCCTTTCCCCCCCAAACCTTCCTTTTTCCCCCCTCTCCCCTAAAACTTCCCCCCCATTCCCCTAAAACCTTACTTTCCCCCCCAAAACCTTCCCTTTTTCTCCTCTCCCCCAAACCCTTTCCCCCCAATCATCCTTTTTCACCATTCCCCTAAAATATTCCTTTTCCCCCCATTCCCCTAAAACTTTCCTTTCCCCCCCAAGCCTTCCTTTTTCTCCCCTCTCCCCTAAAACTTCCCCCCCCATTCCCCTAAAACCTTCCTTTTCACCAAAAAAACCTTCTCCTCCCCCCCCGTTCCCCTAAAACCTTCCCTTTCCCCCTCTCCCCTAAAACCTTTTTCCCACCTCTCCCGTAAGACCTTCCATTTTCCTCCTCATTCCCGTAAAACCTTCCTCCCCTGCTCCCCCAACAATAAAACGGAAGTTCTTGGCCATCCGATGCAGTGTAGGGAAAGCAGTCAGACAGCAAACAGGTTTCCTGGAATGTTTTCTGGGAGGAGAACATTCTGTTTCTGGATGAGGACCCACGGCCGCGGAGGCCGAGCGCTGGGAGAGGCACCCGGTTCCAACTGGGGGCTGCCCCAGCCCCTGGGGCCTCGGTGAATTCTCGGTAGGTCAATTTTAGGCAAATAACTTGGTTGCGTTTGCTCGTGGCTAGCTAAATGACTGCTGTGGCCAGCTGGGAAGGTGCAACTGGGCTACCCGGAGCAGTTCACCGTTAGCAGCGAAGAAAAAAATTGGCAATGGGAAGGGCAAACTGGATGAGCACCATCAGCCTCGTGGTGTCCGGATGCTGCTGAGGGATGCTGGGATCCTGCACTTGTAAATGGCTGCAAGAAATGTACCAACTGTTAAACAAAAGTGGATTAAAAAAATACCACCAATACAAATGAGCACCAAGTCCAGGGAAGACTTAAGGCAGCACATCTTACATTTGTAAGCACGCACCAGTACCGAGAAATTTGGAATTTGAATATCCTTTTATTTACAAGTTTTAAACGTATGTGTCAAAACGCAGCATAGCCACAAAGCTCTAAACGCGATGCCATCCCGCATTCTGCCGTGATAACGTCCACGGGAAAGGACGTATTTTGTGGAAAGATGAGTTCCAAAATCAGCTACACCGTCCAGGGGTGGGAGCTGTGACGACAGCCTCCAGCTGCCGGAAAACAGTTGTGAGCAACGTAGGGACACCATAGAACAGCCGACGCGAGGGCAGTTAAGCAAAAATGGTTTCTCAACGGTCCCAAGATAAAAGCGATGCCATCTTTCTCTCCTCACGAGCCACTGTTGGGTTTTACACTTACCTGTCCCATTCCCCCAGGGGACCTAAAGGACTGATGACTTGTTACCCAGCGCCCACGGAAGCCATTTCCCAGGCCACGGCGCAGTATTTTACACCCATATTCTTCCTTCGCCACTAACAGCGGCCACGATTCACCCAGCGCGGCCAGACAACAGGCCCAGTTAAAACACCTGACAACCGCCCAAAGACGGGGGGAGGAAAGCACGGAGGGAAAAGGGACCTAACACAAGGTCACGCACGCTGCTGAGCATTAGCGAGGGGTTCAAAGGGACAGCTGGGAACATATCCATGTTTAAATGTCGTATTTCCTGCACAAACGTTTTCTTCACTGACATTTATGTCAAGGCAAAGGTGCTTTTTAGGTCAGGTAGCCCACCAAAACATGGCAAATTCAGCAGCTATCTACTCTCTTCGCTATTCATTTAAAGAGAAAATCCTCAAGCGGGCAGCAGTTTGACAAAAGAAAGCCCAGCTTCCTTCCAAATCCTCCAAACCAACTTCTGCCCTTGTCGCACAACCAACAACCGCTTTTTTTCCCTTGGAGCAACCTCAGAGAAGGCCCAGCCCTGGGCCAGAAAGTCAGTATTTCAGGAGCTGTTTTGCATGCACGAAATCCAGCAGCAACAGCAGTGTGAGCTCTGTCCCGGGACGGGACCCAAGCTGCTTCCCGTGGCAATCCGCTGCGCTAACGAGAGAGAAAGGGATCCTCCTCTCTCCCGCAGAGACCCTGCAGCTTCAGCACCTGGATGCTCGGACGGATTGTTCCCACTGTTTCAGCCGCCTGCATCAAGAGGAGAAAAGCGGAAGGATGTTATAGCCAGGCTAACAAAACCACTGAGGGACTCCCTGATGACATGCTTCCGTTATTTTGATTTATTACACGTCCTTACCTTGCTAAAGCTGTGCACTTACACCTCTGTGCTTCACTGAAGACAACTTTAGTTAAGTTCTCTTTTCCTCCCGCATTTATTATCAGGATTGCTTCCCATCCTAATGTTTTTTCTTCTTTTTCCTTAGTAGCATTAAGCCAACACATCACGTGCATGTTGAGTGCCAAATACCCTCACACAGATTAAGAGCACGTGCAGCATTTGTGCAGAGATTTCAGAGTCAGTGGTTGCTCCCTCGTCTCAAAAAGGAAACACCAGAGGCCAAAAGAAAAAAAAACCTAAGATGCACAGTTTGCACCTACACGTTAACAGTATTGCCATGACATGCTCGTGGCTGTCTGAACGCCCTTCCAGAGCACCTTGTCTCCTTCCCTCTTTATTCTCCCCAACTTCTGCTCCCTCTGGAAGGTGCAGTCCTTCTGCCCAGCCTCAGTGATGAAAGAGGGATGAGCGTGAGGGAGAAAAACCCCAGCTAAGCACTGCACTTCTCGCTTTCAAGAGGCTGAGAAACTCCAACACGTACAGCAGACTCCCTGGAAGATGCTGAGCAATAAGAGGTAACAATACTCCAATAGAAAAAAAAGCAAAACAACAATCAAAACCACACAATTTTTTCTACGAGGGTTTTTTTTTTCAGACAAAACAACTTAGAGAACTGCCTTTCAATGGGCAAGACGAGAAACTATTAAAACCACATTTAAAAGCCTCAGCTTAAAACAATCTAGAATGATAAAAAGCAAGGCTAACTCAAAGTGCAAATAGAGTGTCAGAGTTCAAACTTAGTAATTCGATCTTAAGCCTACAAGCCAACCACACAGCCAGGACTTTTCCGAAGCTTCCTTCTCTTCCAGACTCCTATCTCATGCTTGGAGAGCACTCAGGTATCAACAGCTACGTTAAATAAATTTAGATTGTATAACACGGTTACTAAGCCCATTTTCAGTGACGCACTCGACAGTGCCGTACGTACAACCCAGTTTTTCCACGCCTCACCTGAAGGCAGCCGCTTTCCCCTTTTGGTTATTGTATCGCCTTCCTCTACGCCCAACTTAATGAGCCGCTTAATTTCCAACACCAATGCCCAGCAACTCAGCTTAGGAAAACGATTTACCTTCTACAGCCAGCTTCAGTACCTGTGAAGAAAGCTGTGTGCTGCCCTCTGTAAGAAATCTGTCCTGGTGAGAAGTCCTCATCAAGAATGTGTAGAAGGATTTTCCCACTGCACCTCCCAACTAGGTAAGTGTTCATGAAACTATCCATTTGAAAGAAATTAAAGCCACCGGAAGGCAACGCTGCAGAAATTAAAGCTTACCTTTTACAGGCAGGTGTCATCTCCTTCTCCATAAGGCTAGTGCTCAACTCTAGGGAAACCGGCTTCTGACGCATCAGGCATCAAGGTGCCCGACAGCTGTAAATGGGGAAGGAAAAAAAAAAAAAAAAGAAAAAAAAAAGAAAAAAAAAAAGAAGAGAGTGTCAATTTCCAAGTGTAGTATAAATAGAGAACAATCAGAAATTGCCTTCTATGTTCCCAATGTGCAACTTAAACAAATCTGTTCTTTGATCAGATCAGACTTTAAAAATGCTTCCTGCCCCAATACGGTCTGACAAAGCTCAACTGGAAGCAAGGGAGCCAAAGTGACTGCCTCTGGAATTACTTAACTCTTAAACAACACATCTCAATGTTACAAGTTGGTTTTTTTGCTAGTTTTCCCCTTCTCTCCCTCTGCCTGGCTCCTACGCTTTCCCCCCTCTGTACTGTCCTCAGCCCCTCAACATCTAACACAGCCAGAACAGTTCTCCTCAAAACGTATGTCCCTCCTGGTCTCTCTTCAACTCCGGTAAATCAGGCTTACTTTCACCCTGATCCAGCCAGCTGAATTAGCAACAATTCACATTGTCCGTCTTAGCAGTAAGAATCTAATCTCTGGTTAACCTCAGAGAGACAAAGAGAGCCCCATGCTTCATCCGTGACCCTTCTCTTTTCCCCCAGCATAAGGCCTCAGGTCTTTTTACTTAGAAACCAAGGCAAGTTCTGCCTCTGCTAAGAGTCACACTGGAAATTTGTGGGTCACACTATTCGGAAAGTCCCGAACCAAACAAATACAGCACAAACTATTTCATTGCTTCGTTACCTGCTGTGAGGCCAGACTTGGGGTATGGAGGTCGATAGCAGCAAGAGAGGGAACACGGGACTCTGAAACTGTTTTATTTTCCTTTTTCAGAAATCTGGGATGCCACCCTGCAAAACACAACCGATGCATACCATGTTAAGGAAGCAAGAGCTGACTGCTCTAATGCATGCTGCTTCCTGTCACTTATTTAGGATGCAGGTGTTATTTAGAGGACGTCAAAGCTCATACCTTCCACTCCTCTCAGTTCAGGGAGATGATTTAGTTCTGGCAAACGCACATCCGCCTTAGAGAACTCCCATTTTTTCCTATTTGCCTGAAGGATGTTTTTTTCATTCGTGACCTGTAATCAAGGGCGTAAGTACCAGCTCATGAAAATACAGAAAAAACAAAACCAAAGCTATTTTCAAGCTTAAAAACGCAGCAAGATGGCAACGTTCCGCTGTAGTTGGAACTTGCGCAAGAATAAAAGACGCTAATGTGTGTGAAGGAAATCTATTCTGCTCAAGTGTCATTTATACATTAAAAACAACCGACCAGCCACAGTGAAAACAACCCAATCATCTAAGCGAGACTGCTTTCAGAGAGACAAAATACCACACCGGGAGAATGGCTCAGATCAGTTTTCTGCACGACGGCAAACATTCCTGCTGGCATGGAAAGAATACTGTCTAGGTAGTGAGTGCAGTGGAAAGCTTTCTATTTCAGTTGTTTTCATTATCAATTTTTAATGCATTTATGACATGACTAAATAAGGCCTTGACCATGTTAAATCCAAATCTTCAATCCTGCTTCAGTAGCGCAGCGCACATGGTGTGTTTTTCCCGGCCAGGCAGGAGGCCACAGATATATTTAAAGTCTCACAGATCTCCCGTGTTGGACTGCTCCCCTCATTTAAAATTGTCCTCTGACAGAAAATAGTTTCATATAAGATAACTATTAGCAAAGGATAACAGACAACACAACTGTACGGAAAAAGGGATAAAGGAAATAATATTTCTAGTTGTGACTTAGGGTGAAGGCTGCAACAGATGGGATTCTTGACAATAAAACACATACTTGAGTGCAGAATTTATTTTTGCTTTGCCAAGGGGGAAAGACAGATGGCTTACCGACGTCAAGCTTACGCTGTAATGGCCCGCCGGAGAACGCTTCCGTTGCTTTAGAAAGGGGTTCAAGTATTTTTTACTCTTTTCATCAACTCTGTAATCAAAAATACACCAAACTTTGTATTAACTGGGGTAACACGGTGAATATAAAAAACAACAAATGCAAGACACCAGAAACACTGTCATTAAATGCTTAGAAAGAAGGCTCACGGGGAAAATATCCTTTCTGAGCTCAGTGAACAGAGAAGTTTGGCCCAAAGGACAAGCCATGAGTCAAAGAAAGGCCAGTGTCACAACAGCTGGCGAACTGTTGCTTGTCCAGTAGCGCTTTGCCGAACGCAGAGAGCCTGTGCGAACACACACAGCTGCTCGAGGTGAAGCCGGGACTTCTCATCCACATAATCCTTCACCCAAAGGCTGTTTCGAGCCGTGTCCTGTCCCAAACCCACATCTGGCCTTCCCACACCATCACCCTGCACCTCTCTTGGGACATTACAGCTCCTCGGTGACAGGGACGATGGACACAAGCTCTTCTAGCTCTGCTCCCGTACCTGTAATTAAGGTTCCCAGCCAAAGGCCCCATCCCAACCGTAGTGGGAGAAAGGTTCTGGTTGATGGGAGGGATAACTATGCCTGCATTCTTGGCGTAGTCCAAGCTGCTGCTGGAATCTTTTAGGCTGGTGTGAGGGCTTATTTTAAACGGGTTGATCGCACTGTCATAGAGGGAGCTCAGGTTGGAGGATCGGTCCACCTTCTCTGCATCAGCTTTAGAGCGCTTCGCTTTTAATAGCTTTGCATCTCTGCTCTTTGAGTCGATGCTGAAATCCTGTTTGGGAAGATAAGCGTTGTCTTTCTCTTACGGTCACGTTTAAAAAGTAGCTTAGAGCAGTGCATGTGGGAAAAAAAGTCAGAGCCTAAACCTGCGTGATTCTGCAAGGATCTGATGGAGATGGAATTGTTTTTAGTAGAAAACTTCTGTTTTCCATCAAATGGGAGGAGACTTGTCAGGGTTCCAGCGCCCTCTGTAAATAAGTCACTTTAGAATGGGGTCTGAAACTCTGGAGGAAGAACAGCCGTATCCTGTGTCGCTTCCAAAGAAATGAAATAAGAGCCCAGTATCACCTCAAAGTCACTCTGAAGCCTCTACTCCTTAGTATCCGATTGAAAGCAAAATACGTAATTTTAGAGACAGGGCTTTAACACAGGTAAACAACAGCATACAAGCATGTTTTCCTGATTCAACAGGAGTTATATCTCCTAATTGATTCTCCCCTTAGCTCCTTATTTGCCAGGAACTACCTCATGATATAGTTTACCTGCAAGGGACTGGCCAAATAGCCATTTGCAGACTGCGGAGCCAAGCACTGGGGCAACCTTGTAGGGGCCAAACGGCTAAAATCAAGGCACAGAACTTCTACACAACAGCCTGCAGGCTGTACTGCACCGAGTCTCAGAGCTGTGGGGGCACAGGCCCAACGTACTGCCTTGAATCGGGCGACAGAGTCTCCAGCGCTGTTTAGACTCACAGCGGCCTCCAAAGGTGAGCTTCTCTGGCACATCACACTTACCCAGCCTTTTTTTTTTTTAAAAAATGAGAGAGACAATTATGCTTATATTCTTGCTATGAACTTAAACTGCTGCACATACTTATATAGTCATTTTAAAACATAAAAAAAAACCCCAAACAGGTTCGGAAAACAAAGATGAACAAACCTGGACACCAAGGATTTTTCTTTCTTCTAAAAATTCATCTTTGTCCCTTTTGCTGATTTTTGATTTTTTTTGTAACTGATGGTCTCTGGCATCTTTCTGAATCTTTAATTTAAGCTCCTGAGCAAATCTACATTCCATATAGGGGGGAAAAAAAAAAAAGGGCTTCTGTTAATCTCAATATCATCATCAGTTGGTGTTCAGCCCAGTCTCCTATAGCCTTTTACGTAATCAAGCAAACCGTGCCTTTTTAACTACTGAGAAGCCAGCCAAGTATGACGTATGCATTAAAATAAACAAAATCTTACAAGCACACGCTTTTCACATTACAGCAATAAAGCCAAATATGATGTATCCATTAAAATAAATAAAATCTTACAAGCACGCACTTTTCACGTTACAGCAATAAAGGTGTTTGTATCCCAGCTGGGTGTAGATGCAGACAGCGAATACAGCGCAAGACTACGCTACCCAATACGGTGTGACACTGGGTGCGCACACTGAGCAATTAATGTCATGACAAGGTAATGAGGCAAACATGCCGCTGCAATGCGCTCCCTTTCAACCGTTCTATTCCCAGGAAGGCTAAACCCAAACAAAACCCAAGACATTTAGGGGCTGTCAGCTCTGCAAACCTGGCATGCAATCTTCAAGCACAACTGTGTAACTTCCCTCTCATAATTAGCCTGCTTTGAGCAAGGAATGAACCGTTTACCTTTCAGCAAATCCATCCTTGTTAAAGAAATCGCACTGCAGGAGTTCAGCGCAGGATGGTCTTTTGTCTGGATCAATCTGCAAACACTTCTGTCAAGTCAACGTAAACATCAGAAGGCAAATATATTAGAAATTAAACAAAGGCTTTAGTATTTCTGAGTGAAGTCAGGAAAAAAGCTGCAAAACTCCCCTTTCTAGGGCCTGTTATATTGAGATGGGCCCAAGAGACACCACTACCAAAAAAGTTTAATGTTTGCTGTCTGCTTCCATTCCAATCACTGATGCTCACAGAGATTCACTGTACACGGAATACCTGTCATACAAATAAATAACTCCGCTCTCAGTAAGCCTCCCTTGTTTTCAGTTTGTTTTGCCTAAAGCTTTAGACTCATTAAGCATTTCAAATACAACTATGTGGTTTTCAAGTTGTTTAGTTCCCTATCATAAAGGTGCTCCAGACTCCTGCGTCAAAAGGAGCACAAAAGCACTCCCTGGAAGGATTCTTCCGAATCTACGACAAAGCTGTAGGCTTCCTAACTCCCACAGAGTAGATCCATAACCCCCAAGGGCATGGGACACGTTTGGATGCCATCCCATCCAAGCCTACTTGCTTGCAGTGCCTCCACCAGCACGCAGAGGGAGGGTTGGCAGAAAACACTATAGACACAGCCCTGCTAGCAAGTCAGGAAGGGCTGTGTATTACCTACAAAGCATCCACTTCGGTACTGGATGAGGGACAAAGCTTGTTGGGAGACCTTTCAAAATATCAACGGATGCAGTGAGGCGTATAGCGGATGCTTTCAACACACAAGCCCTTCTTCACCTTTCAAATCTCCTTGGAAAACTTAGATCAGCGGGGCACCATGAGATACAAATCCTCCCTGAAGGACATGCAGTGACGGTTTTGGCTCTGGAGATGACTGGCTTAGTCTCCCCTGTCACCCAGGACAGTAGCTGCCGTATCCCTGCAGTCCTCACTAAGCGTCCAACCCAAGCAGTTGCCCGTTGCATGGGTAGCTGAGAGAATGCCAGTTTAACAGCCCCAGCCCTTTCTGTAGGCTCTTCTTCTGCTCCCCAAGGTGAAGGACAAGTAAACAGAGAAACGTTCACAGTAAACGATTGGTTAATTACCTTGGCTAAATCTAGCACTGCAGCAGAGAGCTTGGGATAGCGTTTGTCCAGAGATTCGGCCTCCTTCACTTCAGGCAACCTCATGCCAGCAAAGAGGGGATTTTTATAGAATAACTCTTGGTGTCTTGGAATTAAATTACCTGGAATCACACAAACAAAGCAACCACTTGGAAGGAATACAGAACAGTCCTGTGAAACATTCGAGAGGCCGAAATACTGTGTCAGAACTACCGTAAGAGCTACAATCAGTGTCGTTCTGTTTTTACCTGTGTGCCAGGAACTGATGCTGTACTCACAAGCTCCCAGCTCCCCCTTTGTAAAAGGCACTAAAAGTTCACGCTCCCCCTTTGTAAAAGGCACTAAAAGTACACGCCTTTCTCCCTGCACTCAACTTCCCCCGTCAAAACGTACCTGACCCCTTCATTACTAAGCAGGCACTAGGAGCCCGACAGGCTGTTCTTACCCAGGCATTTGGTGATATGGTAGAGCTGGTCAATGTCGGAATCTCCAGGGAAGAGGGGCTCTCCTGTAAGCATTTCTGTTATCAGAGCGCCAATAGCCCACACGTCGACAGCCCTGGAAAAAAAACCCAACATCCCAGCTCAGTGTGGCTTCATTCCTCTCTTTGATCTAAAGGCTGAGCCAGGCCAGTGCACAGCACGTCTTCAGCGGGTTACAGGCCCAGAGGGCAGCTTTGCCCCCTAAACAGCACGACAGCTGTTTTCCAAGCTTACGAGTGCTCTGATGAATGGCAAGGATTCAGCTCTTGAAGCAGGCAAACGCTAACAGAAGCCTGACAGATGTAAAATCCGGTTCCAAACCCCAATGCTTTAAAAAAACCTAATGTAACACATCAGTAGAATCTTGCACTTTAGAGAGCGCAACGGTAAGCAGCTCCTCTTTTGCGCAGGCATCCGCTCTTCAGGCACATGTACTGAAAATTAAGTAATACAGGGACATACGTAAATCTGCGCAATTGTACTAACACAGTTTAAGTTCTGACCTGGTTTTGCAGCACTGGGGATCCCAGTAAGAAAAAAGTCTCATTCATCCCACCCACTCCCTCCTGAAACGTCCATCTAGAATTGTTCGGAGGGACTTTTCTGTCTTCCCTCCGTGACTCCAACTGCACAGGAGGGAAGCCTAATCATAGCCTCCTCCAGTACTAGCATTGGCAACGGAAAAGCTCCTGTAGCTAACAGATGAGGAATGCTGAGGGCTCTCCTCGCCTTTTGATCCAGGAAAGCCTAGCACCGGCAGCAGTTAGCCGCAGAGTGGGAGAGAGAAGAAGGCGGCTTAAATCTTTACAAGTGAATAACCAGGGAAGGCTGAGCAGCATCCCTTTAACCTGTTGGCCGAGCAATAGTTCCCCGCCTTCCCAAAACACAGAGCAAGCCCCTCCACACTCCTCACAAGCCCGCAACCCTTCTGCAGCCTCACAAGCCAGTCTTACTTGCCATACTTGGTATCTCCCACCAGCAGCTCTGGAGCTCTGTACCATCGGGTCGCCACGTAGTCTGTGTAAGCTTCCCCAGAAGCTGCTAAGGTACGGGCAAATCCAAAGTCACACAGTTTTACAACTCCTGACTGGGAAACTAGTATGTTCTCTGGCTTAATATCCCGATGTATTATCTGCACAGAGAAAAAGCAAGTCAAGACAAATAAATTTCCCATTTCTACACAGTAAATTGACTGGCTCACCAAAAACAGTAGCTTTCTCACATCCAGGGAGAAAATGACATTTTTGCAGGCATGAGAAACATACCGAGCCTCTAAAAGACAACGACATGCACATAGGCAATGAATAGGTGCCGACCCAAGTGCGCAGGTAAACACAGAACGTCTAACTTTTGCACGCAGAAGCATTTATTTTATGTATCTCTCTACATCTGCTATGCAGGTGTGTTTACTGTAGGTATTTTAACAGGCACAATTTATTATGCTTGAAAATCTGGCCTTGACCATAAGTTTAAAAGCTGAAGTATCGCAAGGGCATGGGCATGTCCTGCAGTTAAACGTGAAGAGCATTTTAGGGATTCATGAGAGAGACAATTTCCCACACATAAAAATGAATAAATAAATATGTGTGTGTTTATATATATAGTTACACAAGTAGGATTAAGTTGGCAAACCTGTTAGAAATCTGTTGAGAACAAAAACCTAAAACCACTGAAGCGAAAAAGCAAGCCTACATGTTTACATAGGCGCTGTCAGAATCAAACTTTTGAGAGAGACTCTCTCCCCCTGCAAGACAAACCAACGTACAATAAGGTGCCATGAAGTATTGGATCCCCATGGACTTCCAGACCCTTCCTTTCAAACACCCTCACAAACCCATCTGAGGCAGACTACCGGATTAGCTGACATCAAGCTCTGAATTCATATGAAATTCAGTCTGTCCCTTCTGCTCTGCCTCTTCCTTGTCAGCCAAAGCTTTATTTCTCTAAGTTTTAATATATATCAAAAATATAGGCTTCTGTATCTATTCATTCAAGGTTAACTGCAGAGCTGACTTCTTGTGCATACTTACGTTATGACTGTGACAAAACGCTATTCCTCTCATAATCTGAAACAAGTATTTCCGAACCCTGCTGTAGTCTAGTCCGTTTGGAAATGCCTCAAGGTCATCAAGCACCGTGTGATCCACAAATTCAAACACCAGATACCACCGTTTCTTCTTTTTGCACACTTCTAGCAGGTTCACGAGATTCTCATGCCTGAGTTGCTGTTATAAAACAAGAAATATTTTGTGAGAGCTTGACGGCATGTAATGGATAAATTGCGACCAGATACTTTTTGCTGCAGCCCAGCCAGTGCACTGCCCTGGAACGTTCTTCTTGTCATGGCACTCACATTCACTTATTCTTAAAATCAGCTCACTGATATTTTAGAATAGGTTTTATTTTGCCAAATTTATTTTATTTTTTTAACATTATCTGGAGGATTTCCACCACCTCATATACGCAGACACCTGGTTTTACAACATAAAAATAAATAAAATGCTAAGGACACTTCTTCTTGTTGGGGATGCTCAAAATACGCTGTTCTGTTATTGGAAAATCTCATGCCTTCTGCTTCTCTCCTCACCTAAGAGATGACACTAACTCCTGCCATGATCTTGACAAACTTCAGAGCAAGCTTACATTCTACGTGAGAGATATCTTGAAGAAGCCAAAAAGAATTCCAAAGGAGCGTGTGGTTAACACGTGAGAGACAGCAGGCACCTAACAGCATCTCCCACAAAGACTTGCCACGGCAAAGGAAAATCCAGAGGTCCCCGAGCTAGCAGGAAAGACAAAGCAGGCTGGTTTGGACTGGAAAGTTCAGCGTGCTGTGAAGTATGTCTCTGACCACTGCGAGAAGAAGAACAGGAGGTTTAGCCATGACTGGTGAGCTGCAGAGACTCCTTACTAGTTCTCTGGTTCTGCTAATTTGCTCAAGCAACAATAAATGCAGCCCGTAACATTGGCCTGTACCTGTGACTCAAACTCCTTTAGGAGATATTCTCATCAAGGTGACCAATTAACACTGCCTTACCCTGTCTGCTCCCTCAGGGCAGGGCACGAGGAGCATCGCTAGCTACCCCTTCCAGACAGGATTCAAAGGATTGCTGAAAACCGCTCTCAATGCTTTGTTTTAAGAACACTTTTTCCCTCTGCCAACAACCCAAAGCGACTCCTCTCTTTTCTTGCACGTTTCCAGGAAGTTTTACTCTTTTCCTCTGTCACTGCTTTCTCTAGGTCCTCTTTTTAAAAAGCTCTTACATCCCCGTTTAGAAGAAAAACAAAAGCAGTTGCAATACCTCTCTGTTCTACCTATCTGCCAGTTCATCACCAACTACTCAGTGTCTGTATTTTATGTTTTTCTAAAAAGGATGATAGAAGACTTTTCTTTTAAGCTCCTACCATACCCAAAGCATTTCTGTTGGCACCGCCAGCATATGCACGTTTACAATAACTAACATGTGCCAGAATACAAGCACATTGAATGGATAAAAGGAAAGTTCAGCATTCTTACCTATAATAGCGTTAACAATTAAACAGCTTCCATTAAACTGCGTCGAGTGGATTCAGAAAGAAAATTGACAAGCCAAGGATTTGAAGATTTTTTTCCCCCCAATATTATGCAGAGGGGGAAGCTGAAGACAGTTTAGAGAAAAAAACCTGCAACTTTTATGAAGAGGGGGGCAAAAAAGCACCACTGTATTTTCTAGTTATTTTGTCATCGCATTCTGACAAGCCACGAATACACCTCCAATCCGTTACACATTTGTAACACTGGTTTAATCACACACCACTTTAACAAAACAGACCACGCTAAAATGCGCAGTTATTTATTAGCTCGGAGCCTAGCAGGGAAATGCCGTCGGAGGCTGCCTGAAGGCAGCACCTTAGCCCAGGGATCGCGTCCAAGGAAGATGAGGGAGGACTGCAGAGCGCAGGGAGTTTCAGGGAAAATGCTCTGCCAGTCGAGAGGGAGTGCCAGCCAACCCGAACGTGGGTCTGTCAAAGACCTAGATGTCTTAGAAGGTCTGAAAAGCGAAAATTTTTTTAAAAAAAGACGTCAATTAGAAAAAAAGCTCTTTTCTCACGAATAATTTCTTCCCAGCACAGGAGACCCGAGGAGGTTTTGCTGTTTTTAGCCTCGATTAAATTTCTGCCCAAACTCCAGAACAGAAGAAAAAAAAATAAATTAGGTTCACAGGGAGCATGCAAGCATAGAAACTACAAAAAGATTAAATCTCTAGATATTTATTTTCACTGTGAGAGGCCACACTTACTGAACTATATACGGTAATGTTCCCCTTGCCGAGTTCCCACTAACCCAGGAAAACAACTTAATTCCCAACACACCTGGGAGGTGGTACGTGCTTTGACTCTGTAACTAAGCCGAGCCTGGTCAACAGATCAGGTACAATCCAGACTCACACAGATCTGCTTTAGAAGAAATTGAGGGGACAACACTTGGAGCTGCTGGCTGCGTCTCAAGCTCCAGCTCATGCATTTCTATTAACTCTAAGGGTCTGTAGCTCTTGCAGTGATCACTTTTCTTTTTTTTTTCCTTCACAGCACAGGGACTATAATCCGGCAGACTCGTGAAGAGACACTTATGGCAGACAAGAGGAGAGGAGGCAGGCTTGCATGTACTCCCACCTCCAGAACACTCCACGTCAGAGGAAAAGCCTAGAAGCACTCCAACTGTAGTAAAACTTTCCTTCATTTCTTCACCAGACACATCACCCATGTCCCAAGGCTTAAAATTACCACATGTGCACGTGACAGAGACACGCACTCTTCTGTGCACACCACCTGCGGGACAAGGGAAGAAGGAAAATGCTGCAACTGCTGCTAGAGGCTATGGCGGCAAACACAGGGGCTGAAGGTGGTCAAAAGAGCAAGCAGAACAACAGGTGTATGCCCTGGCACAGAATGCCACTCTGCATCCTTGGCATCCTATTCATGACGGAATGTAGCAGAAAAACCTGGCAGTGAAACAGTTTAGGAACTTGTAAAAGCTTCAGTAGGAAGAACAAAGCCAAGAGAGGAAGGAGAAAGACCATATGACAAAACACTGAAGAGCACACACACAAAACCCTGTTTATCTAAGGTTCCTGGGTATTTTCCCAGACAGAGTACCTACAGCCCATGAAGAGAAGCACCTTTAATAAACCAACCCACACAATGAGGCTACACCACATAAAACTGCTGATAAGATGCCAATAGGCTGAAGTACGACTGGACATTTAGGTGAGTATAAAGCACCCACAATTGATACCAGGCAAATCACACACTCCAACAGCAAAGGACATTATGCCAGCTGGCTTCAGCCTAGTGGATAGCCATTGATTGATAAGGTTCGGGGAACACGATGCCTGTCCTCCTCCAGCCTCTTGCTGGCAGTACAAGCCTGCCAGGAAAGTGCCATTAATAAAATAAAATAAAAGTAAAACTTTCCTACAAGCATTTTTCTGTATCGAGTAGCATCGGCACCCAGTCTGGTTAGGTACGCTGCCACACATCCAGGTCACCGTTCACCTGCAGGTTTTAAAAGTTGAGCGTTTCTTTCGTTTTTAGCAAATTCACAGCTGCAAGGCACTCGTATTTGGTACACAACGCAGGGGGACACAACTACCACCGGGAGGCAATAGAGAGCTTATGACTCCCTTCCTCATACCTTTCCCTGCTGAATACAGGGCACATAAACTGACTAGATTCTAATCAAGTCAGATTTAGCCAGGCAAATCTACTACAGCATCGGCCAAAGGGAAAAGAAGCTCTGCATGGCTACAACTCAGGGGCTAAAAGAATCTACTACAGCTTGGCTGCTCCTGGAAATACAAACAGGGCACAATTATGTCTCTTTTGGTTTGGACTTTGTTAGTTATACTTTGTAAATCGTGGTCAGAGGTGTTTCCCTTTCAAAATTGACCCAATGGCTTAAATTTACATCTATCCTACAGCTTCACCGGATAAACACCATTCCTTAAAAGACTCTCAAGAGGCAGCTTCCTCCCAAGGACCCATCAACTCTCTACAGGTCGATCTCACCCACACCCATCATTCTAAACACCTAGCACCTTTACTGCAATAAAAACCAAGACCACAGATGGGAAGGTTACTATTCTGCTTGAAGGAGGCCTTTGCCTTAGGGAAGGCACTTCAACACCTTACCAGGATTGCAAACAGGCCGAGAGGAGGCCCGTGGAGCGCAGCAGAGGCTGTTCTCCCTCCCCAGGGGACACCCGTGCTAAGCTCCATTGTTCCCCGTGCCTACAGCAGGGCAGGTCAGTCGAATCATAACTACGTGACCTTCCAAATAAAGAGCTCAGGCCCCGCATGAACCACCTGTGTGCAGCGAGTGCTGTACTGCGACAGGAACGACTCCCGGCTGAACGAGGAGCTACGAATTTAAAAGCGACGCCGCCGAAAAGCCACCGGTTTGGTCCGGCTTCGCTGGAAAACGCAAGCCAGCTGCCCTCACGGCCGCCCCTCCCCTCACCTTCAGCAGCTTGATTTCCCTCAGGGCGATCTTCCTCACCACCGCGTCCTCCTCGCTTTCCAGGAACTTCTTGACGGCGACGATCTGCCCGCTCTCCTTGTTCCTGCACTTGGTCACCACCCCGTAGCTGCCTTCCCCCACGAGGCCCAGCACCTGGTACTTCTCCATGGCCGCGGCGGGAGGCCGGGGACGGGGAAAGCCCCGTTAGGCCGCGGCCGGTTGACGGGAGCGGGGCCCGACGCGCCGTCAGCAGGGCAACGGGCTGCCGTAAGGCGCAGCCGCCGCGCGAGCCCACCTGTCGCAAGAGCCGTACGGCGCGACCGGCCGTGGGGGGAGCTAAAGCCAAACAGTAAGGTACGGGTGTCAGGTACGCGAGATTCCTTCTCGGTGTTCATTACTTAAAAGGTTTAAGAGCGGATTCTCATCAGAAGAAGGGGAAAAGGTTTTGTATGCCGTAGTAAGGGCACAGAAGGGAAAGACTGCACTGCAGGACCTTTTGGGAAGCGCTTTGGTCCTACTGGGCATTTCCCTTCTGGGTCACCTGCTTCTCCACCAGAATTCCAACAGGAGCCCACGGCGCCTAAAATTTCCTCCTTTCCTTTCGCCTTGAAGACCTCCACGTCCCCGTCCCCTCAGTCCAGGAAACCAATTTGTGAGTTAATGGCACAAGAGATGCCCGATTCCTTCCTAAGGAAGCCACCCTCAGAGCGCTGGAAATCCACTTGGCTCCTAACGAGAAAAAAAGCCTTATAAAGTATTCTCCCTTGAGCTCCTTTTCTTAAAACCCATAAGATACATGAAGAACAAATGACTGAGCAATCTTGGCATGAAAACGTGGGGTGGGCAGAGCACTAAGATAAAAAAAAAAAAAACCAAAACTGTATGAATTAATTTAATGAATATTCTGTGCCCGAGCAGCTGCGCGGCTGTTGCGAGGCGGCTTGTGTTGCTAAGAACGTGGCAGCGATAAAGGTGGGATAATTTAAAAGGGATGTCTATCCGTGCCCTTGCTGTGTGTTTTATTTTAAAAACGTGGCAGTTTCTGCATATACTATGTGCAACTTAAGACCAGGCACGAAGGTAACGTGTTTCCTTCAATAGGGAATTCTATTCCATGTAGCAAACGTGGAGCACGCGTGTGTGTTCACCCGTCGAGACTTAATCCAACAACCTTGCAGTTTCCCCTGCACACGAGCAAAGGCGACAGCGACTGATGACGCAACCTGTGATGTCATTTGCTCCCGTTGACTTGTCTTGCCCTGGAGATGAGCAGCACGGCAGGACACGTGCAGGAGGAAGCAATCAGAGGCCGAAACTACGGAAACAAAGACATTCTGTGCCGATATTCCCAAAATAAAGGTGCTTTTTAAAGAGTTGTGGGGAAAAAAAAATAAGAGGTGAAAGCAACAGGGAGGAAGGAGCAGAGACCAGCCGCGCCTGTTCAAAGGACTGCAAAGCTGTGAAACTCCTGTCCCGTCTGGCCGCTAGGAAAATGTCACACCCTGGCCATCAAGTAAGGGCTGAGCTGCTTTCCCTCATCAGTTTTTACCCATCGATTCCCAGATGTTTCTCTCCTCTGTTTGTGTATATATTGCACAGGCCAGGGTGCTGTAGAAAAAAAGGTCTCCCAATTCCAATCCTATATTCCAATACGACTTTTCTGCAACCTTTATCGTATTTCTTCTGAGTCATGTTGGTACGCGTCACCTTCTGTAATTCGTTGCCGGTTGTTTTTATTTCTCCTTCATCCTCCTTCTCCCTTTCTACGTGCAATCACTGTAATGCACCTTTCAAGGCTGACCTCACATTTCCAGGAAAAAAATACATCGGAGCTCAGTTAGCATTAATTTATTATATTCCTCCCACCTTCTACTGCTCACCATTATTGTAGCAAGCGCCTTCTCTGGGTCCTGGCATCTGTTCCACGCTGCTAATAGATCGCTAACTTGGCAACCAATTAACTCTTCCACCGCTGAGACACCGCTTTCCATAAAACCAAAGGCACAAACCACAACCGCACATGCACAGCAGACTGCAAAAACTCACTTTGCCAGTGCAGATGGTTCTTCAATGCTATTTTATTTTTAATCGTAGCAAATGATACGGGGAACCAGCTTTTCTCACTTACGGACAGCGCCCGGTGTCAACGGGATCTCTATTAATTCCAGACGCCTCGCTGCTGTGTGAGTAATGCTGGCTTTTACCATCAGGAACTAACTCAAAGATGACGACGATTTCTTCTGGCTATAGGTTGCTTTGGGGTTTGTTTATTGAGTGATCTTTTTTTACATATATACACACACATATAAAATATATATATATATATAATGTCACTGTTGACTTACGATGATGTGAGTTGGTTTGGTGCTATAATTTAAAGCCAGAGAAATTGAAGGTGGTGAAGAATTGAGTGCGGTATCTTGCCAAGCCATATAGTACCTGTGCTCCACATACGTTTGACAGCCTGTTGGTATGCGAATAGCACTGACCGAGTTCAGTCTTCATAATTTGAGAAAAAGCCTTTTTTATAGAGAGAAACCCTCTTGTAATGTGATGCCTATAGCCAACAGGGGCCCTGAACTGGATTCCTCTCCTCAAAAGCGTAATTACTGGCGATGCTTTTTCATATTGGCCTTTGAAAACCTGGAATATTTTTCTTCTTTTAACCGCAGGCTACCGTGAGCTCTTCTGATCTTCTGTGTGCACAGGAAAGGACATCCCCCATGTTAACGAGAAAGGGGCAGAAGAGTTTTTAAAGTTAATAGCTAAAAGAACTTTCTTTTTCTGAGAATTAAATTAGTAGTCTCACAGTGAACACAGCCCTGTATCTAAACTAAGGAATAACGGGATAGTTTCATTTTCTAAGTACCTGTAGTATAAATTAGACATTTTCAGTATTCTGAGCTGAGTGACACTGATACAATTTCTGTCAACATGGATTCTGGATCCTTTGAATGTGGAGCAATGGCATTTCTTTTATATATTATTTAGCTTTTTATACCAAATAACACGAGGCTGCGCTGTGTGCCTTCCACATCGTGTTTGTCTTCAATGTTCATCTAGAGAACGTCAACGCAGCGTCAGTTCTGATTTTTTCTATTTTGTTTGCCAGAAATTTTCAGACATCGTGGTATCTGCCAGAATCATCCATTGCAGTTCTTGTAATTAAACCTCAACATGACACAAAACGATAGCCCCTGTCATTTAGATATTGTGTTTTAGTTGGGTCACACAAACAACTCATTATTTAATATTTTTGATAATGAAGTCTCTAACGACTTAGAAGGATGAAACTGTCTGGTGCCCCAAGTGGCCTCTTAGGGCTGAAATCACAACGGTGGGCTTTGGTTTTTTTAATTAAGGGATTTTTGTTCGCATACGGCATACAAGCTGCAGTGAACACATACCAAGATACAGGATTTCACAATACACCCCATTTCTCTTCATTGGACAAAATGGAGGGGAGTACTGCCTCCAGCTCTGGGACCCCCAACATCAGGACATGGTCCTGTTGGAGCAAGTCCAGAGGAGGCCCCGGAGCTGCTGGGAGGGCTGGAGCCCCTCTGCTGTGAGGACAGGCTGAGAGAGCTGGGGGGGGTTCAGCCTGGAGAAGAGAAGGCTCCGGGGAGACCTTCCAGCCCTTTCCAGTCCCTGAAGGGGCTCCGGGAAAGCTGGGGAGGGACTCTGGATCATGGAGGGGAGCCATGGGACGAGGGGTGACAGTTTTAAACTGAAAAAGGGCGGATTTAGATGAGATCTGAGGAAGAAATTCCTTGCTGTGAGGGTGGTGGGACACTGGCCCAGGTTGCCCAGAGAAGCTGTGGCTGCCCCCTCCCTGGAGGGGTTCAAGGCCAGGTTGGACGGGGCTTGGAGCAACCTGGGCTGGTGGGAGGTGTCCCTGCCCAGGGCAGGGGTTGGAACTGGGTGATCTTTCCAACCCAAACCATTCTATAATTCTTTGAATAAAACAAATTAAAAATCACACCTGTGGCATGCAGCACTGATGACACAGCTGATCGTGGCATGTTCCCGCCTTCTTCCCGAGGCAGTTTTGTGGTAAACTACCTTATTTTTTTCTAAACCCACCTTTTCCCCCCCCCCCCGAGATGACGGGACCTCCACACCCTCCCTCTGACGCTTCATCCCTCGAGGCCACACCTGGACGGGAAATCAATACCTTGGGCGACGGTCTTTGAGGAGAAGAGCCTTCAAAATTCCCAGGTTCGACAGGATATGGGGGTTTTTGTTTTTTATTTTTTAAGCTGAATTAGGCGGTTTTAGATAAGCGGCCGGGCCCGGGCGGGCGCCGCCATCTCCTCGGCGCCCGGGAAGGGGCGGTCCGCTGCCGCCGGGGGTGGTGCCAGCTGTCGGGGCATGCGGCATCCGCCTCTGCGCAGCGGCCGCGGCCATGAAGCTGGTGTGGGCGCGGAGCCTCCGCCCGCCGCTCGGCCCTTTGTTTCTTAGGGTCAGCGGTTGCCCTTTCTCTCCCCGTCGCGGCCCTTGATGGCGGGGGCGGTTTGAACCTGCCTGAAGGGAGGAGGAGCCGCCATTGACCAGGATGCGATGGGGAACTGCTGGGCGCAGTGGTGCTGCGGGCTCTTCTTGCGGAGGGAAACCGGTCGGCTGCAGCGAGGCGGAGGGTAAGCAAGCGAGCGCGGCTGCCCCTTACCCCTCCCCGGGGCGGGGAGGTGCTGGGTCCGCCCGGCTCCGCCTTCCCCTTCCCTCCTCTTCGGCGGGAGGTGAGGAGAGGCGGCCGAGATGGGGGGCACTGAGGCGGATGGTCCCTGTCTGTCAGGCGAGGCGGGGGGCTGAGCTGAGGCGGGGGGCTGAGCTGAGGCGGGGGGCTGAGCTGAGGCGGGGGGCTGAGCTGAGGCGGGTATCCGGGGGAGCTGAGGCGGGGTCCGGGGGTGAGCTGAGGCGAGACGAGGCGGGTTCGTGGGGAGCTGAGACGAGGCAGGCCGGGGGGCTGAGGTGGGGGCCGGGGGAGCTGAGCTGAGGGGAAGCTGGTCCGGGGGGGGGCAGCTGAGGCGAGGCGAGACGAACCGAGCCGGGGGGCTGTGCTGAGGTGAGACGGGTTCGTGGGGAGCTGAGGCGAGGCGGGCCGGGGGCCTGAGATGGAGTCCGGGGGGCTGAGATGGGGGCCGGGAAGGAGCTGAGGCGAGGCGGGCCGGGGGGCTGAGGTGGTCTGGGGGGAAAGCTGAGTTGAGGCCAGGTGAGTCTACGGGGGCTGAGGTGGGGTCCGGGGGAGCTGAGCTGAGGGGAAGCGGGTCCGGGGGGGGCAGCTGAGGCGAGCCGAGCCGGGGGGCTGAGCTGAGGCGAGACGAGGCGGGGTCCGGAGGGGAGCTGAGGCGAGGTGGGTCCGGGGGGCTGAGGCGGGGTCCGGGGGGGAGCTGAGGCGAGGCGGGCCGGGGGGCTGAGGTGGTCTGGGGGGTAAAGCTGAGTTGAGGCCAGGTGAGTCTACGGGGGCTGAGGTGGGGTCCGGGGGAGCTGAGCTGAGGGGAAGCGGGTCCGGGGGGGGCTGAGCTGAGGCGAGCCGAGCCGGGGGGCTGAGCTGAGGCGAGACGAGGCGGGGTCCGGAGGGGAGCTGAGGCGAGGTGGGTCCGGGGGGCTGAGGCGGGGTCCGGGGGGGAGCTGAGGCGAGGCGGGCCGGGGGGCTGAGGTGGTCTGGGGGGAAAGCTGAGCTGAGGCCAGGTGAGTCTGCGGGGGCTGAGGTGGGGTCCGGATGGGAGCTGAGGCGAGACGAGGCGGGCTGGGGGGCTGAGGTCGGGTCCGGGGGAGCTGAGCTGAGGGGAAGCGGGTCCGGGGGGGCAGCTGAGGCAAGCCGAGCCGGGGGTCTGAGCTGAGGCGAGACGTGGGGGGCTGAGGTGGGGGCCGGGGGAGCTGAGCTGAGGGGAAGCGGGTCCGGGGGGGCAGCTGAGGCGAGCCGAGCCAGGGGGCTGAGCTGAGGCGAGACGGGTTTGTGGGGGGCTGAGGTGGGGGCCGGGAGGGAGCTGAGGCGAGGCGGGACGGGGGCGGAGGTTGTCTGGGGGGTAAAGCTGAGCTGAGGCCAGGTGAGTCTGGGGGGGCTGAGGTGGGGCTCAGGGGGGCTGAGGTGAGGCGGGCCGGGGGCCTGAGGTGGGGTCTGGGGGTGAGCTGAGGTGGGGTCTGGGGGCGAGCTGAGGTGGACGCATGTCGCCTCATGCAGGGTGTGGGTACAGCTGGGCCGCAGGCTGTCCACTTCTCCCCGACCAGCGTGGGTAGATTGAAGAGGGCAGAGAGGAAGCAAATGCCTATGTAGCATCTGCCTTGACAGCTGGAGCTGATGAAATGCCATCCGAAGGTTGCTCGGCTTTGTGCAGTTTGCACGGTTGATGGTCATACGCGTCCGGGGGTGGCGTAAGGTGACTGGCTGTGGGAACAGTCCTTAGCCCTCTTCCAGGGTTGTTTTTTCCAGAAGCGGCAGCTTAGAAAGGTTTTTCAGGTCAGTTGCCAAAATCTGTGCAGGCCACTGTGTTTGTGCAAAGGTGAAAACCCACCATATTTTCTGGAATACGTCTGTTCTGTGTGAGTCAGAGGCTGAGACACAGCTGGGATAAAGGGCGACTATTACAGAAGATCGGGAGCAGTCCGAATAAACTTTCATATGTCTTGTAAATGTGTAATCTGTGTTTTGTTCTGCAACAACCAGTTCATGGAAAAGCGGTGTACAAACAGGGGAAGGATACATTGCCTGTACAAGAACTTGGTTTTCTTCTGTACGCTTACCAGTATTTGATGCTGATGTATCGCTTTTTTTTGATTGATGTATTAGCATTGTTGTTCTAGGCAGATAGGCTGAGCATTTTAATTGTTGCAAACTCGCGACCTCTTATTTCACATCAGCTCTAGCAGGCAAGTCTGATGTTCTGCTTGTCCTGAAGACCTTTTAGGAATACTTTTCAGAGAAATGGGTGAAAGACCAGGACAGCATGTATGCGGAGGATACCTGCTTGTATTCTTGGTACTCGCTAGCAGAGGGTATGAGCACATCTGAAATGCCTTGACAGCTGGCACTTAAGTATCTGTTTCTTGTGCTATACTCTTAGAAAAACAGGTAATACTTGAAAGATTCTTGCTTCACGTGTGTGTTTTGCTGAGTCTCCTCTCATAGCCTAATACCCTTTTTTTAGCAATCAGGCGCAGTGACAATAAGTCTCCGGCAAGGTGTACTTACCCTTTAAATGATTGCTTTTGTTGTGGGGTCTCTTTGGTCTTTTATTTTTTCCCCTGACTACTTTTAACTGGCTTATTAACTGACTTATGAGCACTGGGTAAGAGACAGAGTCCAAATAGGCACAAGATTGGCTTTGCTATAACAGCAATTCTATATACACCGTTATCTTGTCCTCTGGTCTAAAGTGACTATTACCTGTATGTTGTTGTTTTTTTTTTCCCCTCGTATTCTTTTTTCCTTGCATGTTTGCAATACTCTTTTACCCTTTTGTATGTTCACTGGTGTTCGGAGTGTCATCTGTTCTGGTACTTGGTTTTGGTGCATGTTTTGCTTTATGAAGCTTCATTTGTTAGCTTCCTGCCCCACTGTCTCATAGTCTCCCATTGATTTTCAGTAGACGGTTGCTGAAGTTACTGTGTTAGTTGCCAGACTTCAGCGTGTGTTTTATGTAACTTTCATGTAACTACTATGAATTGGATTTTGAGGCCTGAACCAGGAATATTGTATATGGGGATCAGTTTATGAAAGAAAGGTCACCAGGTAGCTGCCACATGTCTCATCTTCATTTTCTGGGTGTGCTGGTAGTTTACAGAACAGTTTTGGAGTGTTGAGCAATTTAGGTATTTTCCTCCTCCTGTGTGGTGAGAGGGGCAGGGAATTGTATTAGAAACAAAACTGTGTCATAAATTTTCTTAGATTACTACTAAATTATGCAGATTTGGCTACTTCTTGAACAGTGTAACGTAGTTTATCAAGTTAATTGGGATTATTTTACTCACAAGTACAAAAAGTAATAACAAAATTACAAAAGCAATTTTAACTCGTGCCTTGGTTTTAATAGATTAAATGTTCTTTTTTAGTGTCTCTTTTCCACACATAATCTGTATAAGTTGGGTGTTGTTTTTTTTTTTTTAAATAAAAGATGATAATGTGACTTTGCATAAAAGGAGAATAAAGCATGTGTATGTATGGAGTGTTGAAAAGTTTGTCTGCAATAGCTTTAGATCTTTGAAGGTTGATCTGGCACGTGGGTCCTGTGGCCAATTAACTGAATTGTTTTCTCTACTACTTACCAAACTTTTCTCAAGTCTGTTTTAGAAAATAATGAAGCAGTAGAGCTTAAAGGAGAATAATAAAACCTGTAAGCATCTTAATATGTTACTATTTTATTTCAATTGAAGTTGCTATGTATGGGGGGTGAAGTTACTGGATCTTCCAGTTCTGTCCCTCATGACCTCAATCTTCCACAGTTGCTCTGGGATCTAAGGGCTCAAACTCTGCTACAGAATTAGGTCTTGTGTTATTGAGGCCCTGTTCAGCAGGTAGCAGAAAGTGTAGGTCTCCCTTGAAGTGTCATTGCTGCTGGTCTATTTGTAATTACATTTAGTAAGTTTGCACTGCGTTGTCTTAGTTTTCTGTAGGCTCAGTGTTCAATTCGTGCAGTTTGTGTCTTCATAAAGTTTAGCATCATCTAGGTACTGCCTGATGCTATAAACGGGAATCATGTTTTTGTTAACAGCATAGATAATCCTGAAACAATTTCCTGTAACGGTTTCATTAAATTAGATTCTTAATAGTATTGGCTCCTGCACACCGAAATGTGACACAGAGGGGTAGCAGTGAAATTACTTTAAGTTTTCATGCCATGCGTACCATTTACGCTTGCGATGTAATGCATGAATTAAAGTGGCCTTTCACCTCTGGTTTAATTGCAATGTATCAGCTGGAAACAGGGGTTCTTTAGGGGCAGCTATGCCCTGCGAGGCACGCTACGGGATAGAAGGGAAGGCTGACCAGGACTCTACAGTCAAGTGGGCTGCACAACAAATTGCCAGGGGAGATGTGCCCTACCTGTCTTCCAAAGAAAAATACGATGGAGATGAAATATGACATGATTAAAATAATTCAAGCTTTGGCTGGTGTGTTGCTTTTAGTATGGTAGACATAGGCGTTGGTTGCAGGTACAGAATGATCTTCTGTACAGGTATAGAAATGCCTGAGGCCCTGGGTTTATTCCTGGTATCAGTCAGCACTTGCAAACTGGAAACTCTGGTTTTTAAAATAGTTTGATGAGATGGATGTTGTACTGAAGCACCTCTGTACATTAGAAGGTTCTTTTGGATGATAGCCAAACCTCTTTCACTGTGTAAAAATGTATTCAGGTAACTTAATACTGTATTGTTTTTTATAGAGGACAGTGTTAGGATAGTTCAAGAATCAAGGAGGAGGCTGATTCCCTGTATAAAATTACAGACTCTGAATAATTTTTTTTGTACTTGAAAGGTATTGTCTTGACCTCTTTGTAGACATTTTTCTCTGAGGTTTAACCTTCTAGCCGTGCCAAGCTGTCAAAATAAACTGTGTTGTTTAACATGGACACTGTACAAGGTGCTATGCTAGGAAACAGTTAAGTGCCGTGATGAGCAACAGTGTTTACAGAAACTGCCTGCAATGATGGTTTTCGAGAAAAATGTATTGAAGAATGTATTGCAGAGCACGCTAAATGTCTGTAAATGTCAAGTCCGGCATCCTGATAATTGATTTCTTCTCGCTTGAGGGTGTTTGTCTTTTCTCCAATTCTATAGAAGATGTTTACATGCTTTTGCCTCCTTCCATTCCGGTAGCCATGCAGAGTCTGGCATGCGTAAATGTGCTTAATACGTGAGGATTTTATGTTTACTTTATACGTACTTAACGTATTTCAAAAGCTCTTTGAAAATATTGGGCTTGATTTCCTTCTGCTGTGAATTGAAGACTATTCTGTAGTGTAACTGTAGACTTATTTTTCCAGATCAAAGTATTTTAGAACATGTTCAACGGGAGAACACTTCACTATAGAGGTAAGAGCTTACATTTCTAATGATTTAAAAAAAAAAAGTTGGAAAAAGCTGAATTCTAGCAATGCCTTTAACGCTTTTTGCTGTTTATGCACATTGAAATATTCTGGATTATTCCAGACCAGATTGATGCTGCAATGGGTGGCAAGATTCTTGTAGCACCTCAGAACATTGATACATCATCTCCTTTTAATCTGTCATTTGAAAAGAAGAGAAGTATCTGTTGTGATCTGATACTCAGCACCATAGCATTCTAAAATCTGCCTATTGCATCTTTCATCGCTGCTGTGTTGAGAGTGATTTTTCTTTTGTGCTTGTGTAAGTGCAGGATATTAAGTTCTTGATTGCAGGATCATTAATCTGATTCTAGAAAAAGCTAGCGTCTGATGAGGTTAGTTTATAGCTAGTTGCACTTGTAGTCCACTTTGTGCTCACTACAAGAGGTCCTTGGCCACCGAATATCACCCTTTTTTGGCGAGGGTAGCGTGAGGTTAATTTGTGTAGGTTGAGATTGTCAGAATAACCTGGTTTACTTTTTCTGAGTGTTCCATATGGTCTAAAAGTCCTAGACCTTTCAGATTGCCCCCGTTACTGAGAATAACGTTAATAGCTGTAATCGCTGCTTTGGCTTTCAAGAAAAGGGACAGAGGTATATGGTGGGGGAAATCTGTTTTAGTACACAACTTTCAGTTGTGAGAGTGTTCCTGCAGCAGAAATATGATGGGGAAAAGAAGGTTCTGTCCTCCTCCCAAATTGTTATGCACAGTCTGTTTACAGCATTTAGTCAGTATACAGGTCAATAAGGAGCCTTGCTGTAGGTACTGGCCTCCATGTTTGATGTATGACTACAGGTAGGATCACTCTACTGAGAATAGCGTGGAGAATTTCCACTTGCTTTGTTTTTACGTGATATTTGAACTTCCGATGGATGAGTTTGTGCGTTTTTGCCTGGTTCTGGCTTTTTTTGGTTTCCTATCATTAATCATTACAGTGCCTTTATTGACTTTTAGTTTCTTATGTGCAAAACTGGGAGGGGGGTGGCTGTTGCCGGTTTGTTTTTAGAATTCTGGGTAGAAATTAACTCTGTTTTCTGTAAATTAAATGCATCTTCAAATAACTTTTTGATAAGTATCATACAGTTGCCACGCAGGGTAGAGGTTACACAGGGGCACTATACCCCTTACATCTTGTACGTTTTTAAATTGAGTGGGTGCTTTGGTGTGCGTCAGAGCCATACCGTTCCTTCCACTGCTTGGATCATAATGCTTCAGTTACACAGAATTACCAGCCATTTTACAAGCTAATGAGATTTCATTTTTGTCGGGGCCCTCACATAAGTTGTAGCAAAGTACATGAATGTTTTTTAGTGCTGACTCTTCTCCTTTTAGGAGAACGTATCATTTAGGAAAAGAAACACTGGTAAGAAGAGAGGTCCCACTCCAAAAGTAATACTTTCTCTGAAAGTAGGGGCTTTTGTAAATGGTATTACAGTCCCACTGTTATTGATGGAGTAGTGTTTTTACAATACAGGTTAAATATATAATCATATTTACTGTATGTGTTTAATGACTTGTTCTATTGAATTGTAAAGATTATTTACTTCTTTTTCCTTGCAGTTTGAGAACCTAGTGGAAAGTGATGAGGTAGGTACCTGGATCGTAATGTGAAACCCGCTAGTATGGCCCTTAAAAATGGTTCCAAGACCTGGATCTTCCTCCCACTTTATGCTATGTTGTAGACTTAAATTGCAGGGGTTTTTGACTTTGAGTTTTGCTTGCACTAGGAATGAATATTTAACGCTTTGGGAGAGATGGAGACCTAAGAGAAGAGAAGACTGGTTGGGAGGAGTATGGGTAGTAACCCTTTCAGGAAGAGAGCACTGTGGACAAAAGGAAGGCAGAAAGAATATAAGAAAAAGGGAGGGGAGCCTTTGAGGAGAATTTGCTTCTGGTGTAACTCTTGTATAAGACTCAGGAAATGCTCTTTATCTGAGAACATCCATGGCCCTGGGTTGCTTTGCTAAGGAAGGTTTTGGTAGTGCTCTGTCTGTACAATTATGGGTAAACTGGCTGAACGGTACTTCAGAAAAATAGAAGTTGGCCGTAAAACCTCAGTCTTACGAATTTAATAGAGCTTGATAATGGGTGGGACACACACCACATTTTCAATACCCTGCCCTGTATTTAAAAATATGAGGACTGATAGTTTTGTTCCTGAAATACACCACTGGAATATTTATTTTCAGTTGGAAGTACTTATTGTTTTACTTAATCAGCCACTTCAGTTGATTGCGTAACAAGATTCCAAATTAAACCAGGAGACTTCCCCCACCCCCCCCGAGATTGCACAACCAATATATGGGAGAAACTATGATGTACTATTGGGTTTTTTCCCCAATTGAAGTTGATCGATTGATGGGATTCTCAAAGTCAGACATTTATTTTTATTTCTTTTTTTAACAGGGGGAAAGCCCAGGAAGCAGTCACAGGTAGGACTTTGAGATTCAGGACCTCTCCTTCCCTCTGCTCTCCCATCGTGACTATGAAATTTTTCAGAGTTTCTGTCAAAACCCTTTCTGTCTTTTCAGTTGTCAGATACATGGAAAGAATATGCGTCAAACTAACCTTAATGCTTAACCACGTTAAAACAGCTTAGATGATAACGCATCATGTAAAAAACTATACAAGATTGTTAAAACAGTATGTTGCAAAGATAATTTTTATTCTTGTTCCCAGGGTCTGCATTTAAAGTTACACGGGTGTTAGTGCTAATATTTACGCAGGCAGTAGAAACTTAGAGGCCTGCTCTGTAGGAAACATAAGAAGGTGCCCAAGTTTGTGCTTTGCTTGTCTAATTCTAGGCATTTTGTATTATTTAAGTTTGATCGTTCCCAAAATGCTGTTCCCTGTCAATGGTCCCAAAGAAGCAATATAGCAAACCTTGTAATTATTATAATGCTTTTGCGGTCTTTTTTGTTAGATACATAAAAGTAGACATAAAGCAGGCAACAGCTGAAAGGGGAATAATTTACAATTAGGGGACCAAAACAAGTAAGAAAAAAAGTTATATTTACACCACAATGATACTAACTGTACTATTCCAGTAGTTCTCTTAGTAAACAATGTTTTGAAAATATGCTTTCTATAAAGATACAAAAAATGCTTTGTAAGAGTAAGGCAAGAGAGCATTGTCCTGTGTAAACTGGAACTTTGGAACTGTGTTCTCAGGAGGAGGCCAAAAGCACAGCTTGTTGAATTTGCATTACAGGACCAGTCGAGAAAGACTATGTGGATATGTTTAAGTGCAACTTAGGGTTCTCGTGCGTAAATAATAGATGGAGTCTTTTTGTGTTTCTCCCATGCTTTTAGACCTCTTACTGAGGAAGAAATTGCTGACTTGAAAGACAGACATTATGACTCCATTGCTGAAAAACAAAGAGTTGTTGATATGAAACTTCAGTCAGAGGTAAGCAGTTACGATGACTAGTATGGTGTGGATAGTGTTGCTTTTAAAGTAGTTAAGATCAACCACGAACACAAGGAGATTCCATTTGCGTGAACGAAACAATTGGGTTTTGTTCATCAGATGGTTTTGGTTTTGTTTTGGTGTTGTTTTTTTTTTAAATGAAAGGCAACTTTTCTTGTGCTCGGTTTTTTCCAGAGCTTTTCTTAAGGAGAAAAAATGGATAATTTGTCATTTTGTTTTAGTATGTTGTGGCAATTAATGGGATATAATGTGGAACACAACATAGAAATTGAGAATGAACTTTAATCAAGTACCAATGAAATAGACAGCTGAAAAGACTTAAGTCTTTCACAGTGCATAATAAAATACAGTTCATAATACAATACAACATGCATTTACAGCAATTCGCTAGTAATGATGTTTATTCAGTAGGGTGATGTTTAGTTACCTAAATTTCTTGGGATGTTTGGTGGGGGGGTAAGCTGTTAGATTCAGTTAATGAAGAAAAAATGTTTTAGCTATAGCCAATTTTATTTTATTTTTATTTTCTAGAAGCTCTTCTTTTGTTTTATTGAAATTATGGCTTTATTCATAGGAAGATAGATAGGTTCTGCTTTTGTTAACCATTACTATTTTGTTCATGTACAGTTAGCCTTACAAGAGGAGAAGTTAAGACTAGAAGAGGAGGCTTTATATGCTGCACAACGTGAAGCAGCCAGGGCAGCAAAGCAGAAAAAGCTCTTGGAGGTGAGGGGAAAAAGACCCCAATATATATCAGAGCTTCTGTTCTGTTTCTATGTGTGCAGACTTTCCTAATATCCTTTACATCTCAGGAAACATAATGAGGAAATTGCTTTGGCTTGTAAATTCAAGTAGAGAAAGAAATAACGCGATTTGGAAGTACGGCTGCCTGGAACAGCTGAAAATGATCAGAATCGTTTGAAACGGCTTATGACGCTGAGTATAGATTTTGAATGAGAGATGTATGATTTTAATCTATAATTAGCTTAACGGACTCCTTATATTACATAGAAGATACTGATCATTAAAGTGATCTGTGATGGTTTTCTAGTAAAAACCCCTGAAATTAAGCACGCATTATGACATCATTTAGACTTGTAAAATATACTTTATGTATCTGTGCGTTTAATTGTTCCTTATCTCTGTGGTTTGTGTTAACGTGAAGATACGTGTTTCCAAGTTGTCCGAATTTACTGTTAACCCTGCTTTGAGCATGAGGTTGGACTATAGATGGCCTCCTGAGGTCCCTTCCAACCTGAATTGTTCTATCATCTCGTGGTTTCTATGTGTAGTAGCCAAAGTCCAGTGATGACTTAACAGTAGTCTTTATTTATTTAATATGTCTGTGCCTACTTTCAGATGTCTGGTGTCTTAGCTTTTGGAGCTTGGTCAAGCAAAACAAAAGCCACGTTATGTTTTCCTGCTCTCTTGAAAACAGATGCTGTTCTGTATCCTGATAGTGTTTATTACCGATGGTTTTCATGTTGCAGTTCAAAGAGTTACATATTATCAGCGCGTTTAATATCTTTGCCATCTTAATAAGCTATTAAAGTATGTGTTCTTGTAGGAATTGCAGGTTGCCAGAAATGTGTATGTTAAAAAGAACATTTTCACTTTTTGCTGTCTGTTTGTCTATAATGTATATGGCTGCAGTCTTGTAGCATTTTTGAGGAAACGGTCCACTAGATACGTGTTGAATTAGAATTAAGTTTTCAAAAGTTCAGTTTTAAACTAATGGAAAAGTCTGAAATCTACAGTAGGTATAGGGGAGATCTTTAACCCTAGTGCAATGTCTATGTTCAAAAGGCGGTGAATTGAAAATAGCTATTTCCAGACTGGTGGTGATGACTGAGTGTTCATCTAATATTTATGCTGCTAAATATAGGTCTCATTTCACATTTCTCTTTCTATCCTCTTGTCATTTGGTATAGAAAGGTTAATTCTTTGACCTTTTTATGCCTCTCCCTTTTTTTTTTTTAGCACTTTTGGTCTATATAAAGTCAGCAAAAGTGGATTGTTTTATGGCTTTAACTGGTTTTTGTAGAAGTTCTGTGCAAGAAATGATAGTTTTCTTGTCTTTCAGTATTTTTAATATGCACCTCTTTCAGTCAGGACCTAAGATAGAAGATAGAATGCATTATAGAGATTTTAATTTCCTCCTCATGGAATTAGTACCACTTATCTCCTTTACAAACAACCACCCCCCAAAACCCATAGGGATTATAAGGATCTCTAAGGAAGCGTTTTTGTGTAGATATGCATCAAGCATTTAACCTTTCTAAATAATGTAGACGCCACTTTTGAATACGTAACTCATCCCTCTGCTGTTTGTGGGCAGAAGTCTTCTCAATGAGAAAACAGGTTTTTCATTGGACGTATGGCATCCTTTTAAAACTTAATTTGGCTTGCTGATGTTGCCCTACTAAATGTCAGGGTTTGGAACAGCGGAGAATTTTAATATGTCCTGGAACATACAGTGCTAGATGTGACCTGACAAAATGGGTAGATAATTTAAATTGGATATTATGTGGGTATATGAATCTTAAAAGGCAGTTTTTGCATATGTCAGTAATTGATTTTTTACAGAGCTGTTAACTATGTTGGTGCCAAATTCTTGCGTCTTTCTCCCTGCATACTTCAGTCTTCTCACCTATAACCAACATTATGTGATACTGTTACTTCTTCTACACTTTCCATTTCCTTACTGGTTTCAATCTGCCTGTTCTGATACTTATTTAAATACCCGAGATGGAAAGCATGCCAAGCAAACAAATCCATCATCCTTTGGGACTGAAAAATACTAGCTGATCCAATGCACTTGCGCACAAGACTATTTACCCAGCGAAGAGCAATTCTTAGATGAAGTTAAACTTGACATTAAAAATTCTGGTTTGTTTACCCCTGCTTTTCTTTTGCAGGGATAGATCTTTTAAGGCTGAGAATAGATTTTTCAGAAAATACAGTAGCTAGGTACATTAGACTTGTCTATAAGACTAGCTTGTTCATTTTTATCTTAATCTTTGTCATAATTAGTGAACAATTACTGCTTCATAACTGATTTACCTCTAATCACGTAGTTGATGTGCCTAGTTTTTATGCTCTCTTTTTTTTTCAAGGCAGGGAAAAGAAACTTGAGACAACTTACGTTGTTTAAACCCTAAAACTTAAGCGGAACCCTACTTCCATGACATCTGTTGTTCCTCTTACAACTACAAAATAAATGCATTTATGGCTTGTCTTGCATTTTTCATTCTGGTTTTGCCTAGTGATACCAAGAAAGCCTCTTCTATCGCAAGAGTGTAGAGGTATTAATAGTTTTGGCCTAGCAAAGCTACAGAGCTTTTATTAATATAAATGAAGCACTTAGTGCTGATATAGACAACCAGAGGAGGTAGCAGTACTGCTTTGTACAGGGATAAAAGGGCTTATAGGAAATCTTTCTTTTTAGGTGGTACGCTGGCTGTTCTTGCGCGCAGGGCAAAACAAATTGAGTGTAACCCAGGTGTTAGCTGTGTGCTGAAAATACCGGTGGCTTAAGAAAAGAAGACAATAGAGGACAGATGCAATTGTGAATGGTGTTCACATGTTTCTAGACAAATAGATGCACTTTTTCTTTTTTGGCGCATGGAATAGGTTAAAACTTTGATAGCTTCTTTTAAATTGAGAGATTTCTGAGACTAAAACACTACCACTTGCATGTCACGTTCCCTTCAGTATTATAAAATTTGATCTTTATTTGAATGAACGTCAGTCTTTTCCCAAGTTGTACTTAGACGGCTCCAAGGACCAAGACAATGCTCCTAATGTCACAGTTAAAGGAATGCTTAATGTATTGGGTATATTACTCCGGGTGATTGCATTCAGCTTTTTCAACAATTTACTTCTTTCGATAGCAACGTAGACAGCAAAGGATAACGCAGCGAGCGCATGCTGTTAATAATGGAGAATATCAGAGGTAAGATATAAAATTTTATTAATGCTAATTGAGAACCATGACTGTTTTTACTCCTGTTCCTCATCGCCTCTCACAAAATAAAAAGAAAAATCCGCATATTTCTCAAACCTTACATGCGCAGCATTTCTAAGTCAGAGTTATTTTCATTGATTGCAGTTTTCTTCGTATGGAATAGTTACTGAACACAAACAGGTTACCATTAATGTGTGGAATTGGAGGGTAGATTGCATTCATTCTTGTTTTCCCCGTAGTTATTAGACTGATGCATACAAAATTGAACCTACTTCCAGCCTGTTTCTTCATTAATATTATTCACTTAATTCTCTTTACTCCCACCTTCTGTATTTGGCGTTGGGGGGTGGGTGGGGAACCCTGAAAAAAACAAACAAAGAAATTTACTGTGGAACAGTATTTGAGTTTAGAAAAAAAACTCTAAAACGCCTATTTTTGAATTGAAGAGAAGGGAGGGATAGGAGGGAATTTCCTTTAGGGAAGTACAGTTAGAAAAGGAACTGTGAAAACTGAGGATTTATGGCATAAGTAGGAACTAACCAGATTTTAGAAACGAAGGATTAACCTATCTTCTGTGGCATCCTTAGAGGTTTATAAAGTTAAAAACAGTACGTGTGTTGTTCTTGCAGCTCTGTGGCAGAAGATGATCTTGATTCTTTCTTAAGAAATACAAAATTCCAGTATGAAGCTTTTCGAAGTAGTAGTAAGTCTTCTTTTTCTTATGCATGTCTTTAAATGTTAAGCAACTGAGGAGCACGGAATACCATTTCGTATTCTAGATAAACATCATTTATTTATATTTGTATGTATGTATATTTTTTGTGTACGTATATTTGTATTAAAAAATCTGATAGAAACTTACTTTGCTTTCTAATCTCTGATGCTTCAAGTGTTCAAAAAAACCCCAGCATATACAACTTGTGCTACAGCCATTGCAGTTCTCAAAAGCAAACCAGTTCTGTAAGCAAATGAGTCTTGTGCATGGGTTTTATTTTACTAAGGCTTTCCAGCTGTCTTTGTGGAGGCAACATCAATGCAGTGAACTTCTCTTGTAAAACCTAACTGTGTATTAAAGATGCAAATGTGTGTGTGTGTAGCTCTTTTCAGTCGTTTCTTAGCAAAAATAATTAAAATCATACTAATGGTTAATTTTTTTCTAATGAAGCACAAGAGAGGATTTGGCTGCCTATAAGCGTATATCCGTAAGTTTTTTGATGACAGTATGTGATAGTCACTAAAAAGCTGGAGGACTGATGGTAATTCTTGGGAAACGCTGCCTGTAGCTTAGGAGTTTAGGGTTTTGGAAGGGGATGGTTGGTTTTTGGGGCTTTTTTTTTTTTTTTTTTTTGCAAGCCTTCACACACATCCAGCTGACAGCTTAATCAATTCCTCTATAGTTCTAATTAGACGGTATTGCTAAATTTCCTCTTAATATCTTAGTGATGCTGACTATTAAAAAGCTACTGTATATTCTTTGAAGTGCTTTTTCAAATGTTCTTGAGGTTTAAAGGCCACAAAGCCCAATAAAAACTTTCTTTTGGAAGTTTAATTTTGCATACTGAACCTCAAATTCAAGTATGTATGTTTACGAATTAAAAATACTTTTTTTTTTTTTATATAGGGCTTTCATCTGATGCTACAGTGCTGACACCCAACACAGAGAGCAGTTGTGACTTAATGACCAAAACAAAATCGACGAGTGGAAATGATGACAGCACTTCATTAGATTTAGAGTGGGAAGATGAAGAAGGTATTTATTCTGCCGTTCAGTTTCATTCTGAACTTCCAAGTTAAAAATGCTGAGAGTTTTAAGTATGTTGATTGCAAATTTGTCATTTTGAAAAGGGAAGGTGATTTAAAACTGAATTCTGATAGAATTTCTGTCAAGTGTGTAATGGTTAAACTATAATTTATTTTTACTTAGAAAATTACTTATTTTGATAGGTTAACTGTCCAATAAATGATTAATTTATTTGGATCCTTCAGTAAATGTCTCTTCCTGCATTTTGTGGAACTGACTTGACAACTCACAACAAAACTAATGGTAAAGAAATGCTGCCCTCTTGTGAGCCAGCAGCAGAAGGAACAGCTTGTTCTTTGTTTTAAAATGTGGAAGTTGGGCAGGAGTCTCCGAGTGAAGTATTTTGGGAAGCGTTGTTTCTTCAAACCCTAATTATTTATATTGTAACTTCTACTGGAAACTTAAGTCTGCATTCCAGGTGAGCATCCCAGCTATCCTAATTGCTGCTTCTGTTTCTTATAGATCTTTTCTGTTCTCTTTAGTAAATCTGCGAAAATTCTTTGTTTCAAAGTTAATCCAAAATTTTGAGACCTTGACTCTTGAAAAGCTCACCTACAATAAGCTAGGATTTATTTTAGCCAACGCATAGCGCGTGGTTTTTTTTGTTTGCTTTCATAGACTAGGTTTTGACAATCTGTTTAGAGCACTAAAACATCTGGTTCAGAAACCTGTGTCGAAAGACTTAACTTTCACAGACTTACCCAGAAATCCTAGCATCTTTTTTTAGTTTGCGTGTGCAAGAGCTAAGAGCATTCCCGAAGAACTGGAGCTAGAGTAGGATCATGTGTGTTGACGTACACTGGATTTTACATTGAGAGTAATTAGCATCACTGGAGTAACAGTGTTCTGGGAACTGTGTATTCTACGCCGTGCTTAAGAAATGGGGAAAGTTGCATTCTTTCGCTTTTTTTACAGATTGAGTTGTCCTCCCTCTTTTATGTGTTAGCTTCATGTAATATATTTCTAAATAATTATTGAAAACCAAGTGAGAACAAGGTTCAGTCTTTCCCAGGCATACCCGCATGCAAAATGATCTTTTTCATTTGACTGGTTGAGGGTCTTGAGGTCAGTAAGTTACAGGAGTATTACAGGATTCCCCAGACGTTTGGCCTTTCTGGAAATGGCACAATCATCTACTGTGGCAAAATCATCTAATATTGACGTGCATTTTACATATAGGGCAGCAGGCTGCATATATAAAATAAAAGAAACACTGCTAGCAAGTTGTTTCACTGTGTTGCCTGTTTTAGAACGCTGTAAAGCAACGTCACTGGCTGTTGTGTTCATTTGGGCCAAAACTGACGGCAAACTATGGGGTTGATGCGAACACCACCACCAGAAAAAATACGGTGATGCTCAGGAGTGAAATTACCAGCGTTTCTTCTGATGATCTAACACAAACATAAAGGTGCTCCCTCAAAATTGTGTCTTTCTCATAAACATGTCTTAAATCGCAGGCATGAACAGAATGATTCCAATGAGAGAACGCTCCAAAACAGAAGAAGATATACTCCGGGCGGCGCTGAAATTTAACAGCAAGAAGACGGGAAGTAATCCAACTTCCGCCTCTGACGATTCTAATGGATTGGAGTGGGAGAATGACTTTGTTAGCGCTGAAATGGATGATAATGGCAACTCAGAATACGCCGGATTTGTAAATCCTGTATTAGATCTGTCTGCATCAGATGTAAGGATATCCGATTCTGATCGTCAAGACAGATAGTGGAGCTGCGTGGCCCTTGTTTGTGACCAAATGTTGAAAAATGAAATAGAATGTACAAAAGCAATTTGCTCTTTTATAACATGGTTCCCTTTTTCTTATAAATTGATCAGCAAGGAGCGGGAATGACTTGCTATCTGAATTAATTCAGAACTAAGTGCAATTTTATCATCTACCTTCTAAACTTTTATGAAACTGGGATTATTCTATTGTGTATATTTCTGGATATCTGGATTTAATATAAAATTATCTGCACTAATTTAAGCTTCATAGCTTGCCTATCTATATTTTAACCAGCCTTTTTTTCTGGATGATGTTTCTACTGATTTTGTTTTAAAAATTCATCATTGGCCTAACATTTATCTCAGAAACAATCTTATATAATTTATCTAATACTTGAATATAGACAAAAAATTTTAAAGACTTTTTATTTCCAATGCGTGCTTTTGACTTTAGCTATTTAGAAGGTGTACTTAGCCAGCTGCAAAACAAATATCACACCTGGTAAATTGCAGTTTTTCCCTGTCTAGCTTATAGTCTTCCGAGCCTTGTGTTGTCCTCTTACCATTTGTTTTATTTTTTTATTACTTTATGCTAAGTACAGTTAACCTCAATAAACATAGTATAAATCATCAGGTTAGGTAAGATATTGTCTTGTATAATATACCAGACTTAGCGCGTGCTAGATAGAAGAACAGCTATAAAAATTCTTTATGTGTCAAACTGGAAATTTTAACCAGTATCTAGTGGAGAACTGGGAGGACCAAAGTCTTGGTTTCCCCATCCCCCCGGAACAGACCAACATCTGTTACCGTGTGGTCCTTAAAATTATTTAATTGTGGAAAACTTGTAATTCAGCTTGATGGAACGATTATTGAAAAGCAGCATTCTCTGACCAAATTGTGAGAGGGATGATTGCTCTGCTGCTGGGGCGGGGGGGAGAACAAGAACCTAAAGACTGAATTCCTATATCTGCATTTTAAAAAGGAAAAAAAAAAAAAGTTCGACTTACAAAACAGTGTGTTTAAGTGCTCTAGTTTTCCTGTGCCTCTAAACAGGGTGGTTAATACTGCTAATACGGACTGAAATTCAAGGAGGTGTTCGGTTCCTGCAAATCTGGTGTAATGTATCGTGTAGTCTCCCCTGATACTTAATGTAAGTTATACTTTTTAAAAAAAGAAAAAGCTCACTGAAGAGAACATGCAAAACACTTGTAGATCTCAAGCTTTCCCCAAAGTTTCAGTAAAGCCATTCTACTCTACTGTTCTTTGGTGTAGCTGTCTTGTTTTTCCCTGAAAAAAGGGGGTCGGGGTGTAACTTCACTGTTGTGGAGTAAAAGCGACACACTGTGGTACGTGGTAAATCTGCATCATCATCAGAACTGAATTTGTCGGTGAAAGTTGTGTCGCGCTTTTAGATCCATATATAATAGCGGGGCCACTACAGTGTGGTCCATCTCGTGATAACTTGAACAAAGAAACTGCACACTTGGAATAAGTACATACAAATATCGATGCTAATGAACAGATAAATCTTGTTGATAACATTCCATTTCTTAATGTAAGTTGTAGCTATGTCATTGAAAATATTTTAATACAATTAACGATGTTTGCAATGTCTGTAATAAGCTTTAAAAAATTTGTACACTCCAAATGTATATTTTTTGGTTTGGCATAAGCTACTACTGTGTGACTTCTCTTGAACGTTTATTTGTATAATATATTTCTATGGAAGTGGAAGCAACTTTCTCAACATGTAAATAACACTTTTTTTTTTTTACCTGCTGAAACTGTAACTTTACCCTGCAGCGGGGTCGCTACTCTTCCTGGCCAGCGAAGGTGAGGTTAACTTGTCCTGACGGTGCTTTGAGGAGGTAAATTAGCGGATAGTCCTGCTTGTGGAATGAACAAGCACTTAGGAAAAAGGAAGCTGACTCCAGCTGAAGGCTTTTACTGTGATGGGCGTGTTCTGTAGCATTTTCGCAGTTCGGTGCACTGCACTCAGTGATTTAAATTATGGTCAATATTTGCGGGAATTTAAGGAATCGAAAGATTATATAAATAGCTCCTGTAAAACAGTTCAACAGTACGGTAAAATGCCTATCTGTACAAATTTAAAAGTCATTAAAATTTTCAGTCGGTCTTAGGTTTGACAGTGTTTTGTCTGTTGCTGGTTTTGTGGCTGCCATGTCATTCCAGGTAAAAGCAAAATTACCTATGTGTCAGATAACTAAAGGAAGGTTTTTAATCGATAATTAGCTGTGTTGTTCACTCCTGAATTCCATAGCATCCCTTCTGGAGACCTGTGGCTATGGAAGCTCTAACAAGCTGCGGTAAGGGAGGAGTTTGAAGAGCTTGGAGCATGGAGCCCTTCTATCAGAAAGGATCATCTGTATCCTCGTACTTCAAAGGTAAGATAACCTTCCTTGTGTAATGCGTGCAGCTTCCCTGTCTGAGCTAGTGCACTATTGGAGTTGATGTAGCTGATGGTGCCTGTATATAGGAAATACAGTGTTTTTAATAGGAAACACTTATTTTTCATTCCGGGGGAATGTTTACCGTGTTGTTCATCTCTGGTTATACCTATGCTTCTACGCTAAAATGGAGCCATTGTCGAATACACAATTATTTGACGTGAGTATTTGGGCAGTCTGCTCAGAGTTACTTGGGTAAGCATAAAATTCATGTTTCAGCATTGTCTTTTAGTTTTCCATGATTGTGAATATTAGGACAGCTGAGCCAAGCAAAAACCTACAAAAAAATGTTACCTGTCTCTGTGTGTCTCACAACTAAGTTAGCAGTGTATGACTAATGGCAGTCTGGGGGTGGGGAGAGGCAGAAGAGGAATGTGTTTCTGGTGGACAAAGTATGTTCTGGTATGCCTGTCCTGAAACAACAGCTCTTCTTCAGTCTAACTTCTGCTGGTCAAATCAACACAGCGATAGGATCCTCCGAGGAGAGGGTTCATTTTCTAAGGTGTGGTTTGAGGTTGATTATGGTTGGGTAACTACAGTTGTAGAAATGACTAGTGTTTGGAAGCCATTAAATTGCTGTTTTGTTGGGTTTTTTTTCCTGGTTTCTGGAGACATGCCTAAGGAACGCTCCGCTCTAGATCTGTGGCTATCTGTAGAGCCCCTCTGTGCAAGGTGAATACGAAATCTCCTGAGACAGAGCACTCTGAACTCTGCAGACCGGATGGAAGATTTTTCTCAGGTAAGTACTGTTCTTAGACACTTCCATTTATATATTGCACTTGAAAATTTGGAACTGCGGTTGTCACCTCTTCTTTAGATAATAGCCCAGAGGGTGTAAGCAACTGATGTGATCAGTGCTCTAGGTTAATGTCCTATGTTTCGGGGCCAGTGAACAGAAAACGGGTAACAATACTGCTTAGTGGTAGTATGGGCAACCTGGTTTTTAATCCCAAAGCACTACAAAACAAGAACTTGCATGTCATCCGTAATAATTTAGGAGCAGTAATGGGAAGCAAGCTGTTTACTGGGAATGCGAAACTGACGTTCCCTCCTGCCTCCCACACGAGCCAAATTAGTGAACATTAAGAAATCCCATGCATTTTAGATGAGAGGCTGACTTAATGCAAAAGCTTTTATATGTAAGAGCTTGTTTCGGATTATACTTGCATTTTGCTCTCTTTTTCTAGACAGCTTGTATTTGCAGGTATTGGCCAATCTGTCTAATTAAAGAGTAGGAAGGCTCACATCAAAAGCATTTAAAAGCCGAGCGGCCAACAAGTTCTGGAAACCTGCATGCAGCAGCACCATGCCTGGTGATACCTGCTCAGGTTTGTTTTGTTAAAATGAGGGGCTGGGTGTGTGACAGAGGCTGAATTGCACATCTAGGCTAAAGACTCTAAAAGTTAAGTAAGCCCCAGAGCCTAGTTGAAAGAGCAGAAAACGTGGGAATAAGGTATTTTTTGGCAAGGACGAGGTGAACCCATAAACGAAATCCTACATAAGCCCGTGTTGGAGTTTCACTGCCTTTCCCATGACTTTCTCTCGCTTGTTTTTGTTTGCCTTTATCTCAGGTTACGCTGTGTAGTTCCTCCCCTCAGTTATAATTCTGGTTTACTTGTGATGATTAATGCTGAAATGCCTCCTAATGCGCATCCTAATGTTTAGGCATGGTAAGATGGGTAACTCTTAATGTTTGCTCTGTTCTGATTCTTGACAGTGTGTCTTTCAGGCCAACTGAAATACTTGACAAAACACAAGCGCCACTGAAAAGCTGAGCCCCTAGCAAAGAAAAACTTAACTGAAACAACCTGAGAAATACTTAAAACAAAATTGTAAGAGAGCTTGGGGTGGGGGGTAGAGGTAGAAAACTTGCTGGAAGTATTTTAGCGAACTCTTAGCTTGGAGCAATGTCCACTTTTAGAAAGCGCAGAATAGTGCCTGTGAAAATCTCTTATCTGGATTGTCCTGGAAATAATTTTATTCACCGTAAGTGCTTTTAGATCGTAGCTGTAGAAGACAGCAGGTCCCTACTCGGCAACCAAATGCTTTTATTATAAAGTTTATCTGGATTTTTACATACTGTGATCACTGACACTGTGTGTTTGTTTACATTCACTAGCAAAAGCAGTTAACTTGCAAGAAACACATATTTGCATTCATTTTTAAAACAGAAGAAAAATCTCACTGCGAAGTTAATAAAAACATTAAGTTTGAAGGACTATGCTGACGAAGTGCTTCTAAGCTGTAAAATCTGCGAAGTGACAACGTAGGCTTGAAAATACTGTTTGGAATTTCACATGAAAAGCAAAGCACAAACCATAACAAATGCAGCGAGGCGTTACGTCCCTGCTTAGTGACAACGCTGTTCTGCATGCTCTACAGTAGCGCCTGTTAAATATACCTTTGAGGCGTGCCGTCGCAGTGCTTGAATGGAATCTGCTGCGATGGATTTGTGTGGCCCTCTGTCTCCCAAACAGTGGTGCTCAGAGAGCACGTACGCCCTGGTGGAGACAGTGGCAGGAATCTCTTTCTGTTGAACAAAATACGTTCTGATATGGCCGTGCTGAAAACAAGAAGTAAGAAGGCTGACGTGCAGCGGTGAAAACCATCAAGACCAGTGGACTGAGATGACAGCCTTCCGTTTCGGAAATTGTGCAGGCTTCAATTGATCAAAACCTGATCCAGCCTCCTTCTCCCTGCTAGCATGACTCGTTCTCATCAATCTCCATGGGTCTTTTGCCTTGGGAAGGAAACAAGGAAGGAGAAATGCCATTCTCCGGTATAGGCAGCAGGGATGGCGGGCATCTTTCTTGTAAGATTGGCACTTCAGCCAAGTGTAAGTAAGTCTCAAAATAATCCACAGACTCCCCTTCTTCAATCTCTGCTAAAATCTGGTAGTCCCCAAAACATATGATGCACTTCCATGGCAGGTCAATTTTGTTTAAGTACCCCAGTTCTGTTTGGTCCACAAGCAGTTTTGTTTTCTTGCTCATGTTCTTGATCTCAAAACAAAATTCTGAGCTGTCCAGTTTTCTGTAAAACTGCAATGCAAACTGAATCCGAGAAACGCGAGTGTCCATTAAGTTATAACGGCAGACATTAGAATCGCGGCCGAACTTGGGCATTTCATCTACCCTGACCTGTTCTCGCTTACGGAAATTCAAGCAACGAAACACCATCTTGTCGTCTTGGCAAGGATGGTAAAAGGTCATGTGGAGACATGTTACTGTTTCTTCAGTTCCAGCTTCTTCAAAAGAGGTCATGATGAAAACGAGTCCTCAGAACTACAAGAGAGAAGTAAAATCACAGCGTGAAATCACTGCAGTACCAAAATAAACTGCATTTAAAAATGTGGCATTAGAACACTTCATATACTAGTGTATAATGACAATTAATACCAAATTGGCTGCCAGGAAGCGTAACAAAACCACTGGAACGAAGAAGTGGGACTTGAGCCTACCCAGACCATGGCAACCATCACTTCCCACCGCTTTGCCAAAGACTCGTTGGGTGTCCCCAGCGAAGTGACAGATTGCTCGGGGCTGAACACTTCCCAGCTGCCGGTCTCTGCTGCAATGGCTGCCAAGCACTTCAGAACTCCGCAAAACACCCACTGCTGTAAATTGCTGCCAACTAGCTCTTCACGAGGACCTCGCAGGTAGATTTATCTTTGGAAGATGTATGTCACTTAGCAGAGACAGTAAGGTTTACTTTTTGGACTTAAAAGGGAGCATCTGGCTGGGTCTGGATGGTAACCGTGTAGTCCTCTGGATAGAAGGTAAAATGACAGACTGGTTTGGGTTGGAAGGGTCCTTAAAGCCCATCTCATTCCAGCCCCCCTGCCCTGGGCAGGGACACCTCCCCCTAGACCAGGTTGCTCCAAGCCCCGTCCAACCTGGTCTTCAACACCTCCAGGGATGGGGCAGCCAAAACCTCCCTGGGCCACCTAACCTGTTCCAGTGTCTCACCACCCTCATAGTGAAAAATTTCTTCCTAATATCTAATCTAAATCTGCCCTATCAGACAAACGACTTTTACGCATGCGCTCTGACTACAGGCAGTAATATTTCAAATGTGTATGAAGCACTCCTTGGCTCTTTATTCTGAATTTACCTCTTGTATGAAGTGTTTAAAAGTGACTGGTGTGACAGCATGTAAAAGGACTGCAAAAGCTGGAATATCAGCAAGACCTAAAGGGAGGAATTGCCCCCAACTCTAGGTCTTTCCCTGTTGCCCGTTGGAAAAATCCCAGCAATCTGCTGCAGAAGTACTTAACGAAGCATTAGAAATAACGAAGTAACTTTGGTGTTTTGGTTTGTGGTTTGTTGGGGATTTTTTTTGGTTGGTTTTTTTTTTTAAGCTTCTCACATGCAGCACAGAGACACTTGTTTAGGAACTAAATTCTGTTCCAATATCTGAGCGACTGCAGCGTGTCCAAATAAAATCTGAGACACCTTAGGAGACACAGTGATCTGGTCCTCTGTACGTGCAAGGCCAGTGTTTTCCTGCACTGAAACTTAGTGTAGAGAAAGAAAAGGCGAAGTACTTAAAGTAGGAACCGGAGAATGAGCTCTTGGTAACTCATTGGCAAAAAGCGTGAGCAGCCATTTAACTTGTCATGTTTCTCCTAGACTGCAGTGAGTTCCCGACATGTCACGCACATTCTGAGCTTTCTCACCGGCTCCAGTCAGTGAATGACGCTGAAAAGCAGCTTGCAATTTAATCTGGTTTTTATTATGGGTAGGTGAATCATCCTGACAGGTGGTTTGTTTTTAAGGCTGAATTATACCACTGTACATAAGCTCCAAGCATGGTGAATGGTGGTATGTCAGCGCGTTAATTTCTGTGTGAAACCTCAAAATAGCTTCCTTATTATACCTTACTTTGAATCTTCCTTCTTACACCTTACACTTACTCAGTAGTAGTGGTTGAGCAACCTCAGCTTGCTTACTTGAAGTAGGCTACAACAGTGATTCTGCCAAGCCTAGGTGGTTAGAGAGAGAACTTCAGCTGGCTCTCGGAGCTCACTTGAAAACAAAGAGATGGCCCGATGGCAGGTTATGCCTTAACTGAGAGGATGCCAGATGTTATTCGAGGTCAGTTTCAGTTGAAGGGGGAAACCCAAGTCATTTCACTGAGTTCACAGATCGGCCTGCAGAGAGAGTTTTCTGTCTGGAGGCTGGGGCTGAATTTGATAACAATTTTAAAAGCATGTTCTGCTTCCGTTAGCAGCTTCCTTAATTGGTTTCTGAAATGCATCAGGACTGGGCAAAACACAGGAATATAAAGGAATATATTCTGATAAATCTGCAGTGTATACAACTGTGTATGTGCTCAACACAAAATGTTGGCTTTGTTCACGTTTATGAACTTTACAAAAGGCTACATTCGTTAATTCTGTCTGCTCGTGTGCCACCTCTGTCATCCCCAGCTCAGCTGCCCCGTCCTCTGCTGAGGGTTTATTGAGGCTGGAATGGACATAATTTCACATAAATACTGCGAGTATTTATACTAGAGTTTCTAATTACTAAGTTGTTTTGGACAGGAGACGGATTTCAGAGGGCTCCAACTGGAGAAGGAAACTTTCTGCAGTTACATCCAGACAAATCCTGCAACTGTAAGGTACCCATTGCACTGCTGTTGTCTGTACCTTAAATTTGAGTCAAAAGAGTTGTGATTTTACCTCTTTCCCTTCTCCCAACATCCTCATTATCCCCATTTTTAGAGACGGGGGGTGACACGGAGCATTAGGATTAAGGATGCCCTACTTGAGAACCGCGGGGCTCCTGTTTGTTCAGCGACGTACTCAAGAGCTGTAATGCTCTGCCTTCGACTTACTGATCAGGGAGCTCTGCCAGTTTGCTTTTGCAAACCAAAACATAAGCGTTTTGTTATTTAACTATCATTTTAAATGACCCTGAACTTTGAGGCAGGGGCGGTGCAGAACCCGCTTCCCCAGCACCTCGTGGAGAAGGCTGTCGTCTCTCCTTTTAGCCTCTCTCAAACGCCATGCTGTGCTCTCTCTAACCTGTATTTTAACCCTCGCCAGACCCACAGCTCGCCTTCCGAGCCCTCCTCAGCCCCGGGCAGCTCCGTCCCGCCTCCCCCGCTGTGCCCGTACCCGAGGAACCGGAACGTCCCCCTCCCGGCCTCCCCCTCACCTGTGGGGCGGGTGGGCGGCAGCGCCTCCAGCCGCTTTCGCTGCGGCGGGTCCTGCGGGGCGGGATGCGGGCTCCACCGGCTCCTCGGCGCCCGGTGCCTCGGCGGGAAGGCGGGGGAACAACGGCGGCGGTGGCGGGGGTTGGCCCCGAGGGGAGGCGGCCCCGAGGGCGGGAGGCGCTGGGGCTGCCTTAGCACCGCCTTGGCCCCCGTGAGGTTGACCTTGGGTTGTTTTTCCAAAAAGCCGGAAGGGAAAAAAAAAACACACCAAAAAAACCAAAGCCCCAATCAAAAATAAGTCTCAGCCCTGTCTGGGGTTGTGTGTGGGTGTCTGAAAATCTGACGCTCGTGAGTGACTTACTCAAACCCGTGGTCACGAGCGACGCTAAGGGTATGATCCAGAGTTTGCAGGCTCAGGTTTCAGGCAAAATAATTTCAGTTTCACCCCCTATATCAACACTTTGAAGAGTAAAACACTTTAGTAAGTAGCATGCTATAAGCATAACGGTTGAGTGATTATGTTCTTAAATCGGGTGTTTGAAAATATTAGGTTATTTGCTGTAGCAATGCTGCTTTGACTTCATTGCGCTGCCTTTGGGGGGAAAAAACCTAATCTTTCCTTGGATGCTGATCTAAGCTGAGCTGAAAACTTTCCATTTTACTAGAAATCCTGAGGCGGCCCTCCCCATCTGGTAGGAAAAAAATGAGCAAGTCTCTCTTCATTTGGCTGCTTCATTTTTCTTAAAAAGCAAGATTACTCCCAAGCGGAGAACAAGAGGCAGAGTGCAGAAAAAACCTGTTTCATCTCGGTTTGAATCCTAAATACTCGGTGTCCTCCCTTACCTGTGCTTGCACGGTGTTGTGATGAGCCAGGTGGTGTGCCTCGATAGGTTTGATTGCTTTGGCACGGGTGGTGAAATACTGTGTTGGTTCACATAAATAATGTTTCATTTGTGGGTTTCGTTTACTTATTCAACAAACAGGTAAATTGCTCCTGGGTTGATAAGTTTCTTTGTAGTTCTTGTAGAATAGCTTTTATCTGTACACAGGCGAATACATCTGCTGCCTATGGCCTTTTCCCCATGGATCAGAAAAAAAAAAGGGGTTAGACTGTGTTTTGCAAGAAGTCACGTTGAAAAGCAGGGAAGGAAAACGGATCCTTCCAAGTTTCTCGCTTTGCAGAATGCCTTTCCTGCAGCAGGCAGGGCTAGGTGTGTACGCTCATACAAAAGCACTTTGCTGCCTTCTGGAAAAGCCGGAGTTGTGCAACCCTGCTGTTTATTGCATTTCTTGATGGCTATAATTCCTGTCAGCCCTTTGATTCCGGAAACAGCTTGCTTCCCGTACTGCGCGAGAGCTTTTCTGTTAGGATTATTTCCATATTTGTACCTACTAAGGTATGTAAGTACCCTTCCTTCTTTTTTTTTTTTTTCCTAGGACAATGTAACCTCATATTAACTACATATTCCTTATTAATTTATGATTTAAATATAGCTCTGCGTGATTTTGTACAGGAGAGAATAGGAACTGGATTTACTGGCTCTGTCTTTTGTAAGTTTATAACTGGTTGAAATGCTGCCGGCTTCAGGAAAACAACTCCAGGTTTGCCCAGTATGGGGGGGGGGGTGGTGGAATAATTCGGGCACTCTGTGCTTGGGGGTTTTTTGTGTGATCTTCCTACTAAAATAGTTACATGGTTTACTAGAGTTCATTCCTGTATAATAATACCTTCCTGTTTTTACTGAAACTTCTTTGGTCAAAAGCAAAACTGCACATAAAGCTTTGTAGGGCTGAGCTGCGCTGCGTGGTGAGCAAGCCGCTGGGACTTGGGCCGGGGAGCTGATGTCAACATTAACCTAGTAGCTCTTGCTGCTGTCTTGTTTTGTGTTGTCTGCGCAACCCCTTCGTCCCCCGGGGTTGTGACTTTCCCCAGACGTGCTTTTTCCTCTGCCGGAGTGTGAATCTACTCTGATGTCCCTGGAGTTATCACACGGATAATCGAGGTCATGGAAATTTGAGCCTTACCACAGTGGCACACGGCATTCCCTGGCATTACGAAGAGGGCATGGGGTATGAAAATAAAGATGGAGCAGAACCATGCTCTCCTTTCAAGTTGCCTTCCAGCTGGCTGGTTTTTGGACACCTGTATTCCTTGTCTTGCCAATCCCTGAAGAGGAGGAAAGTCTAGGAAAAGTCATGCTCTTTACTTTAAATGGATGTTTCCTGCTTAGGTATGCCTGGTGTGGCTTCTCCGTGTAATTATCGGTGGCACATTATCGATGCTAGACATTTAGGCTAATTCAGTATTTGTAATGCGTAGGCTGAAAGACTGGGGTGCTTATGGCTTGGCTGCGCTGGTGTATTGTTTTTCTGACAAATTATTTATTAGGCTTTGGATAACTCCAGAGCCTAAATAGACGAATCTGGAAAATGGAAAAATAGTGGGAACTCTTATATTGTTTTCAGTCATGATCGGCCTTAAAAATCTGAGTCAGCGAGGGCCGGTATGTTTCTTTGTCTTTCTAGGAAGTTCATGGTAGGTCAGAAGAGTTCTGGAAGGTGTATTCTGGGTTAGTGAGTGGAAGGAGTGGTTTTGGGTAGCTGTGTTCGAGCTATTTCTTTCTGGAGTGACTCAACACGAAATCTTCCTTCCTGAGCTTCCTTCCTATGCTTTAACAAACCCTAAGAAACTTTCTATTTCTGTCTGCTATTTAAATTGACATGATTAAAGTCTCTTTATCCTGTTGGGCCGACACCAAGTCTGACCTGATTTCAGTGGTGCTGAGATTTCATCACGGTTCTGTCCTTCCCTCCTAAGGCCAGGCTTTACATGTGGTTATTGAAAGTGCAGATGTAGCGCTTAGGTTTGCCAGCTGTGTGACAGGACAGGTGCAGGTGTAAAGGGTGTCTGCGCTTGTAAATGTGGCATAAGGATGATTTCTGTGGTTTTCTGGTGGCCTTTCTTTGGGTTACCGGCTCTCCCGCTCGTTGATACAGCTTGTGAGCAGTGCCATCGTGTGAATACTGAAGCAGATGCTGTGACCTAGCGAGACCTCTCATCTCGAACTTTGCATTAGAAATACTTGCAGTGGATTTGAACGCATTGGAGTTTGGTTTCAAGGCGAACGCGTAGAGGTGCCGTTTTTCTGCAGAGTTGGCCTCTCGCCACAAGGGGATATGAGCAATGCGCTCGTGTCTCCGTGTCATGCGTGCGAGAGATGTGGAGTGCCTCCTCTCTAGTGAGGTTAGCAGAAAGCCTGCTGATTGCTGCTTTAGAGCCATAAAATCCAGGCTGGTGGACATGTTTCCTTGTGCGTAGACGATGCTAGGGTATAATAAGACTCACTGCCTACACCTGTAATATGCGTGTAGGTTTCAAATACCAGCCTGTGCCCTCCTGCTGCTCTTCCTCTGTGCTTCACAGCCCATTTCTGGATCCAAAGCACCTTAGTGCTGTTGAGGGGACAGGGGCGGGAGCCAGTAGGTGGCAATGTGTGACCAGACATGGGGAACCACCGTTTGTTTTGGGGCTTTTGGTGTTTTGTAGGTTTCGGTTTTAAGTCAGAAGCTTCATTTTGATATTGCAAGAGCTGTTGTGGTACTTGTAAGTTAAGGGCTGTAATGACAGTGGTGACATCCAAGAGTGTTTGGGAAACAAACGTTTGGGAAATGTAACAGAGTACGCCAACAACCTGTAGCTAGGTTCTGCAGTGAGTTGTTATTACTGTACAGCAACCAAGTGTCTCATGTTCAAACTGAAAAGAAATAGGTCATTCTCAAAGACACATGTATTCCAAAAATAAAGCAAGGTACTCAGCTGGATCTCAGCGCGAGAGGGCGGAGGTGCGTTCACTGAAATCTTAGATGCTGATGCCAAGAACAGCTCCGCTCCACGAAGCAGAGAGAAGGTCTTCCAAAGGAGGAAGAGAGAGCACAGTTCCCTCTATGTTTATTGGCTACTTTGCTCCTTGTTTACTCAGGAAAAAGAACACATCCATTTCGCATCTCATTTGACCTGAATAAACTGATGAGGAAGCTCACCTTGACTACTGAAGAGAACTGTTTCTTACAAGATGGACTTTGTTTATGCCACTCTCCAAGTTCTCCTTTTCTTTCTCTTTCTACATCATGGCCTGCCCTTGGTCCTCCTTCTGAACCCTTCTAGCTTCTCCCTTTGGCTTCTTTCTTGCCTGTCTGCAATCGCAGTTTGTCTTCCATCTTCCTGCCCCTCTTGCTCTCTGTTGTTATTCCCTCTCGCCATCCTCCTGATTGTTCTTCCTACCCCCTCTGTCGCTCCATCCACCCTTTGTTTGTTTTTTCCCTGGGGCCTTTCTCCCTCTATCTGAATTCTCTCCCTTTCATCCATCCCACTGCCCTTATTTTCTCTTTCTCCCTAGTCTGCTTTTACTGCTCAGGAATAGACACCTGTGGAGTGACTTATAGGAGGAGTGAAACCATGGAGTCGCAGGGCAGCCAGGAAATAAACACTGGGAAGAGACTGGGAGGTGGAACAAACTGATCTGTCTGTTGGCAAGACCCAGTAGTGGGTCCTTAGCATTTCCCTCCTTATTCTGTTGAAATAGAAACAGCTGGTAGAGATCTAGGGCTAGAAAAAGAAAGCACAGCGAGGATGGTGTGGAAAGAGGAGGAGGTGTTCCTTGTGACTTGGAGCCCCTTCTTATAGACAGCTATGCCATTGGAGGAAGGTTCATACAGCTTGGTGGGAGAGAAGCTCCTGTATTTCCAGCTTTCATGGGACAAGAAGCGGAAATAAAAGTGTAAGGGAGGTTCAGTGCCATAGAACAGGTGCTTGCTTCTTGCTCAAAATTAAAAGTAAATCATCTTTAAGCCCTGATACAGATGAAAAATTGTCAGCTCTGCCGTGCTGTCTTTTTTTTTTTTTTTTTTTGAAGTTGGAACAAAGCCTGGAACCTTAAGTGTGTTGGAGCATCATGTTTCTCCAAGAGTGTCTTAATGAATTTCAGTAGAGCTGAAAATGAAAAAATAATTTGTGCAACTTAGAAGCACAAATGGGGATGTGTAGTTTGTGCGCAGCTGCTGATCGTAACGGTGCTCACAGGATTCCCCTGTGTCTTCTAACAGTTAGAAAGCTGTGGGTTTTTTGTTGGCGAGCCCTACTGGAGTTCTTTGTTTACCGATAACCGTGAGTCCAGCTTTTCAGTTACTTGGTGGTCATCTCCTGTCTTTGTATGTGGAGGTGATTTACCAATTGAAATTTTGCTCCCCTAGTCATATGCTACTACAGTTATAGCTGGCATATACATCTCCCGACATTTGTTATTTGGTAGAACTTGTCTCAAACTAGAAAGAGAAAATACTTGGCATACAGATAAGGCTTTTCTTCTGTAATTGCTTCCAAGCATTATGCAATTCGTGTGTGACTTTTTTTCCCCCCCGCCTACAGATATGCTGTGAACTTCCTACACGTGACCTATGATATCTTCATGATACCTCAGTTTTTAACCCTGTCAGATTCACAAGCTATATGAGATTGGACCTTATTGAGGCTTGTGTAAGAGAAGTCCGTGTTGCTGTGGGTAGCCCAGCATGCAGCGTGACACCTTGGCTTGAGGTCTGTGCGATAGAGGGCACGCTGGGAAGTTGAAGCTCCGTCTTTCACATCAAATCTCGCGTTAAAGATCTGAACGAGAGAAGGCTTGGACTAGTGTATTACAACCATCAAGTGAGGGTTTATCAACTTTTATAATCCCACTGATCAACTGTGACCTTTAAGAGCCAAACAGTGTTCTTTGCAAGAACTAGAACAACAGTCCAGGTTGATTACAGCAGAGGTAAGTATGTTCTCCCTAGGTCATAACCCTTGCATTTCAGTTGGATGTTCTCTGCTCTTTGCTATTTCCTTTTCCGGAGCACTAAACTGAGGAAGCTGCGCTTTTCTTCAAGTGGCCAGATACCAGCAGTAATCAAAGGCATCACAATACATAGTGTGGCTAGTGGCAAGTATTTTAAGTACTGGACTGGGAATTTATAAGCTTCTAATAATGATAAAATCTTATTTGCAGCATTAAAAATTCTGTTTCCTGTTGCTCTGAAGCAAATCCATTGGAGTGTAAAAACTGTGACAATCAGTGAAATGGTTTGGCTGAAAGCAGGAGCTTCACGCCTTCAGAGCGCTTTGGAATAGTCTCCAAAACGCCATCTCTGTACTTCTTTACATTCGCCACACGAGGGACAGCGTGGTCTTGTCTCCTAGGTATATAGTAGCAGTTCTAAATGGGTTGGATTATCATCTTTTTGGATGAGATACTATTTTGATAGCAAGGAGCTTAAACATTCCCTCCACCGGGACCGAGATCTTACCATAGGGACTGAATCTGCTCACTCTGTCCGGTTTGACATCATTTAGATGGAGATAATTTCATGCGTACGGTGCAGACTAAACAGAGCCAACCTTTTCAGCTCCCTTCAAAAGCAGTAATTGAACAAAGAAAGTTATTTTGAAGAGTTAAAGATGAGCACTAAAATAAACTGTCTTTTGCTGATATATAGCAGGATCAGCGAATATAGTGTTTCTTATTTTTCCCCCCTTTGCATTTGTATAGCTGTTGAGGTGTTAAAGATTCCACATTCTGTGCTGCGTGGCAATAAAAAACTCTATTCCGTTATCTCAGTTTATAGTGTTTAAGGGCACCCAGCTGTGAGAGATGCAGCCTGCCTTTTCTTTTTTTCTTTAAAGGTATATAGGATCGTGTCCCACGGTACTGTGCCTGTGATGTCTTTATGTTGTGGAGCTTACTGTCATAGTACAGCACTATGCGTTTTCCTCAGATGTAGGCTTTAATTGTAGTTTCTAGTTGAATCAGTTTGGTATCGCTCCTGCTTTCTAGCTGGCTTCCTAAAACTAAGTGACTGAAAAATAGACCTGAAATAAATGTGACCTTTGCTGAAATAAACGTGAGCCTCTCCACAGAAGGGGATCTAAGGTCGAACAGAGGCAGAAAGAGGGGACAGGAGGGAACCACGCTACAATAAATATTCTCACTTTGGCATCTTTTGTCTCACTCTGGGTTATGTTGGCTGTCGCCCCTTCAGATTGAGCCATTGTAATCTGTATTTCAGAAGCCTCGCTGGCCTGCGAGAGAGAGGATTTGCCCAAGGAAGCAGGTGCCTGGTTCATCTTTACCTTTTATTGTTCTGATAACCCTCCCTTGGAGCAGTCGCTGTCTGATGGTGTTTGGTTAGGAACAAGGCGTTTGTATTACTGTAGGCATATAGGCTCCGGTTGTAAATTGGCATTGAGAGGCGGTGAAGGCAGCCGCGTACCTCTTCCCTCTTGTGGAGTTTTGGGGCCAGGGAGAGTCTGTCCCTTCCAGAAACTCTCGGTGATGAAAACAGTAGGATTTCACAGCGCAGGGAGCGTCGGTTTATGGCTCTGTGTATAGTCTCACAAGGGAACACTGTTCAATAGGCTTCAAAGTGATTCAGCCGTGGCATAACCGTGGCTGTGGCCACATGTAATATAGCCTGTAGCTCTTTAAAGAGGATTAGCCTTAGATCAGGGACAGCATTCATTGCTGGATTTCATGTAAAGTAGAATATGCTAATGAAATGGAAATGTCTACAGCAAACATTGCATAATATTGTAAAACTCAAAATTGAGCATTGTGTCTTGATATCTCTGCTGGAAATCAAACTTTCATATTCTGTTGGTTACTTGGAGGAAAAACTGAAGTTTCTAGTATCACCCCAAGCTCTCTGTAGTAAATCAACATCTAGTTTGTGGTTTTACAAGCAAAGTTAAAAAGAAAACAACAAGCATTCTAAGGTAACTTTTCAAACGGTGTCGAATGCTTTAATGATGTCCTAGCTCTCCAACAGAGACAAAATCCACAGCATCTTAAAATATCTTCATTTGGGTTTTCTGCAACGAGCGTAGGCTTGGTTCGATCCTGTGTTCTCTCCCCGGCTGCCCTTCTGTTGCTTTAAACACCATGTTTGGGCTTGCAAGAGTTTCAGCATTAGTCCTGCAGAGACGCAATATTTCTGACACGCGTTTCTCAGCCAATCCATCTTTTTAAGGCACTTTCTGTCTGCGCATCAGCCTCAACGGGCATTCCGGTGGGCTTGATTTGGCTCTCCTGTTTCAGTTTTATGCCAGGCTTTTGAATGCTTGAGGTTTAATATTGTCTATACGTGCAAAAAGCCCCCAGACTTCAAGGGGCTCTGCGATTCAAACTGTCTGGCCTGAGATATTGTGAAGGATTTTGTTTGCAGAAGGTCATGAACATCTCTCAGCAAATTGTTTCAGTGGGTGCGGTGGGAAATTACTGGCCACTTCTGAAAGTAGTATTTGTGTTGTTGCGTGTAAAGGAACCCTTTCTTACTGTATTAATGCGCTGTATGTAGTTTATTAAACCTAGAATCATCTTTATTCTTAATGTCGTGTATTTGTAAGCTTCACGGGAAGTTTGTTACCCTGATACGAAGTTGACTCAGTGCCTGGACTTGAAACCTTTGCCCATGGAAGCATTCAGACCTGCTAGGGGTGCTTTTCTCCTCGCACAAGTAAGCAGGCATTCACGTGAGGCTACGTCTTATCGGTGTGTATTTTTGGCCTGGGGTTTGATGTCCACGCATCACATCCAGACAAATGCTAGATCTAAAACACAGTAGTAGACGTTATGTACCCCGGTGGGCCCTTTTGCTTTTGTGTACTTGCAAGCGGTGACTTGAAGTGCCTCATCCCAGTCTGCTGGGGAATAAAAGTCCAAAGAAAGCCTTTGGGAAGAAGGTTCCTTCTGGCTACGTTTCCGAAATGTGCGCTTTCATTACTTAGTAGCTTTTTCTCTCCGCACCGCTCCGTATCTTAGGATTTTATTTTTTACGGTGGTGGATGGGTTGGGTTGTGAGTGTTGTTTTTCTTTATTTTGCCGTTTGGAAGGGTTTTTTTCTGTAGACGTGGAGGGTGGTGATACATATTCATGAAAGAGAAGTCTTTCCAGCCCGTGCTCGCATTGACAAAGACTTAGCTGTTTCACACAGCAAGCTGACTGGAATTGTGTGGGGCCTGCCTGACCAGATTAGAGCAAACAGCAAGCTTATTCCTCCAGTCATCAGGCCTCCCCTTCCTAACAATTTCCCCAATTGTCATTTTGACAAGGCTGTCATTAGGTGATGGCTTCTTTTGGCCATTTTCAGATAAAGATAATTTCCTTAACTTCCATTTTATTTGACAACAAGTAGTTTGGGAGAGAAAGGAAGTGCTTCAGTAGTTTATGGATTAAGGGTTTGTCACTTCAAAGGCATCTTTGATCTAAAAATATGTGCTGTACCAAATTCATTATGTCTTTTTTTTAAAAAAAAAAAAAAAAAAAAGAACTTTTAAATTTATTGATCTGCCCCTCAATTATTCCCTTTTTTGCATCCCCTAGAAGTACATGGTATGGCAATGGTGAAGGGAAAGCACCCAAATGGCCTCTGAGAAGTCATGACCAGGGCGAAACAACAGGTGCTTTTGTTCGGCACCCAGCGCCGGCTCTGTCCCAGATCTGTTTTTAGCCGGAGGTCCCGTCTGCTCCCGACGACGGAGGGATGTGCGCCTGGGTGTAGAGCTGGGTTCAAAACTGGGAGATGGAGAAGGTGTTTCATTAAGGAATGGCTTATTGCATGTTTTGGATTTGTCTGGGTCGCTCCTGTGGTATAATAGAGTGCCCTAAAAACACGGATCTCAGGCAGCGAGCGTTTAGCAAACTGGTTTGTGTAGTTTGGTGATCGGTTTTGACTCCCCAGTACCCGCTTCTGCCAGCTCCACGGGGTGGGCAGTTGCCGTGTGGTTTTGGCTTTCTGTGGGTGATTGTGCCCCCCACTTGCCACCTCCCTGAGTCCCTACACCCTGGCTGCTCCTACGAAAGTGGTGGCAAACGGCCTTCTCTGATTAAGGGTAGCTTTGAAGCCAAGCTCTGGAGCTCCTTGATTTTTTTTATTTTTTAATAGGAGTGACTTTGCTGAAGCTCTGTTTTGTGTCTGTGCTGCACTAAGAAATCCCAAACCTCACACTAACAAACACAACCGGAAGAGCTCTTTTCCTGGTCTGTTTGCGACTTAAATGCTCTGCCACAAAGCACTAAGCTCAGGTTTGGAGCAGGCAGCTGCAGCAGCCGTTGAGTATGTTGCTTTACCCAACCCCATCCACCCGAGGAGGCACGCTCGGCGTTGGGCTTGATGATCCTGATGGGTCCCTTCCGACTCAAGATATTCTATGATTCCTAAGTGCAGGTCTGCACTGGCTGGCTCTCTCTCTTCTGGTACTTTGTTTCGCACTGCCGCAGTGAGAGCGGGATGCGGTGGAGGTTTGAATATGGCTCAAGAGCTGGGCTTTTGCAGCGCCTGCCTCAGCTGTGTCGGGCACCGGGCTTCACTTTGACCCCTCCTCTGCTTTTTAGGACTGACAAAACTCTGTTCTTTGCTGTAGCAACGTAAATCCGTCGCGGTAGCCCATTACGCTTGGCTTAGCTGAGGCTGGGATTTGTTTTGTATTAATATTAATATCTGTTCTACCTAATTACTTCAGCTTTTTCTGTAATGTTACCTCTGTATTATATCCAGCCGGCTGACCACCTCCTTGCTGCTGGAGGCTGTTCTTGATCCCATTTCTAAACAGAAGCGCTTCTGCTTCTGCTCTGGCTGGGGTAGCTGTGCAGAGGCCGGCTTTTTTTTTTTTTTTTTTCTTTCCCCTTTTGCCTGCTAATTGGCTGAGACCACCAGAATTTGGAGGACACAGATGTCACTGATAGTTTGCCTAGGGAGCACATTCATGCCCATCTGTTGCAGTCTAGAAGGCTGTTCATATATCCACAAGGCCTTCATTTAATTCTTGTCAGAAAGTAATGTAAATCCAGTTTACCTCAGAGGTCACAGCCAAGATTTATGCCAATGAGCCCCCTGCAATTTACACACACTGTAGTTGTATAGGATGAAAAGAAAGCCTTTCATGTTGGTGCATATTAACAAGAAAGCTTGCCTTAGGAGAGGCTTTTTGATTGAGGTTCTTCCTTATTTTAATACAGCCAATGCCAGTTGGTGTATCCAGCTTTACCAAAAGAAAACATCTAAGCTTTAAGCCAGAGAAGTAAACTAAATAAATAAATAAAGCCCCTAGCAAATCGATTATTATTTTTTTTTTTTTTTAAAAACCATCTTTTCTCTTTCATGTGGCAAAGCCTCTGCGTACTGAACAGAAAGGTAAATGCTCTAGGAAAACACAAGCATGTGTGCACTGAAATAGTCAGGAAACTGAATTTGCTTTCTGTGGAAGACGATATTAACTCAATCACTGAAACCTTTGCTAAATTATCGTAAGCATGTTTTCTTTTTATGTTTTTTTTTGTTGTTGTTGTGTTTTGGCTTTTTCTTTTTTTCTCAAACTGCCAAATCTGAAAATAAACTTGAGCCTGTTATTTTTGACACATGTGATGGGAAGGACCCCAGAAGGCTTGTGTGCAAATCCGCAGGAGGGAGAGCAGCTGAGGGTGCCGTACGATGTGCGGCGCAGCCTTCTTACCTGCTGAAAGAAGAAATACCAGCCTCAATGCTCAGTCGCTTTTCTGGGGACAATCTTTTGCTATTTTTTTCAGTCTCTCTACAGAAAGCAAGGGGAGACAAAATATATGGAGTGAGGATAAGGCTGTAACTCGATCAGCTGCAGGAGGGGGTGCAGCAAGAATAGATCCAGCACTGCCTCTGTGTCATGATTTCATCCCTGTCCTCCTTATTTAGCAAGAGGCTATGCCAGTTTAAAAAGATCCCTCCAAAATTAATGTAGCTTCATTGACCTTAGTGAAGCTACGTGTAGATAGGCCGTGGTACACCACGAGCTGCTGCGCGCGGGCTTCGTGTTGGGCAGTTAATCGTTTGATTAGAACAAGGAAAGTGGATTTCACAGAACTGGAAGCAAGGATTCCTACTCCAGCACGCACGAAAAATGCTGTTGCGCGACGTGATGTTGGCATGGCTAAAATGTATGGGAAAGCTGTTGAATTAGACCAGAGGGAAAAGGTAGAAGTGCAAGTGGTGCCGAAACTTGAATTGAAAAATAGCTGATAAAAAAGAAATGCTCTTCAGTACTTTGGTTATCAAAATTGATTGTAAGAGCAGGCAGAGAAAATAGCCTACAAAGATGGCTCAGGTTGTGCCCACGAGATTACAAGGGGGTTTCGGAGTTGGGCGCTTCTGCTTCTTTCGGACCAGCGTAGTTTGAGGGTGCTCCTTTCATTTATGCTGGCTTCCCTCTGAGGGGTCCTCCTCCCTTTTCCTCCTTCCTTTTCCCTAGTTTGTCCGGCTGGTGGATTTTACCTTGCCTATAACCTTTCACATGTTACAGGCATGAAAATCAGTATCGCTTGCACGGTATCATAATGACTGGAGTGGTTTGGGATTAGGAGGGAGGAGAACACGGCATCGAAATAAAAACAGGGCTCAGATTCTAAGTTCCAGTGTAGCACTTAAAATAATTAAAATGTTTATTTGAAAGTCAAAACAGCCTCAGTCATAAATAACTATCCATTCCTCGATTGATTGTGTTGCGTCCCAACCGAGAGCTCTGGGAATAAGGTTTATTTGCTCCCTGTTGGCATTAATCCGTAAATGTAGTCTCCACATGGAACTCATCAGGTCTTTGCTTCCTCTTCGTTAGTCTCCCTGGAACTGGAGGGTGGCTTGAATAAGATGAAAATTAGGATAATATATTTTCAGAGAGAAAAGGTCTGGCAATCTCTAATTTGTGTTTCAGGACCATAATGCTGTGGAAAATTTCCCAAATGGTGTTGTCTGAGAAACCAATGCTTGTTATGCTTGCCGTATTTGAAGTTTGAATGCGGCAATTACATCTACTTTTTCTTAAAGCCTCCAAAGCTAATTGCGGTTTTAAACTAGCTAGATTGACTCCCAGGCTTACTTCTATCCACAGTAGAACTTAAAATTCCTTTCTCTTGACAGATCTTTTGGTCTTCTAGCCCAAGGGCTCTGAAATGTCACAGTATGGCCCGTTTCTTGTTAAAGAGATCGTTTCACTGTAGCCCACCCAATTCCTCCCTCCCTCCCTCTGTCTTGTTCTGAACCCCAGCTCTGATTAGAGGGCAATCAGAGAAATATAGTTTCTCATCCCCTGAGACCTTTGTAAATTTGTTTCCATCATATTTGTTGTAAGAAGTTATTTTAATCCAGGCTCCAACCAGAAATGGCACAGATTTATTTTCTTTTCCTCATCATTTCTGTTTTAGCGTCTAACAATTGCATCGACTGTTTAAAAACACTCTGTATCCAAAGCTGGAGTAAAGGGGCCGTCACCAAAAAATGCTTAGGTCCTCAATCTGAGGCAAAATGGTTTTTATTGTGTGTTTTGAAAGTGGTAACTCCAGTACTTGTTAGTGCTGTTAGTTACTTGTTAGTTACTTGTTACTGTTGTTACTTGCTAGTTACTTAGAAAGCATTTTTGTCTAGACAGTTTTGTAGTATATCAAGCTGCAATTTTTATCGCTTCTTAAAGTACCCTTCGTTAGGATTTAACGATACTTTAAGAAAGCTAATTAGTAAGCATCCAGAGGGTTCTAAAGGCCTCTAAAAGTTTTTGCTGGTTGTGCCGTTTGGCTGGTCCTGTGTTTGCTCCAGGTCCATAAGCTGCGTGCTTGGTTATTTTCACATCCCAGCTGTCATTCAGTGCTACAGCTGTCACAAAACACAACTTACGGAGTGGCATCTGCGTAAAGGATGCTGCTGCAGTTTAAAGCTCTTTGATGCGTTTTAAGCTGATTTTATGATGCGAGTCATTACCCCTAGTGATGGGTCTCGAAAGGCTATCTTCCTTCTGAGTACTAATGTACAGTTTATTGCACTTTTCTATATGGTTCCAGCACTTTGTTGTCCCTGCTGTTGTAAATCATTACTTATTACTCTAAGTGTCCTTGCTGTTTATTCAGTTCTTTGGAAAAATGTACTTGAAGAAAAATTTCTCGCTTGCTGGCATTCATATATCACTCTTACAGATCTGGCAGTTTCCCGGTGAGTTAAATCTTTACAATCCTAGGAAGCCCGAGTGCTGTACTTCTACACTAATTTAAGCTTCCCCGCTAAGCCCCGTCAGTTCTTTGTGAGACCGGCGGTCTGTGTGGCGCACAAAGCCACGGGGCCCTCCTGCTTACAGTAATGACCCGATACGATCTTCCAGGCTGCGTCCCTCCAGCCTTTTCATGAGCTGGGTTTAAAAGACTAATTTTGGGCTCTGGACTGCAATATAGATAAGTTGGAGCATGTCCGCAAGCTCCCTTGGATGCTCTTAAATGCTATGTTATTTTTTGTAAAGGCAAGTATCCCAGAACTTGCTTGCTTTAGTGCACCTACATAGAAAATTGTGTTTATGAGCATGTATTTACCAGGGCTGCGAGGTGGCAGGCTTTCTCCAGCACGCTTCCGCGCGCTTTTGAAGCAGTCTCCTCCGCTCGGTCGGACGCGTGTTCGCAGTGGATCCGAAATACGTGTGTACATGCCCGGCGGTTACTAGAGAGCGCTCCCTAGAAAATGAGGGTTTTTTTGAGAAATCAATTACACAAAGGAACGGAGTCAGGGCCAGATGGCAGGGATGCTTCATCCCAACCTGGGAGGTACTCGTGGGATGGCCGCACGCTCCTTCCCACAGGGCTGGGTAATCAGATAAATCAATTAGCAGATGTCAGTGCAGTTAACAGAGCAAGCAACACCAGCATAGGTGTGTTACTGTGATTATAGCGGAGGGGGCTGTTTTTCCTTTCCCCGATGGATAACCAGCAACTGGACCAGCTTTTCTAGACCTGGCAGAGTAAGAGGAGAGGACTCTGTTTTTCTCGAGGGTCTGCTTTCTGGGTGTTGTCACTAGCTTCAGATGTCTGTCCTTGCCGACCTGGAGGTGCGTAGGGAGAGGGGACCTTTTTGAACTAGGATGTAGACTAGGACCTTGTGCTGTGAGCAAATCCCGTCAGTGTGGGGACTTTTTTTTTTTTTATTTGAATGATTTTTGTCAAGTAACAGTTAGTTCAGCCCCGTCTCCGGGGTGGATTTTGGACCGTGCTGTAGCTGTGGCTCCCATCCTGTCTCTGTCTCCTTTTGCTTCTGATGAGATCCCCTAAATGGGATCTGTGCCTGGTCCATCCCTTTGCCCGGTGGGTGCAATCCCAGCACCCAGCTGTACTCACCTGGCTCAGACCCTGCGGGACGGTGTCCTGTGTGGAGTGGCCCTGCTCGCTCTTACTTGGAGCTTAAAAAGATGGAGAACTCCTGGGTTTTCCTTCTGCTTTGTTTCTTAATGTCCTGTACCAGGACAGGGAGAGAAGAGGCCTTCAGCTATAAGTTCTGCATTTGTGGCTTTCTTTTTAATTTTGCCGTGCTTAGGAGCTGTATTCTTGGATGGTGTTGATACCTGTATGTGCACCTGTGTTCTGAAAACACCTCTAAATCCTCTCCCAGGATTTGCATTTATAATACAAAAGCGATTGGAGAAAAGGAAGGTAGAAATATCAACTTGGGTAGAGCTCAGTCTGACTCTGTACTCTTTAAGCCCTATATACAGGGAGCTGGACTCAATGATCCTTAGGGGGTGCCTTCCAGCTTGAGATACTCTATGAGTCTATTCTGTGGTTCTAATTCGTACTAGAAGATGGTTTGTACCCTCCAGAACGTGGAGACTACAGTCTGCTTTTGCAGCTGGTTGAATACTGGTGCCAGGACCTTCTCGTGCCGTGCTCTGGAGTTGCAGGAAGCCCTGCCGAGGTGCTGCACGGTGTGGGTTGCGCAGAAAGAACAGACACCAGCAAAACACCACTGCGAGCACAAAGCTAAGCCTCGGATGCTAGGAAACGTTGAGCAGTTAACAGTGTTAGTCTTGCCTAAGTTTTTATCCGTGCTTCTGCATCTAGCTGATCTTTTGCTTGTCCACCCTGCTCTCCTGTTGCTCTTATGTGCCTGTGTCCTCAGTCACCCTTTTATGGCTACGTTTTTAATTTCTTCTTTCTCTGGTGATTGTCTGCAGAGTCAGTCACAGCCCCACTGACTAGCTCCTGCCTCCAGGCTCTTTTGCTGATGAATCCCATCTTTTGCCCTGCTCCACCTGCCTTTCCACGACAGGCTCTCTGATCCTCTCTGCTTTCGCATGAGTGCATCTCTTTTGCCCTCTGCTTTTCAATCTGGCAGCGTGCTCGCTCTTGGTGCCGTTGAGAACACAAGCTATCTGCCACCAGCTCCGGGATCCAGCGATCCCAGAACTGCAACAGAAAGGGGGAGGGGGGGGAAATTCTCTGGAAATTTAGCTGATAAAATGTAAATCATTTCTTGTCAGCAGAGCAAACTGCGCCTGTATGTGTGTTCCCTTGTGCTCCCCTTCCTCCTTCATAGCCTTACTGTTTCCCCAGTTTTAGGAATGTTTTCACAGAGGCTGTTTCTGACTACGTTGTTCAAACTGTAGGAGTAGTTTTCTAAGACCATCGTGAAATTGATGGGGGGAAAAAAAAACCAACCCCAAAGTATTTCTTTCCTGCTTCATTTTTTGAAAGCTGCTCGGCTGTTTTGGCAGGTGGCTGAGCCAGATACCTGGGATAGAAATTGTGGATTTTTTTTCCCCATCATTATTGGCAGTGTCCTAAGTACCTGGTTTGACTGTGGGAGAGCCAGCTGTGATAAAAACAAGCCTTGTGTGTGTCTGAGATGGGTGAAAGCCCCAGTCCTTTCTCTCTGCCGCAGAGCTGGTGAAGCTGTCATCAGCTCCTGTGGCTTTGTGCTAGGTGAGCTCCTGCTGCATGCTGCAGCATCAGCAAAAAGACTTTTCATTCCGGTGGGCTCCTTCAAAGACCATTTTTGCTTCATCACCTCAACCGAACCGTGGTAGGATGCCCTGTTATGTGGCAGGAGAGAGGGTGGCATTGAGAGGAGGTGAGAGCGCAACATGCTCCTGTCTCCCCAGGGTAAAAGAAACGGCCCCCGTGGTCTGGTAAACGCACTCTGCGAGTTCGGAGCGCGCACAGCTCTGCCATTCAATCCCGGCTAACAGCGTGCGACAGCCTGAGCCTCCCAGGTGCAAAGGGCTTCGGCACAACCTGGCTGGTCACTTCCCTGCTTATGGGGTTTCACAGCTCCATTAAAGACCCCGTCCTTTTCTCCCTGGCACCTCGGCGACGTTCGCCTCGCGCAGTTTGTCACCGAGACTCTGCAGTAATTTCACACGCTCCTCTAATAAAGTCCTCCGAGGCTGTCATGTATTTTCATGTGTTTCCCCTATTATTTCTCCCTGCTTGAGCCTTTCAGATAATTGATGATACTTTAGTTAATCATTTTCCCCCTCCTTTGTTCGCCAGGTACCTCAGCCTTGAAGGGATCCTTTTCATTTAGAATCCGTGTCTTCTCTTAAGTAATTGATCACCGTGCACCCGGGGACACCCAATTCACAGCCGAGTGGGATCAGCCTTCATGAATAATCAAAATGCTGTGGCCACGCTGCTGCAGGAGTGCAAGCAAGCTCTGGACGCGCTCCTGTCGGCAAAGGCCGACACGAGTGAGGAAGACGAGCGAGAATACCGGCGGTGCCAAGGTGAGGTCCCCAGGAGAGGCAGCAGGACCACGGCAGCAGCCGCCGGTCCTCAGCCCTGCCCTATTTTTCTTCTCCTGTGGCAGATGAGTGTCAAAAGATGCCTGGATTTCGAGGCCCTGAATGGGATGCGGGCTACAGGCAGGCAGGGAAAGAAGTCCACTTTGTTGCAGTGAATTGCTGTCAGTTCTAATTTTAGGCTTCAGTAAACATGAGGCTGTAAGGAACAGTTTAGTTTGGGGAGAACAATGCCCAAAAGTTTGCTGATGCACATAAATTTCAGTTATTAAAAAAAAAAAAGACGGGGGGGGGGGAAGGATGCAACTTCTGAATAAGGGCACATATTTCCTCTCCTTTCATAGGAACTGGGGGAGGGCTTTTTCTGTTTGTCAGCTTCTCCTAATATATTAAAGAGCTCATTGCCTCAATCTTTATCTTGTAAAATGTGTGTGACCTCTATAAGTGGTGTCCAAAGAAAAAAAAAAAAAAAACAACTTGCAATATCCCTCTTGAAAGGAAAATCCATGCCAGCTAATGGCCGGAATAAATAACCAGGAAAGGAAGCAGTATTTAGCGAGAGCTGTAATAGAAGAGTTCTTCATTTGTTTTAATGCTGGCATTACCCACTGGAAACCAGCGTTTATTTTGGTGTTGCTTTGGTGCTTTGAGAGTGGTTTTTTTTTAAAAAAAAAAAAAAAAAAAAAATTCTTAAGTCCAGTGGAAATCCAGTTCACGTCAATCATGAAAGGCCGTAATGCGCTCGGTTCAGTTTTCTCTGGGTTCAGACTTTCCGAGAGCTACGTAACTTCATTGCCACAGGTTGTTTATTTGTGAATTAAAAGCCACGTTTGAATTGCTGAACTGGTTTGAATTACGCCTTTTTTGGTACAGGGTAGGGAGGTTATGTACTCCTTTTCACCGCACAGAAAGATAACTTCAGCGAGTATAGAAGAATACAGTAAAGGGTGAAGGTGAAATTTCTGGGAGGAAAAATCTTTTTATGTGCAGGTTTTCCTTTGCACGACACATCTGCAGTACTGTCCGTTTCCCCCCTTCAGTGTTACGAATGTTTAGTTTTGCTTTGCATGAATGACTCGGCCATAATGTTAATTTGATCTTTAAAATCCTTTGTTTGTCTCTGAGCGCAGAGCCGTTGAGAATATGTTTTTCTGACCATCCTTGTTCTTGCTGGGAGGTCAGCTGCCTTTTTCTGAAGCACCTAAGTCTGTTTGCGGTGGAGGGTGGTGTATAGGTTTCTGTTATGGATACTGGAAGATTTGTCGCTTCTCTTTTTGTTTTCAACAAAGGGTACTTTGTTTGCTCATCACAAATTCTTTTAAGTTTTATTATGGCTCCTTAGAATAGGCTCTTGAACTCCTAATCAGGTAGCGCTTCCCCCCCCCCCCCCATCCTCCTCCCTCCTTTTCTCCTATTAAATACCACAAAGTATAAGAAATAATCAGTTTAGTTCCAGATAAGGTAAATCAGTGCCCTTATAATCACGCGATTAGACACGGTCCTTCAGGTAAACCGCTTCAGGAAATAGGCGATCAGAGCCTGAAGTGGTGCTGGGGCTTTTCCGAGGATACCGTGTTCCCATCAGCTGAAAGAAAAATACCCAGCAGCGGGGCAGTGACAGCGACATTAATAACTGCTGGGGAAGGCAGGGCCTCGCAGGTCTGTGTCTCTCGGCTTTGGGGGGACCCTCCTAGTGCAGAGGCAGAGGGGGTTTCTTTGCCCCCCTCTCCTCCTTTGTTCGCCCCGGCTTTCTCAGACCAGGAGGAACTGAAAGCCAAATACATATAAATGGGGGGGAGAGGAGGAGCACACCCTTATCTCAAGTTAGTTGAGGGGGCAGCATCTGTGGTAGGTGGTTAGGATTGCCTTTTTTTTTTTTTTTAATTTCTTTTTAGGCTAGAAATCGTTCCAGTCAACTTCTGTGCCCATTCAGCCTTTGTTAATTAATGAATTTATATTGCCTTCAGTGAGAACAGCTATCTCTATACAAGAGAAGAAGTCTTGTCCTGGGAGTTGGGTTTTAGCTGGAAGCTGCAGGACTGTTCACACCAGCTCCCCAACTGGTTGGTGTGGTTCTAGCGGATGTTGTTGCGATACAACATCATTTTATTGTCAGTAACACACTAATTGGGTTTATTTCCATGTGGCGACAACTAGACGTCACGGCAAGGCTTCAAGCGGTGTCCTGCTAGGCTTACATGAGTGTCCAAGCCCAAAGATGACTGAAGGCTCCGAGATTGCCAGATCCTTCTGAAAATGTTACCCTGGCTTCCTTTTCTAACCAGCTCCGCAGTAGTGACTGCTGAGGCTGCTTCTTTAAAAATCAAAGTTCAATATTAAAGAATTTGGCCGTATTCTTTGTTCCTTAGTGCATCAAGTAGGAAAGGGTTTAAGGTTTAATTAAGGATACCATGGGAAACAGGAACAAGAGGACGGCAGTAATACCTTGATGCTTTAGAGAGAATACCAGCGTCCACGTTATCCAGCTGATGATTTTCATAGTTGCTGACACTATTATTTTTTTCCTGGTTTATTGTCATTTAAGTAAGTGTGAGTTCATGTGGGAAAGACGGAAGAAGGTGGGAGAGGAGGAGACAGAAAGGCTCTCTGTGTAAGCATCCTGTTTCTCTTCCTCTAGATCCTTCCCCAAAATGTCCATCCTGTGGGATTGTATGGAGAAACGTGTGCTTGCTGTGACTGCCTTCAGCCCTCCCCGCCCCCCATCTTCCTTCGGAAAAGATTTTGGGAAGCTCAGTCTTCCCCCTTATACGTGGGGGGGATAAACCCGTGTAGATGAGATGGGTATCGCTGCTCCTGCAATGATCTTGCAGTAAGAGGTGTGAGGGTGGCAGCGCGACCTCCTCTCCCCTCCAGCTCTCTGCTGCTTGGCCACCTTGCCACGGCATGGCGGGGCTGAGCCCCTCCAGAGGCCACTTTAGAAGGGCAGGGAATCATGGCGGTGTGTGAAGCTGGGGCGTGTAGTGTAGGAGTTGTATCCAGAGCTGCAGCAACAAGTGAGAAAACGGGGGCTGGAAAAAGTGATACCTTTTTAAAGGGGACCTTTTTCCAAAAAGTCATGAAATATCCAGCTTCCCATTTTTTTCCTAGGAAAAACGTAGTGGTGAACGCACTGTAATATGAGTATGAAATAAACTTTTAATGTAATGCATTTTCTACAGTAAAGGATTGATTAAAAAAAAAATGTAGTAATACATTTATTGCATTGGCTTGTTAAAACAATGCTGGTCTCTGAGCAGGGTTTTTTCCGGGGATTAATGGCCAGAAGGGGCTAGATCTGCAGCTGATGATCACCATTAACCCCATCTGGTCAATAATCCTTGTTAATCCACTTTTATTGGCCAGAGAATCTGCACAGCACACTCAGGCTGCAGCTTCACCCCTGCTTCGAGGAAAATTAAAATGTGGGCTGCAGCTGAAATGAAGGGACAAATCCAAGCCTGGATTTCTAGTTATGTGCTCCTATAGCAGTTGCATCCTCGGTCGGTTCAGGTTGGAGATCCAACTGAAGCCAATGGTTAGATGGGAGGTGAGGGAGCAGGGCATGGATCAAACTCCGTTCTTGCCTTGTGAGCTCTGGCACGTCGCTGGAGCCAGGCATGGGAGCTGGGAGTACTTTACCCTCATCCAAAACAAAAAATAAAAAAAAAATATTCTGTCTTTTGTCTCCTTTGCGTTTGGCCTTTCCAGTTGGGAGGGGAAGCTGTGTTTTGCGTAGGGTTTGGAAACCCTCGGGTGAAAGCTGTGAGAACTGTGGCTTCCGTGCGGGCCGTGCCTGGGTAGGAGCATGCCTGGACCAAGGGCACTTTCTCCTCTTAACTTCTTTTTAACTTCAGTTGCAAACTGCAAGAGAAGTGCAGGATCTCAGGCCGGCTCCTCAGCTAGTGTGAACTCCTTGGCTACGCTGGCTTCGAGTAAGATGCATCGGCTTCAATCAGGGACTCTCGTAGCAAGGCTTCGGCTGTTACCTGCCAGGCATCCGTGGGCGCTGCCGTGTTCGTAGCGGCTCTCAGGCATGTGGCTTAAGCCATTTGGTCTTGCTATAGCAGTGAGCTGGAGCTGAGGGGAAAAGTGTATCCTGTAGCCTACGGTTACCGCTGTGAGAGCAGGTTGAGTAACTCAGGCCAACAACTCTTCTTTACTGAGTTATCAGTCAAATATTCTCAAGAGCACACGCTTGTTATTCATTACATCCCTTTAGATCTTTGTCTAATTGCTTTATATGGTCTGGGTTTATTTCCCGGTCTGGATGGGGCTTTTCAAGCTGGCTCTGCCACTGTCACCGGTGAGCTCTGAGCAAGGGGGACAGGTCTTCTGTGCTGTTGGCCCCCTTTGCTCTGCCAGGAGCCCTCTCCTCGCACAGGGAACAGGTTTCCTCCTGTCTCTCTCGGAGTAGCTCTTCACGCCCAGCCAGCCACCAGCCGGCGTGACTTCCTACTAAAAGCCTTTTTAATGGCTGATGGCTCCCATTTACCTGGAAGGCAGAGCAGCCAAGGGTGACAGATGACAGGCGAGCTCACCTTCCCTCCCGGTGAAGGCTGGTGGCGAGAGTTAAGAGCTGGTAGCAACTGGGAGAAGGTCTGGGAGGGAGGGGAGGTATGCTTTTAGCAGGCTCAGTGCTCTGTCGTAAGTGTTGCGGCTGAAACCCGCTGCAGGATCTTTACCTGCTCTTTGACCTTTTCAGCTTTGCTTCCCGAGGACTTGAGAACCCTTCTGGAGGAGGCAAAGGAAATGAAGTGGCCCTTTGTGCCGGAGAAGTGGCAATACAAACAAGACCTCGGCCCAGAAGACAAAACAAACCTGCAAGATATGATCAGCGTAAGGCTCCCCGATTTGCTGGTATGAAGCTCCCCACACCTGTTGTGTAAAATGTCCCGCTGCGGTGCTTGAGGGTACATAGAGCCTTGGTAGGTGGTATCACATGTGGCTTCAGGGGCTTGTTTTTCTGCACCGTGGCAGCAGCGGGCGAGGAACCGCTTGGCAAGCAGAGGTGAGCAAGTCTGTGATGGGATGAGGCTGCTCACAAAGGCCAAAGGGCCAAAGTAGAGACGTGATTTTTACCTTGTCCTCAGACAAGAGAGGGACCCAGAAACTATATATAGTTTCCTTTTTTTTTTTTTTTCATTAAAATTGCTATGAAGCAGCATGTGGGAATCGGTTTCCTCCTCCTTGTGAGACAGCTCATCTCCATGTCACCACTGCATCTCTCCAAGGGAAGGAAAGTCCTGCCCTCTGCTTGCCACTGCAACCAAGCCAAGGTTGTGGATCAGTGGGAGCTCTGCCTCGGCGTTAGCCTTCTGCTCGCTTTCATGCTCAGCCCACGCTAACTTAGGCTTTTTTTTTTTTTGTCTGTTCCTCTGGTTTCACAGGGCAGTTCTGGTTCTGCTTCCAGTAAGGCAATGTTTATCTCCTCCCTGAAGAACTGGCACTGTAATAAAACTGAAATTCCAAATGTTTACGTAAAATTTAAAAAAAAACCCATGAATTTGAAAACAATGCTGTGCCTTGTTTAATTCAGCACTGCTAGGAGGCAATGATATTACTCATTTTAGTAGGCCTTGCACTGTTCATCACCTACTTTTCTCTTTTTGAGACAGTTACTTAATAAGATCCCTTTGAGGACCAAAACTGGACAAAACCTAGGCAGGAAAGGCAAGAATTTAATGTAACTTCTCCTGTGAGTAAGGGATACTTGGGTGTGTAAGGAGCTGCAGGATCCAAAGGGTGCTTGAAGATCCCATCCTATAAAGTGATGTGTTTGAGCTCAAAGATTAGAAAGCGGCAGGAAACGCAGATTGCTTCTTGCTTTTCTGCTTTTCTCAGAGGTGTGCCAGACAGGACTTTAGGAAATAGGGGACTTAATTTTTAATGGCAAATGTAACATCTAGGCTAGTGAGTATCCTTTTGGCAGGACAGGCATGAAGTAAAATGAGGATTGTGAGGCTTGGGTTTGGTTGGCTTTTTTTTTTTTGCTTACAGTGGTGCGTGTCTGAAGCTAACGCAGTCCCATTCCTCGTGGGAAGGGACAGTCGGTCCTGAAAATCTGGGGTTCGGGGCCGGGAGGTCTAGCCCTGCTGAAATCCCAGCTGCAGAACTGCTGTTAACTCCAGGGTGGCCAGGAGATTTCACCTGCTTCACGGAGAGCCCTACCCAAGTAAAGCCAGCAAGTTTTGTTGGGGAATGACGATTGTTTTATATAGCACCGAGCAACGAGAAGCTCAGAAAAACCAACTGCGGGGCCGGGAGGTGTCAGCCCCAGCATCCCACGTTGCGGGGATCCTGAATTTGCTTTGGGGCGGGGGAGAGGCGGGGAGCGGCTGCTTCTTGGGTATTTATTTTCTTTTTCTCTTTGGTGTGTGTGGCCTTAGACAGAAATTTATGGCGGAGGTTGACCTCCTTTACAATCCCCGCGCAGCGCTCTAACTTTGGAGCGTTTGTCCGCTCTCTCCCGGGATAAACACCTGCAGTAAACTCCCTGAGAGACCTGGCTAGATGGGAGATTAATGTGGCTGTAATAGTGGAGCAGTGTTTGCGGCATTATGCCCTCTCCCCAGGTAGATGGATCTTTTCTGAGATGATACCAATTATTTATTGCTGAAACATCTGTTGATAACTGCAGCTGCCCTTGTTAAACAAAGCATATCATGGGGTCATAGACTATAGGGACCTAAAATCCTACCGCATGCTAGTTTTAGACTATTCACCGACACCCCCTGAAGTCCATTGGTTACCGTTGTCTTCAGTGTTTCATCCTGCGGTTGAAAATACTTTGTAAACGTTGTGCTGCCTTTCCCCATGTGCTTTGAAGTATTATTTCATCTTCATCGGTAATTTATATTCCAGTGCCATTGTACCATGGGAAAAAGGGAAAACCTTTTTTGTTTTCCATTTAATTGTAGATAGACTGACATTTTGACCTGTATTATTAGTATTAGTCAGGAAAAGGGATTTTTTTTTTTTTTCTCCTTCATCCATTCCTTCCCCCCCCCTTTTTTTTTTTTGTTTTTAAATAAAATTTCAAGGCAGAGCAAAGGCTGCTTCAGTTCTTTGAATAAAAAGCTGGGGGGGGAAAAGAGGCTGAAGAGAAGTGATTACAGTGTGAGGAGGAAAGATAAAAGTCTGAGCAACTTTTTTTTTTTTTTTTTTTTTTTTTTTTTTTTGGCATGAGGGACAGAAGGATAATTTAATTCCCTGGAAGAAAAAAAAAAAAAAGTCTTTGTCGATTTATTGTTCAGAAAAACCTTTAAAATTTTTCACCTCTGTTTATTTTAATTTGCCATGCTTAGAATAAGCTCATAAACCGTAATTCATTACATTTAAAAAGTGCTTTGAGAGCCATGAATGAAAGGCACATCATTATCATAACACACTGGTGGTGTTACGAGGAGGCAGAGCTGGCTACCGGGGCTCACCATGAGGATGTTTTACTCTGCGAGTAGGCTGAAAAGCTCCATGAGAGCAGCGCGGCGAGTAAGCGGATTAAGCTTTGGCTTCAAGGGTTTGCCTCAATGTTGCACTTTGAAAAGTGGGATACCCGTTGCTGGCGGCTGCGTGCGAGTTTGACGCATCAAGAAGGCAAAGCCACCTGCACCTGCAGCTTTCTTAAGTGCTCTTCTTCGCCTTTGCTGGGGGACGCTCATTACTTCTGGCCGCTGGCTGAAGCAGTAGGAAGGCATGGCAAAACCAGCTTGGGGGAGCAGGGGGTAGCAGCCAGCCAGGCTTTCCTTGGCGTTCTCTCGCCGCAGCCTCAGTTCAACGGGAGCCACGCCACCGCAGAGCAGGGCTCAGGGCAGATTTTGGCAATGTGTGCAAACTTGTCTTTTTTTTCCCTCCCCTCTCTCCACAAGATCAACCTCCCTAGGGATTTTGAGGCAACAGATTTACTGTAATCCTTGAGCCAAACCAGCGCTTCTGGTTTTACAAAATCTTTGCATCTTATAGAAGGTGGGGTTTTTTTAATTTGTTTTTATTATTATTATTATTTTTCCTTTTCCCTGCCAGGATTCACCAACCAATACACTATCCCGGTTCAACAAGCTCAACGTACTGTTTTCCATGTTTTCCTAGCAGGTTTTAAGAGAGCTTCTCCATCGGCTGGCAAACCGAGCCCATCCTGCAGCCCCCATCTCAGCCTGAATGCCCCTTCGGTGGGAATCTGCACTAAGGCTTGAAGCGTGATAACCAACATCTGTATCTCAAGTGAAAACTGGGAAGCACTGGGATTTTTTGTTTTTAACAAATCAAAGCAAAATCAGAATCGTAACAACACCCTTGCTGACAAGTATAAATAAGGAGGGATTACTTTTTCTCTCTAAATACCACATGCGCTGTGGGGTTCGGACTGGGGCTGCAGATCCAAAAGGGAGGCTGCCGGGGGTTACCCTTCCTTGCACATCTTGGCTTTCCCAAGGGATGGAAATCGCCTTACGCTCCGGTGACCAGCCATTAGAGGGCAACATGCCCATGTACAGTAGGCTTTGATCCCAGAAACCCTGTTGTGGGTTTCATTGGAGGACAGCTCTATGCACACAAGTAGTTCTCTCGTGTGATGATTCACGTCACGTTAATATTTTAATTATACTTTTTTTTTCATTATCAGAGCCGGTTTGCAAGCCCATTGTAACGATCTGGGGCTTCGCTTCATTTTTATTGTACGTATCAATCGTTCCTGCATCCCAGCTCAGGCATTCAGCCGTGGACCAGGATCTGCTGGGATAGGTGCGAATACAAAAGGAGAAGCCCCCACGAGCAGGGCTCCTGCCGGTCCCTCTGTATATGTGCAGGCTGACCCTGTGGTCCCTGCCGTGGGTGGGGAAGTGTGAATCCTGGCGCAGAATTTCATGGGAGTTAATGGGAATATTGAAAAAGAGGAGAAAATAAGGCCCCGTAGCCCTTGCTTGGGTCTTGGTTAATTATGTCCTGATGGATTGCCACTAGGGAAACCATTCTGAGGGAATGAGGGACGTGCCCTGACTACCCTTAGGTGCGTGTGTGGCACTTAAGAGCTGGGAGCCTTTGAAAAAGAACTGAAGAGGGGGCTGAGGATTTAGTTTTCTCCTCCTTCTAACTGTTGGTGTGGTAACAGGAGAATTAAAGCCCTAAATCGTAGCCCTGGGATCTTGGTTGTTCAGGCTGACCTTTTGCTACCTGCCTCATTAAGAGTTCTTCTTGGGTGATCCCAGTGATACGGAGAGTGGCTGTGGGCTGAATTCAGCCCGAGGGGGAATCTCTGGCACCCTGTTTTGAGGACACAGATTTAGGAAAGAGACTCTTGAATTTTTAGCGGATCATAATGGTCTTGAGGCCGCCCCCTCACGGGAGTTCTGTCACTGGCATTTAGCTAGTTTTAAGGATTAAAATATCCCCTTCAACATAGTATTTTAATGTACCGCAGGGAATGGCCACAATAGTTTATAAATGGTCTAGAGCTTGAGCGCAGCAGGAGAAATCAGGGCCACAGAATTGACTGTTGCACCTATCTTAGGTAATAATTAAGAACGGGTACTCCTGTAGATAACTGCGGACCCCCAAACTCCCACTGCCTTGTCAGATACACAAGGGCCCCGGGAACTCTGCAATGGTTCTCAACTTAGGGGCGGAAGCCGAGAGCAGCACGTGGAACATCCCGGTAGCAGAAAAAATATATCAGTGGCAAGTCAAACTGCGAAAAAGGAGTGTTCTTGAGAAAAGCGGGAGTTACTCTCACTGTAGTACTTTCTCAGCTGGGGAAGCAAGATGTGGTCGGTTGTAAACTGGCCCATTCTGTGGCGGTTTGAGCTGCTAATAATGGTCCTAATGCTGCTCCCATTGAATAAACACCCAACTCTCTGTTGCCTTGAGGAAGAATAACTTGAGCTAATTAACAGCTCCAGAAACTCCAAGCCATTAAATGGGGTTGTCCGCTGCTCTGAGCAGAGAGGAAACGGTCCAGGAGCTTCTTATTCCTCAGTCTGCAGCTATTTACTGGGTGACTTGGCTGTCCCGTGTTTCAAGCGTATCCAGCTGCACCTCATGGATGTGCTTTCTCCTGCCCATCACAGAGGTGGTAGGAGGCTTAATTCCTTGTTATTTGTCGAGTGGACTCTGATTGCCAGCTGAAAGGCAGAGATTGATAGAGAAGTCCCGTGCGGTGACAGCAGCTTTGGTCTCTTGGAAAGACGGGCTTTGCTAACAGCGCGTGGGGTAAGAGGGTGAAAGGCTTCAGCCAAATCCATTGGTGTTTTGACTCTGTGTTTAATCTGACAGGGGACGAACCTAGAGGGAAAGAAAACCGGGCAATTTGTTAGGGTTCAGTGAAGTGCTAACTAGGAGCAGCTCTTGGGAGAGAACGAAAGCACCTGGAAGTGAGTGCCACTGAAACCCCTGCCTTGTGCACAGAATTACGAATCCGTTAGTGACTGCTCTTGTTGTTCTGGTGGTGTTTTCTGGTGGTGTTTTTTTTTTTTTTTTTTTTTTTTAAAAGTTTTTAAACCTCAGCTGCAGTTGCAAATGATGCAAAGACTGAAACAGTCTGAGACAAATGGATACAAGTGAAAATGCAGAAATGCAGAACGTCGGCAAAACTGCGGGGACGCTCTGAAAGTGAACTGATTCCTGCTCCTGCTTTCTAACCTCGCTGCTTGCGGAGGCGTTTTTCCAAAGGGGACCCTCCTGAGCCTTCAGACTGGGGGGGGGGGTGGTTGCCTCCAGGATCTTCGCTTTATAAAGAGGGCAGAGAGAGTGGATTAAATCAATATTTCATTTATTTGGGCTTGTAATTCCTCTTACATCAGCTGCCACATAAAGATTTTCCCCTATTTTCTTCCCCTCCTCCTCATCCTCATTTACTATGCACCAATAATTTCCCTTTGACGCTTTCCTGCCAGTCCCAGTGCCAGATGGCCCCAGTTCTGAGCTTCTCCCCTCTCTTGGGAGCGGCCCCCATTGTCAATGCAAAGGAGGCGTCGTGGCTTTGAACCCAAAGCTGGGACCCAAACTTCAGCCCCGACGTGAGGAGGAGCTAACCCTCTAATGCAGGAAACCATGCAAACAGCACACCCTCCCACTCATCCCCATTAAGGGGAAAAAAAAAAAACCCACCCTTCACTAAAGGCTGTTTTGCATTTTCCCCCATGGTCTGTGTATAGAAATCTGGTGCAAATTTAATTCTCTCACCACCTGATTCCACTTCCCAGCCGCGAGGTTCCCTTTGTGTCATAAACTCAATTAGACGTATGCATTTCACATCATGGACACAGATGCGAAAACAAAGTGCGCGCGTACCTCGCTCTTTTTCTCTCTCTCTTTCTCCGTAGATGTGTCTAGATCGGCTTTAAAGCAATAAATAAAGTCAGTAAATCTGTTTAGGGCAGTAGCCCGTTCTGCGGAACGAAGTGTCCGGCTGCAGCGAGGAGTTTCTGATTGCCTTGGGGTAGGCTGTGACATCCTGGGAGTCGATAGGGTTTCCCTGGGTCGGGGCTGGGTGACGGGGGAGCCTTTTCCCCCCCCTGCCCCGGTTTTGCGTTTCAGAGTGGCGCGGGGAAGGTTTTTGCGCACGGTTTGGGTGCGTGCCCAGCAGGCCGGTGCGTGAGCCCTAGGTGCTGAGGAATTTTCCAGCCACACGAGTTGGCAGGGCATGAAAGGAGCGGGTATTAATTTCTTGGTGTACTGCTCGGAACGGGGAGGGGGGGACACGCGTAATTGCAAAGATTGACATCGAACCATGTTTTGTGTGTGCCACACAGCATGCAGCCCTGCCTTCTAAAAAAAAAAAAAAATAGCGGAGTTTCTCTCCCTGGCTTGACTTTTCTACGTTTTGTGTCCATTTGGGTTTGGAGAGGGACACAAGAGGTTTCGGCATTGAGCGGAGAGTTAAATTATGCAGCTGCAAGACTGCCAAGCCCTTCAGAATAGGATGCTTCGTTTAGATTTTCCACAATGCTATTGAAGTGCTTATTTTCCTCCTGAAGAGACACAAACAGATGCAAACTTCTGTAAACACTTTAGAAATGAATTCAGTGAGTTTGGCCTCTCAGCAGTGCTCAATAGCTGACAGAAAAATGTCTAATTAGTGCAAGTGGAAATAATAGGGCCACTTGGATTCCTTCCATCCTCCTCCAAGTCTACTTTTCCTAGGAACTCAAAGGCCCTTTTGTTTGGTGGGTCACCCTCTCTCAGGCTTTTGTGCTCCGATCTATTAAAGGAAGAAGGGGAGGGAAAAAAAAAAAAATAGATTAGGCGATGCTCTGTGCTTAAATATATGGCCTGTTGATGAGCATTTCAAATGGCTGGTTTGCAGTGTCAGTTTACAGGTGCTTGGAGAGGGGGATTCCTCCATTGTTGGCCTGCACAAGCGGAGTTGTGCGTGCTGGGCTCCAGGAATCCTTTTCAAGTGCCATCCTCTTAGAAAAATCCAACTTGGGGTCAGGGAAAAAAACAAAAAAAGAAGGAAAAAAAAAAAAAAAAAAAAAAGGAAATTTGTAGGAATCCGCCTGGCTGAACTGCAAACGAGCTAGGAAATACTTGCAACAGATTGGTGCTTCGGGCCGTACATCGCGGGCTCTCTTCTCCAGCTGGTTTGACGTGGGTTTTCTCCTGCACGCCTCAGACGGTGGTTGCGCCGCGCAAAATCAAGAGCGAGGTCTTGCTGTCGGGTTGTGGGGCTCTGAGCTACTAAAAACAAAGAGGATCGAAATGAGGGTGGGGAGGAGTCCAAGGAGCCTGAGCGGAGTCTAGAGCGGCTCGTGGACGTTGCTGTCTCTCTGGCCCTGCCTGTGCGTTTACACGAGGAGGCCGGTGCAAAGACAAAAATGGGAGATAGCTGCCAAACTTGATGTTTTAGTGAGGATTTGGACAAAGTTTTCTCGGCAGTCTCTCATGCTCTCGGTGATGCTGTGGGGCCTGATCCTCCCTCCCCTGTGTTGCTTTTACTCTGTCTATGAGTAGTGCTTCTCACTGACATGAATGAGATGAGAAACGCATCCTTTTTACGAGGCAGCTTTCTATGGTTTAGGGCGTTTTTTTGTTTTTTCTTTCCTGTTGTGATTGACCACACCGCAAAGCAGTACTCGACCATCGCCTGCTCCCAGGTATTCGAGCCAGGCTGGGCAGCAGGAAGCCGGGCTCTCTGTAGGCAGCCCAACAGATTACTAGAAGTGATAACAATTAGTTTAAAAAGGGGACACGAGTCTGTAAAGACTGGAAATGGTCACTCCAGCCATTGTCCCAGATGGAGCTCAAACCATCCGCTCCTTTCTATACCACAAACAAACAAACAGGCCAGGAATCTGATGTTTTTCCCCTGCGGGTCATCTTTAATAGTATGAACTCTCTTGGATTCCCACAGTGGTTGAACCATCACACCAACCCAGGGAACCAGCCGGAGCTCCTGGGATAGCGTGCTGTTAAGAGGTCAGGAGACCAGGAAAGACAGCCGTGAGGAGGCACACAGCCTCACCACGGTTGCAGAAATCCACCAAATTATGCAGTTCCGAATACTAAAGAACAATTAGAAAGACCCCCCAAAAAATCAGGAATGATATCTGCAGGTCAAACGAAATAAACAGCCGGAACCTTCCTATCTTAAAAATGAAAATACGATTAGGAACAGGCATAGGTTATAATAAATCCTATCTGATCACTGTCACAAAGACTTTCTCCATCATGTAAATGGCTAGTAAAGGTTATAAGGTGAGTAGAAATTTTGAGACAGCCTTTTAATTGCTAGGGAATACTTGCTTCTCGTCATGTTCAGTGTTTCACTTGCTGTAGAGCTGTGTAGCCACCTTACAGCAAATAACTAGGAGTATCCCATCTGTTCTAAAATGGTACGTCGGCAGCACCGTTGGGCAGAGGGTTACTAAAGATTAATATTTTCTGTAGGCATTTCACTGAGCCTTTGCTGCGGTGAGTCTCTCCAAGGCTGCCCTGTGGCGCTGGTGTTCTTTTCAGGTTTATTTGAAAGCCTCCATCCTGGTCAAGGACTGCGTAACGGCGGCTGCTATTGTCTTCCTGATCGACCGGTTCCTCTATTGGATTGATGCCTCCAGCAAACTTCTTCAGATCGCCAAGGGCCTGCACAAGCTCCAGCCCACCACGCCGATCGGTCCTCAGGTGCTCATCCGGCAGGCTCGCCTCTCCGTCAACACAGGTACCCGTCGCTTTTCTCAGCTCAAGCCCAATTAGGAACTACTTGACTTTGAAGAAGATACTTTGTCCCTTGCTGGGGATGACATGCTTACGGCCCCCGTGCCACGTTTTCAAACGCGCAGCCCACTCCCAGCCCTCTTGAGCCCTCCCAGCTCCTCTCACTAGCACAAAGGGGCTGGTATAAAGGGTTTCAGAGCCAAAGCAGGAGAGAAAATTGTGAAAGGGTGTGGAAAATACTAATTGGAGCTTTTGTTCCTTAACAGATCTTCCCCGCTGGTTTCAAACAGGGATATCTGAATTGCTATACTTCTGACCAAGGGCCTTTAAAAAGTAAATTAGAATCCCGGCATTTTCTCTTCACTGTCCCAGCTGCCCTTTTTTTTTTTTTTTTTTTTTTTTTTTTAGTGGGACCACTTGACTATGCAAACAATGCAGCTTACAACCCCTCAAGGATAAATTAATTTAAAAAAAAAAAAATAAAATTCCATCATTTCTATAACATAGGCAACACCTGAAGGATTTTTAATGTTATCTTCCCACTGTCCCTGGGGACACTTCCCACTCCCACTGGGGAGAAGAAAACAAAGCCAGACAAACCTCCTCTGAAAAACCCGATTAAGGAGTATTTTATTTGCAGAAAAGAGAACTATAAGTTCCCTGCATAGCCATTTTTATTTGTGGCTGTGGGCTTCTCGTGCCATGGTGCCTGGGTGCTGGCACACTCCGGTCGATGGGAGCGATAGTCCAGCCAACACTTACTCTGCTTCACTGGCTGGAGCAGCCTTCGTGAATTCAGCCAGACAATTGAGACAAAAAGCAAGGTTCGACATGCATAAAGCTGATCGAATTAGACCTTAAGGCGTCTCCTGCAGCCCATCAACCTGCCGCGGGTGACTCCGGCCGTGCGACAAAACCTCTGAGCCGTATGACAGGGGGCTGAAAGGCAGAATCCCCACTTTGTGTTGCATGCTGCACCCTTTCTCTGTATTTTTGGGACATATTTTCTGTGCTTAAGATGGTTTTTAAAAGCTAGGTAGAGAGCGACAGGGAGGTGGCATAGCCTGTGGCGAAACCAGATATATATGTAATTTCATCTTACTTTGCAACCACCTATTACAGAATTTAGCGCACGTGCACTTATGACCGTTGACAGCAACAAATCTACGTGCAGGTGATATCGGGGTGTATCAAGTTTAAACGTCATACAGCTTCTCGAGGAGATTTGCTGAAGCAAGTGCCTGGCTAGAAACAGTTGCCTCACCGGCGTTTTTTGCAATATTTGTTGTCTAAGTGAGATAGCCCGTCTCAAAGGGATTCCTGAGCGTGAGGTGGCATCTGCAGCGCAGACTTAATTGGAAAGCTTAGTCTCAGTGTGGACACAAGGACAGTGCTGGGAAGAAGAGTACAATCTGCGGGGGCTGTCACTGATGAATATTTTTGTTCGTTTCATGCCACGTGATGCATTTTTATATTCATTTTCTATCATTTATTTATTTATTTATTTTTAATCAGGTAAACTTTTAAAAGCTGAATATATCCTAAGCAATCTCATTAACAACAACGGAGCAACAGGTACATACGTATTTCTTGTCTGGTTTCATAATTGCTGTTTTGGTGGGCTTTTTGATGCTAACTATTAATAGTCACGCAAGCTTCAAATCGAGCCAGTCTGACCTCAGTGATGACCCCTTCCATCATGTTTCTCTTTTCTTCACCATTCTTTGCTAAAATGTGGAAACTGCAACTTTGTTTTGAACTTTCCATAATTCTCTGCTGAGTTTTTCCGCTCTTTCTGCAGGTACCTGGCGATACGCTAAGGAAAGCGATAGGATTCTCGTTCAGTCAGTCTGCTTACAAATCAGAGGACAGATTCTGCAAAAGCTCGGTGGGGCTTTTTTCTATAAACATCTGCTCAAGGTTTTCCCCTCTCGTTTGTTTTTTTGTTGTTGTTGTGGGTTTTTTTATTTGCAGTCAAGCTTTAAAATGGTACAGTTGGCCTATGTCAGAGGTTTAGCTAGTGTAGAAGCCTGATGCCTGTAACACAGCCACAGGAGATGAGTTGTGCATCCATCTCTTTGCAGCAAGGACCTGGAGCCGTGTACCAAGCAAAACGCATTTTAGAAATTAACATATTATTGTTAATCTTACCAGAAGCTGAGGAGCATGCTGAAACGTTACTCCTTTTATCCTGTGCTACTCCATGTTTGCTAACACTTCTCCCAAATTCGCTGTTCCCAAAGGCACACAGTAGTTTATCAGAGGAACGTCACAGCAATTTCTTCTCTCAAGACAAGAAAACCCCTCATTTTCGGCACGATGGGCTTCTGGATTCAGGGTTTGGTACTCGAGGCCAGCAGCCTTAATTGTATGCTTTTGCTGTGACCTTTCGTCTTCCGTGGCTGTTGAGCTCAAGTCTTTTATGAACATAAAATGTGTGTTTATGCACAGCCAAAAGCTAAAGGAAACTAATAAATGTTCGGTGTCACCAAAGCAAAAAAGGACATAGTTTTATGCTGTTTTGAAGGTTCCTGACTCAAGGAGGTGTAAAATAACCTATTGAAAGCCATCTGTAGCAGTAATCCGCGTAGTGACTGTTTTTCTGATTTGTTTCAGGGATGTGGTATGAGGCAGCAGAGTTGGTTTGGGCTTCGGTCGTGGGATATTTCAAACTTCCTCAGCCAGATAAAAAGGTGGTGTTTCCTTTTCATTATGGATATCTTTGCCAATCTAATAATCGTTGCAGATGAGCTTCTGTTTACTTCAGAAAAGTCTTTTAGCAACCTCAGCCGAGGTTAACGTGCAGGATAAATGTTCTAGCCGAAGTCTGTATTGCACGTTGTTTCCGCATGCATGCCCGGACTTACGGGCGCCTTTTTTTCCTGCAGGGCAACGAAAGTAATAGTTTTCATTAAGCAGAATCAGCTGAAGTGAACCATTGCTGAGGGTGCCTGTGACAAGGGCAGAATGCAGCCGCGGATTTTATTAATTTATCTGTTTATTAGCAGTAAGGCTAAATTTTTGTTCCGAGTAACCAAGCGTGGCTATTTGCTGGAGTGCTCGCAAGCTGCGCTACGCTATCTGTTGTGGGTGATGGATGTTCCTTGGCACTGCAGCATCTGAACACCTTGCAACAGCTACCGTATCTCTCCTTAACACCTTTGTGAGGCTTGGCTGCGCTAATCTTGAAGCAATGTCACAGCGTGTGTCCGTAGCTAAACAGGAATGTGAACCTAAGTCTTGCAAGTCCTGGGGTGATGCTTTAAGAAGTTTTGTAACTGTACCCCAGCGTAGGATATCCCGCAAAAGCAGACCCCGTCACCTCTCCTCTGCCATACCTTAAAGCTTGACCTCAATTTCAGAACACCTCTCTGGGAGCAAAGGTGTGTAGTGAAGTTGGCGGCAAGCACGCAGATACTTCCTGGCGACCTTAACTATTTAGCTGCGCACAGACCCTTAGCTAGCACGTATAAACCAAATCTTCCAGAGAGAGAGACGATTAGCAAGTTCATAGAGCTATGTGTTACGTGTTCCTGTCTTATTTTTTAATTGGTTCTGTAGAACCAATTCCAAATTACTAAAAAAAGCAATTGGAAAATGAAGATTAACTTATCAACCCCAAGATCTCTTGGCTTTTGTCCACCGCTGTTCATTTGGTTTTTAAACAGTGCAATAAGTTAGGGAAGTGTATTAAAAATAGGATGCTTGTTTTCTTAGGCTGTGCCTGGTGAGCATTTATTACTTCTATCATCTCTCTAGGCATCTTCACCCTGAATTTTTTAGAAAGGCTGGGATCAACTGGCCGGTTCTTAAACATAATTTTTGGCTTTCTGTCATCTTTTCTGAAAAACAACAGTAAACCAGATTGAGTCTTTGTTCAGATATGATTAGCCAAGGGCTTTGTGCAGCTTTTGGTGATATCGCGAGAATTCACTTTCATTGTCACAAACAGCACGTTGGGAAAATACAATGCTAGGGAAAACGCGATGCTATTTAAGTTGAAACCTAGAGCTAGTGGTAATCGGGGTAGCTGCCACTCACGGAAACTCATATGTATCCACCAGGCCACACTTTTCTGCAAGTGGGAATTAACAAAATCCTACCGAGGTGACGTCTCTGAATGTCTCAGCAGTGCTTCTCTTTGTTTGTTTCTTTTTTTTTCCTGGTATGGTCTACATGGAACCAGCTTTATTGTGAGCAGTAAAATTAAAAAGACAAGGGGAAAAACACTGTCATAATTTTCCATTTCTCTTTCAGGGAATTGCTACTTCCTTGGGTATTATGGCAGACATATTTGCTTCCATGAATGACAAGGATTATGTCCGGTTTAAAACCAGTGCTGACATTGATCTGGTAAGACTTGGTTTGGTATTTGTGTGTGTAGGTTCTTCGGGTGGACTGTATGTTGTTGTCCCAAATTCACCCACACTTTGTTCTTCCTCCTGTTCCTCTCCTGTGCTGAGAGGGCTGAAGAAACTTCCATTGCTGCTGTTGTAAAAGTTCATTAGCGCCTAGATGGAAGAATGCCTTGCTTCAGGAAAAAGAAAATATTAAGAGTATTTACAGACCCAAAGGTCTCAGAGAGCTCAGGGAACCTACGACACACAAGAAACAAATCCCAAGCTGCCTTGCTTGAAATGAATAGGGTTGCTTACCAGGTAGACCCATCTCTTTTCAAAGAAAGCCTTTAAGAGGAGGTTTTCCCTCTTTTTTTATTTCCCTAGAGCCTTCTCCGAGAGTTCGGTCATCGCTTATTATCAGCTGCTGAGGCCTGCAAACTCGCGGCAGCCTACAGCCAGTACACCCCGCTGTTTGTCCTCACAGCCGTGGTAGGTATTAGCCTTCATTCTGAACGTGCTATTTGTATAAGAGAAGAGTCCGGGCTATTAAATTTGGCCGTAATCCGGCTTTCAAACATTGCATCATGCAGGGTATTGTGTCCGTGTTGCGGGTATGACGCTATATGTCGCTCTGAACTCCAATCAGAAGCTAAACAGATGGGCAGAAAGCAGTATCTGTCCGCAGACTGAGGATGCGCTTTCAGGCCCATTTGGGAATGCTGCTGCTTCTGTAATTACAGCTATATTTCAAAGGAAAAAGAGCAAGATTCCCTCCAGGAAACACAGCAGCGGGCAGTTAGAGCCGACGTTTGCTTCAAATTGTACGAGGGAAAGAAACTTATTTTTCTGCCCTTTGTTTATCTCTGCCAGAAGTCCAGGTTTTTAATTCCTTCATTTCTCTTTCTTCCCTTCCCAGAACATCCGTGGGGTGTGTTTGCTGTCCTACAGTCACTCCAAGGACTGTCCCCCAGAAAAGAGAAAGTTCTACCTGTCCGAAGCCAAAGAATCCTTTGAGGTCGGCCTCCTCACCAAGGATGATAACAGTCCCATCACCAGCAAGCAGGAGCTCCATAGTTTTATTAAAGCGGCTTTCTGCCTCGCAACCGTGCATCGATGGCTCTACGGGGAGAGTGAGAAACTCCGTGAGGTGCGTCAACTATGTAAAGAAGCCATGGGAAAACTGCATTCCTACAGCACTTCATCTACAGAAGAGGAAGAGAAAGGAATGCTTGCCAAAGAGATCATGTCTCTGATCGCATCCGTGAAGAAGCGCCTGCGGGTGGAAAGCTTCCCTAATTCTGATGCTAGGTCTTACGTTCCAGACGGTTACAAAGGCACAGTGGAAAAGCCTATCCTGCAGCAGGAAGTCAACTTTGAGAAAATCCTTGCCATGCACTCTCAGCATCATCTGTCAGTGTGTGAAGTGTTTGAAAATACTTGCAGGCTTCATAAAACCGCACCAGGAGAAACCCGAGTGGGAGTTTGTATCACAACCTTAAGAACAGAAACAAAAACCGTAGACACTGTGTGTACTACTGAAGAAACAGCGTACCAGAGGAAAGGTGCTGCGAAAATGCCGAATTCACCAGCAGCAGGAAGTAGCTCAGAGAGACTCAGTGGCCAAAGAAATAAATACATCGGTTCCGATGCGATGAAAATTTCCTTCGATGAAGAGACTGAGCCATTTGAAATAGAAAAAAATGATGAGAACAGTGCTTTCAGCAGATGGCAAAAGAGGAGTCCAACCACTACTTCAGACAGCTCTTGGTGCAAGCTTTCAAAATCAAGTTACTCTTCCAGCTGGGAGGAACTAAACTCTAACAGCAGCAAAGAGTCTCCCAGGGGAGGGCAGCAGCAGGAAGAGGGCTCAGCGGAGGAGCAGTGTTGCACAACAGAATCTGATGAAAATGGTCAGGCTGCATACTTGAGCTCACTACCTCCCAGAGCCTGGCGTCCATCCCCTCGAGAGCCCCTGCAGAGCCGTCGGGGATCTCCTCAACCTTCCTTAGAGGTAGCTGGGAGGCTGGTAGAGAAGGCGGCTCTTTGTGGAGAAGAGCTACGGGAGGGAAGACACGGTGGAAAGAGCTCTTCGGAAAAGAAAGCGGAGGAGGTGAAAAACGCGGTTCCTTCCCTCTCCACCCCTTACTCTGTTCCTACCAGGCTGGAGGAAGAGGAGGAGGAGAAGTCCTCTTCCCGGGTGGAGCTGGGCTGCAGGACCAAGGACAGCGGCAGGGAGGGTGGTGGGCCCCGCAGCCGGTTGGGGTGGGTCGACCCAGAAGGAGAGACCGCAGAGAGCGCCGAGGATCCCTCCTTTGAGGCACGACCCCCCACAGACAGGGGTGCTTCCGTACTACCAACGAGCATCGGGCCGAAAATGGCCGGCGACTCCTCTGTGCGTGACTGGCTCAGGAAATCTGCCGTGGTGGGAAACGGATCTCTCAAAGTGCCTGAAGTTGACGGCCACGCAGAAACAGTAGATGACACTGAATTTGATTTCATCAGTATCAGAGACCTAGTAAACAATTCTCCTACGGCGTCTGTTCCGGAGTATCAATCAACTCCCAGTGCACCAACAGCTTTGTCCTCGGGGGGAAAGATATCCATAACTGAGCACTTTGATTGTGCCACTACTGAAGAAGATGAAGAAAAGTCTCAGGATGTGGTGAGCAGCAAGAGACAATCCAGTTCATCTCTGAGTTCCTGGTACAAAGCAGCACAGATGCCCAGGAGTTCCCCTGAAAGTCCATTTCTGAGCACGAGGGGAAGTGGTTTCATCTTCACGCCTGGGAGAACGAAGCAAGAAATCCTTGACGCTCGATTTCTGAAGGATGATGATTACATGCAGCTTCTGGCAGGGGTAGAGCATAATTGGCTCGTCCAGAGATTGATGCCTGCTGGAATTTTTAAGTCTAAACAGCTTCGTAAAGCATACTGTAAGTTTCCATACAGCAATGGGCATTTTCACACAGCAACAGGTTCTCCCGCAGAGAACAGTCTTCTCAGACTCAGGCTTTTTAACACAATGTTTGAGTCATCATTTATTAGGACTTAGTTTTTTGTCGTTTTATGAGGTTTTGCATAAGAATTTTAGCAATGGAAGAACACTCCCTTGAACCATTTCCTCCTGTTCCTTCTTACCCGTTTGCACATCAGTCACAGATGATGGGCTCCAACTCCATGCCCACTCAGTCCCACCTGCTTCAATCCCTTCATGCAAGAGGTAACATACGCTACTTGAACTCCCTGTGCCAGTTCATCAAGCCCTTTCCACCCCATCACTTGAGTCTCTGGTTTTGTCTGCAACCTAAGACAATGATTATTAAGTTAATAATAAAGAACAGCCATACCTTAATACGCAGACGCTTGGTCAATATATGAAGAAATACAGAAGCTAGGAGCAATGGCACTATAGGCTGCCTTGTTTAGCTCATTAAGTAAAACCTACTTAGGGCTTATCCCATCTTGTATGTCTCAAGCCCGTTGAGCATTTTTTTTGTCCTCAATGTAAAATATCCAACTCTGAGCCTACATACCTCTTCTTATATATTTTATAGCCCCGTACATTGCTTCTCTCCTGGGTGCTGGTTATTTAATCCCTCAGCACAGGCTTAGAGCAGTCCTGTGGAATTGTCCCTTCTACTCGTGGTGTTTTCTTTTTGTAGCTGCTCTTCTTCTAAAATACTCGAAGAAATCAGGCCTCTGGACAGGCCAAGAAACGGCTGTATTCATTGGAGACTACCTGAACGTGGCAAAGGAAGGCAAACAGAGAAGTGCATTTTGGATACACTTTCTGCACCAAGAAGAAAGTCTGGGCAGGTATTGAGCAAACCAGTTTCTGAAACAAAGTATTTATCAATGTTTCTTCTGTGTAAATATGAATTAAAACTGTCTGGTAGGATTAGTCTTACACCTGTGATTCAGCTAGTCCAGTGCCTTGTTAGACAGTAGCTTTTGTCAAGTGTTTTCAGAAGGCGGTACAAGTTTTTACTCGGACAACTACAGAAATCATTGCAACAGTGGGAGAAGATTGTTTCTTTAGTCTGTTTCAACTATCTGGTTAGATTTTGACTGATTTTCTGTAGCAAGTATGTTTTATGGCTTTCCCGAATCTCCTGGGCGTTTTGGCAGTCTTTCACTCCATGTAACTCTCTACTTTTTAATCTCTGGGAAGAAAAAGCTACATCACTGTTGACTTCGGACAGCCATGGTAGTGTTCATTTGCTCATGACAATTCTTAGGCCTGACTTCACCTTTGTCTGTGCTGGGATAACTTCCCGGGAGCTTCAATGTTCCTTCCTTTTTATTTGACCTCTGCCTTTGCATTAGAGAATTAGCAATATATGTATGTATCTCACAATACCTATAGGCGAAAAGGTGTTTCACTTAAATTTCTTTAATTTCAGCAGCAGGTTTGTGCAATGGATGCATCTGCTCTGAAAGCTTCCTAAACTCCTCTGCACCAGCAGACCTCTGCTAACTGCTAATTGCAGATTTTGGATTGTTATTAGAAGTAGCTTATGAATTATTATGGGTTAAGAAGAGTATTTTAAGTATGTGTGAGTTGGGTCTCCCTTCGGAGTCAAGCAGAGTTGACTTTAAATATTGCGGTGTTATGAAACCCCCATCCTAGGATTTGATTGATCGGTACAGCGTTTTATGCCTGTAAGAGCTATAAAATAAAAACCCCACAACTTTAACCCCTGCCGTTTTAAATGCATCGCCAGTGGCTGGCTTTGCTTCTGCACAGCCAAGCTCTGCTTTGTAGCGATGGTTCTGTATCACAGGTAGGGCTTCCCAAGTGCAGTCTGCTGCAAATCGGGCTACACCAAACGCTTCTCTTTTTCTGTAGGTATGTTGGGAAAGAATATAAAGAAGAGAAAGGACTTCTTCATCATTTCAGTGACGTGGAACGGCAAATGACTGCCCAGTACTATGTGACAGAATTCAACAAAAGGCTGTATGAGCAAAAGCTCCCTACGCAGATCTTTTATATCCCATCTGCAGTACTCCTGGTAAGAACTGTCTTATAAGCAACACAAAAGAATAGATGGGAAGAGTGTCTTAAGTCAATTTTGATCTTAAAATACTAGCAGTTAAGCCACCTCTGGATGACTCTTACCTGGTGGCTGCATTTGCTCATTTCAGGACAGAAGACGCCTACCTGAGGGGCTACAAGTTCACGGGTGAACTGGCAGAAAAGATGCCACATCCTATTAGAAGTTAGAAACTCACTTGTAAATGAAACCTGGGAGTTACCCAGCCTTTTATATCCTCTGGGTGTCCTGGCACAGAGGTTAAAGCTGACATCCAGCCCCTGGCAGGAAAGTGAAAGATCTTTTCTTTATTCTTAGGCTTAACTTCCCATTTGACTTGCGTTTCGAATACGGGGAGCCACCCTCCACAGTAGAGCGTTGAACTCATTGTTTCATGATGAGTAGATATATGATCGCATACTATGCATGTTCATTTTTCTGTAAGCCATTCTGGCACTAGGTCTAGCGCTATGGCACCAGATCTGGCTCTGTGCCGCTCGCTAATAAGGCCTAACGAGAGCCTGGCATCCGTATCCGCAAGTCTCTGAACACAGAAATGACTAAAAAAAAAAACCAAAAAACAACACAAACTCTCCCACTGGTTATTTACACACTGAAGAAGGACCAGGTGCAGGTTTACCCACATCTTTTCACCTTTTCGCCGCTTCTTTAGACATAGTCTCCTGGAAGAAGTTTCCTAGATCTTTCTAGAATTCATTGCTCGTGGGGTTTGCCCTGTCAGGCTGACTTCGTGTTGGATCTTGTAACACTCTTTGTTCTAGTTAAATGTGAGCTCCTCATCTAAACAGCTTGTGTTTCGCATCAGCAGTGGGTTATCGTGAAGACTCTTTCCATCCATCTTATGATGGAAAGTTCTTGGAGGAAAAAAGACGACTTCAGTAGTTAGAGGAGCTGTAGCATCCTTGCTTTCACGTCTCTGCTTGCGTGACTGTCATTAACGCTTTTTTTTCAGATACTGGAAGACAGAACTATAAAAGGATGTGTGAGCGTGGAGCCCTACATCCTCGGGGAGTTTGTGAAGCTGTCCAATAACACGAAGGTAGTGAAGAATGAGTACAAAGCCACGGAGTACGGTCTGGCCTACGGCCATTTCTGCTACGAGTTCTCCCACGGAACAGACGTTGTCGTTGATCTGCAAGGTTTGTATTACAGTAACCTTCATTTCTTGCGCGTCCTCTCACGTTGCCGAATATGCTATATCAAGGATGTTGTGTCTCTAAATGACGTAAAGCGAGGGAGGTATGTGCAGGTATGTTTTTGCCTTGAGCAGTTGCTCTTGTTCTCCGCTGCATTCACAGCAAGAGCACCCACGCGTGCCACAGCTTCGTGCCACGGAGTGATCTGCATCCAGTTAGACTAAAGCCAGTGTGCGAGGCTGGTCAGATGTGGAACCATCTGAAGGAGAACCGTTAAAAGAGGCAGCGGGTTTTGTCACGCTTCTTCCTTCCTAAAATTAGCAAGCCTAAAAAAAAAGGTGTCCTATTCAGCTATTGGAGAATTGAGCTCTTTGGTTAAGAGCCAAGGGTAAAACCTTTCAGACTCTGTCTTTACCACACAGGTATCTTTGGGATATTCATGTCATTAAATATTCATTATGTACCTCTTAGGGTTTTGCTTTTGCTGGCATAGGTGCAAACTGGGAACCACTGAGGTGACGATAAGAGAGCGTGGGCTGTGCCACGCAGACAGTCCTGAGTACGCTGATACAAAGGCTGTGATGTTCAATACCGGGATATATCCTTTCTTCCACAGGTTGGGTGACAGGTAACGGGAAAGGCCTCATCTACCTCACGGACCCCCAGATTCATTCCCTTAATAGCAAAGATGTTTCACGCTCCAACTTTGGGAAGAAAGGAATTTATTACTTCTTTAATAATCAACACGTGGAGTGCAATGAAATCTGTCGCTGCCTTTGTTTAACAAGACCGTCGGTAGAGCTGCCAATGTAGACTCGCACAAGGCAGTCACACAACGAATGACCAAAAAATCATCGTGATTTTATGATCCTACACACCTTTAGGAACAGATTGTCTTTGTGAGAACGTGTGAGTCGGGTCAGTCATTATCTGCATGAGTTTGGCAAGTTCCGGTCTTTGCGTTCAGGCTGGTAATACCATATTGCCGTCTTGTGTACCCTCTGAACCTCATGTTATTATAGCCATCTTGTAAGAATTAACAGAAGAGCTTAAAAAGAGTAAGAAAACAGCCTCCCAAATTCAGCACGAGGTGTACTACGAGACTGTATAAACTTCTAATCCATTCAGACCCAGTAAGGGCAATAGGCACCGTCTGCTCTGTGGAAACGGAGTATGAGATGGAGTGAGACAGAAGCGGAGAGTTGTATTTCAGCCGTGTGTAAAATGTTCGGAAACTTGTATAAATGCTTCAGGGAACAAATGGTCATGTTTTGATTTACTTCAAAAGTAACGAAGTTTCTTTCAGAAGCGTGTGTGTGTATGTGCATACGTGGCCACACAACATCTAAATGGGTGGAAATACGGTTTTAACTGTAGCAGCCAAGAAAACTGTGCCGCTCTGCAAGGAAAAAATAACGTTCTTGAACCACGAGATGCTTTACGTGAGTAATTTAGGACTGCTACCTCTAACAAACTCTCAGAAGACTTTTCCAAGAGAAGAACAGTTCTCACTTAAGGACAGCCCATCTCTTCTGCCTGTGATGAAACTGCGAGCACCGCAGACTTGGTGTCCAATTCTGTAGCTAATTCCCGCAAATAATCTCACTGGGCGTGAGTGTAGCTGCTTCCACGAGGAGCCCAGAGTCTACCAAGCGGAGTAAGCGGCCTCAGCACCAGTTTTGGTTCCAATAAGCACCCCTTCCCCTCGAGCCTCACAGAGCTGCGAGGTGGAAGGCGCTTTACTGTCACGCGTGCAAACAGGTGCAACTTTGTCCTTTAACGCCAGCATTTTAGCAGTGGTTTTGTTATTGTTTGTGGTTGTTATCGAGCATACTTAGCCCCTGATTTTTAACACCAGGACTAAACAGCCCCTGGCATGTAGGCTGGCCACATGCTGCAGTAGTGCCTGCCTGGCTTAGAGGCAGCTGCAGCCTTTTACTTTTTATGAAACAATCTTTTGTGGGGTTTTTTTTGTTGTTGTTCTGTTGTTGTGGTTTTGTTTTTTTTTTTTTTTTAACTAAAGCTTGCAATTCATTCATGTGACCTCCTTCGCCACCTACAGCGATTCACACACTGGTAACCACGCACCTACCTCCAAGAGACCCAGCGCATAGAGTTACTCTGTCACAGTAAATTTCAGAAGCGCATGGGGAAAAGCACTGCCCTCCCAACTTTGTGAATTCTAGCCCAACAGCTGAAATCTCACTGTTTTTTTCCCGCACGGGCTGGTTAGCTGAAAGGAGTCAAACCTGCTGGCGTGGTCAGATAACGTATACGTACGCTGTAGGGAAAACAGCCATAAAAAAAGAGGGGAGGGGAGCGCCTCACACAAAATGCTGCGCCCCTTCAATGCTGAATTAAGCCAACTGGAGTGTCTGCTTGAAATTAAAAACCCCCCAACCTATTGACAATATTACCCAAATTCGGACTCTGACGAAAGAAGCGTTTTCAAATCAAAGATGCCGACTAATTTTGTCCTACAAAAAATTCCGCTGTCCATTTTCCATTTACTGCGGCCGGGCTTTTTATGAATTATCTGGCCAGGAGGAGTGGGCTTCGACCTTCATTTCCGATGGGTGAGGAACCTGCACGTGGTTACGGGAGGCTGTTTGTTTCGGCCTCTGTCAGGGATGCGTTGCAGATTTTGATTAAAAGCAGAGGGCATATCTTTGCGTCTACAGCTTGCAGCTGGTTTTCTATTCCCCGGGAGAAGGAAAGCCATCTTATATCCTTCCAGCACATCTTTCCTGGTGTTACTAGCCTAACCGACAGGCAAAAAAGCTGCTTCTGGGGAAATTCAAGCAACAGTTAGGTATGTATTCCCCTTAACAGTGCCACACGATGCACAGGACTGGAGCTAACATTTGACTCTATCTCTCCAGCCAAAAGAAACTATGATGAGACCTAGATTTTACTCTTCCGAGACCGTGCCAGCACCTCCAAAATATGAGTGTCCACGCTCTCATCGTCAGCAGCAAAAAGCTGCCTTCGTTTCAAATTCTCTTTTCCTCCGAAGCCCTGACCGCCCCCGAGCTCGAAGGCTGGGGTCGGTTCTTTTGGGGAGTTTTTCCTGGTGAGAAAGGGAGCACAGCACCAAACTTCCACAAAAAGATGGGTCCCCAGCAGAGAATTAGCTTTAACAAAACAGTCCCGCTTTTGTTTCTGCAGCCAGCGGAGATTTTTAGGCTTTTGTCCCTGCTTTTTAGCAATGCTATTGTTTTCTACGTGATGTTTGTGCCGAGTTGTTTGGAAAGACGCCCTATCACTGCGCTGACCGATTAGAACTAGGTGTAAAGAGGGAGAAGCAAGAGAGGAAGAAAAAAAAAGAAAAAAAAAAATTAAATCTCTTTATTATGGTGCATAAACCTTCAGTGTTGGGGAGCTGGGCAGCTGCGCAGGAAGAAAAATGCATTCAAAAATATAATGCTAGTGTGAATAATCCTTTCTCGAATGCTGCTTGCAGACCGCTTCAGCTTTGTCAGGTGAACTTGAACTGGGCCATCAGCTTTGCTGCCGTTCCCATTGCACACTGTCTGTCACCCCGGGGCATTCACCATCTTGACTGTTGTTAAAAGCCAGCAAACAATCCATCATTGAGCCGGGGAGTCACTCGCTCATAGAAAAGTAAAATCGGCATGTGACGGTACACTCGGCCCCAGTGTTTCGCAGATTAAAGTGATACATGAAAACTCACGTGTTACTGGGAAGATTAAGCCCGTTATCTTGTTCTGCAGCCAATAAAGGACGGCCTTGTCTGCGGCAGTAGGGAAATGCTGGCTTTAACCAAGTGACAAACGCGGCGCATACATAGCTCCGTGCTCCGGCAAACGAGAGCGCCCAGCTCTAAAGGGGAAACAAAGCTAGTTAGCGAGATCTCGGGAATTAATAGGCAGCGGAGATGCTGTGTTAAAGCCTCTCGGCGGAGGCTTTCCCTTCTCTATAGAGACAATTAAAAGCAAAACAAAACCTCCCGGACAATCTCTGCAGAACAAAGTGTCCTAATGCGCTGCCGGCAGCCGGCCCCGCAGTGTCTGCTGTAAGAGCACATGCAGCTTCGAGACCCCTGAAAAGCGATGCCTCTTCCAGCTTCTGCCTCTTGTTCGAAGAAAGAAAGAAAAGATGTATTGGGGTACGCTCCTGAATAAACCGATCCGTGGAAAACGTTAATATTTTGATTTCTTCCTCGTATTTGCGTTTAGCAGCTGATTTCTTTCGTTGGTTTGCAGCATACGTTTCACCATCTCAGCCGAAGTTAAGGCTACTCAAAAGTCTCATCTTGTCCAGTCCCCTGTTAAACCAGCCATCATCGTATTTAACCCCGTAGGTTCTCCCGGTCTTACTCTTTACAGGCTCGGGCACAAATTCGGAGGTGTCAGTCCTTCACAAATGCAGGCACTCTTGTCTTCATCCAGGGCTGGGATGATGGAAATCCTGGATGAACGTGCTCCATAACCCCATCGTCTGAAGAACTTGGACACATACGTGGCCCGAAACACACAGCACATAAAGTATCGGTTCATATTCATGGTATAAATAGGTGATTGTCGGGGGAAATAAATACTTGACTCAGGCTGATGACGGAGCGTTTAATATTTTGGCTGGAAGTTTCATCTTGGAGCCATTGACTGAAAAAAATTGCAGTTCTGCTATTTCCTCTGGTTTCAGAAGAAAGTAATTTGAACCAGGCAAGACTTAGGGAATACTTTTTTTCTTTTTTTTTTTTTTTTTGTTTGAGAAAGTCGGTGGTTTATATTAAGTAATTTGCTACCAAGGGTGCTTTTGGGGCTTGGCTTTATTATCACAGGCTCCAAAGTCCAACATGAGAGCTCAGTGTGACTATTAAGACCCTGTGGTCTCTACAAAACGAGCGGAACTGTGTTGTGCTGGTACAGTGAAATATTATCATTGACTGTAGGGACGTAAAGTCGGAAGAAACATTTCCTCCTTTGGGCCTTCAGCTCAGGGACTTGAGTTTAGACCCAGCGTAACCGTTGCAGTAGGTCGGGCACAAAACTGTCCCGCTTTTGACAAGGTGACGACGCACTTTCCTGTCCTTCAGGGAAGCTATTTGGTTAAAGAGGTGGGTTTTTTCCCACTTACCTTTCTGCGGGTATCCAGGCGAAAGGCAGAGGTCTCGCTTGCTGTGCATTCGTGCATAAAAGTTAGTAAAATCGATACCAAGCGGGAACGAGGTGATGCAACTCATTGATTGATTTTCTCAACTTCTTTGCCAACGCTTAACGAAGCGCTTTGGGGAACTTCTCTTACAAAGGATGCAGTGTGACAGGGGAGAGCCTCGGTTATTCCGACAACAGCAGGCTGAGCCAGGCTTGCCTCCCTCCCTCTCCCTCCGGTCCCGGGCCATTAAAGGCCAACGGGCGCGGGGTGACCCCTCCAGCTGTGCGGCAGCCCCCGCACGCGAGGCAACACGTCCCCGCTGCCACCAGCCCGCCGTCAGCTGCCCCCAGAGCCCAGCTGCTGGATTTAGGCATCGGTCCTTTACCAGAAGGAGCTATTCATGGGTACCGAGGGGAAAAATTCCCCGCAAGCCACCTCAGAACGGCAGCCTGCGCTGCCGCGTCCCTTCTGCTCGGCAAAATTCAGCGCTGATGCCGAAACACCAGCCTCCTCGGCCGTCTCCTTCCCGCTATGTGGCTTGGGAGCAAGGGTGGGATTGCTCTTCCTGGCACGGGACTGGCACCCGGCACAGGAGTTTTCCCAGCCCATCCTATCCCCAGGCTGGCAGAGCCATGGGGGTCCCCGCCGATGCCCCCCAGGGAAAGGGGAACCGAGGGCACACAGCTGTATCTCCAGGCATTGCACGTGTGTCAGGAAAAACACGTTATTTACAGGTGGTGTGACGTACTGTCGTAACCTGAAATAACCAGAACGGGAATATTTGCAGCAACATGTCGACGGATAACCGCCACTGGCACCTGCTGCCGTGGAGGGAAGTCCCTGCACCAGCACCCGCCTGCCTTCCCCAGCCGGGAAGAGGAGCCAGCAGCCTTGGGGACAGCCCCTCTCCCGGGAATGGCACACACCGCCCGCCTTTTTTTTCCACTTGGATGGAATCATCCCTCTGCAGAGTGGGAGCAGATGGGGCTGTCGGCCCCCGCAGCCGCTCGCCTGAGCCCGTGGTGCCTCCAGCCCCCCCAGCCTGCCCGCGGCGACCCTCCAAAGAGAACTTAATCCCATTCTTTAATCTTCAAACCTCTCTGCCAAGCTATTTTTAAGACGGAGAGGATCTTTCATCAAGAAATACCGAGTTATTAATAATTCGGTTGTTGCTCGATAACTGCTTAACGCCTCCGCTCGAAGTAGCCTGTGATGCAGGACCCGGAGCACCCGCAGCACCGAGGGACGGCATCCCGCTTCCCCTCCCCATCCCGGGGGGGTGCGAGGGCGGCACAGCCGGCACCCATGGGTGCATCCCAGCCGATGGAGGCTGTAGCCAAGCGAAGGGGAACAGCCAAGTGAAGCCCAAACTGCCGTGCCGGCTACCGGGGCTGCCGTCCCCTCCAAGCAGGCCATCACGTTAATAGAGGTTGATTTGCAAACGGCGTCGTGTCCCCCCACCCCCCGCCCAGTGCCCCCCTTTGCCTGACTCCCGCTTTTCTGCTCAATGGCACAGATGCTGCTTTGTGCTGCCCAGGACCAAGCAGCTATTAGCAGCAAATCCAGCGAGGGAAATTAATGAAGGCGACTACTAATAAAAGACAGCTCAGGACAGCCATACCAACTTGCTCCGAGCAGTAATTGACTTTTTTTTTTTAGAACTCATGAAGGTAAATATGCCATCAGCTTTGGTCCACTCTCTCTTCTTTTTTAATAAAAGGAGGGGGAAGGGAGGCGAGGGAAAGGGGACTGTGTGTCGCAGCTGCCCCGGCACCATCCATATTCCTTCCCCGCACGCTACCGGCCGCTGTGAAGCACCGAACGGCCCTCCATCGCAGCCGGCCGTCCCAAGAATGTTATTCTCCGATTGATTTTTAAAGGCTTTTGTTTTAAATCTTAGCGTTGCGAGATCGCTACCTCCGTTTAATTCAGAAATCTGAACTCGCTACAAGAAGTCGCGGGGATGAGAAGGTTGCCAGGAGTCGGCTGGACCTGCACGGACGTTGCAGCATCGTAGGCTGAAGGCAGGAGATATAACCTTAAATTGAAGCTTGTCAGAGCAAAAGAGCCTGTCTTAGACTTTAAGACGCCAGATTTGGCCCCGCGGTAAGACAACAGCCTCCGCCACGTGAAAAAATAATCCCACCGGCATTTCTGTTATAAAAGTGTAAGGCGCTTGAGACTTTTTTTGCCTGTGCGCTACGGGAATCGGGGCTGCGTGGGCCAAATCCACGCATCATGAAGGCAAAAATAAAGGTGAAGCAGCCCCTTCTCAGCGCCCACCAGCCTGGACGTGCCGCTGGGCCCAGCTGCCCGAGCTGTCTGCCCTCCCGCTAAGCTTTCTTGCCTGCCTCGAACGACGCCGGCTTAGTTTCGTGTCACCGTTAGCCTTGCTCCTGGCTCACTTTTATTCCTTCACGCTGAGTTTATCTGATTACTTCAGCCGGGGGAAAACAGACGGCCCGTTGACATCCCCGGTGAATGCTCCAAATGTCCTCCCCAGGCAGAGAGCAGCTTGTGGGACAAGCCCGGAGAGGTGCGGGGAGGGGACAGGCAGCAAATCGCAAGGGCTCTACTGCTGCCAGGCAAAGCAGCGCCCCCCGATTTCGGCTGCAAAGCTGGGGGTCCCAGCTCTCCCATTGCCTGCGAGGGCTGGGACCTGCTCCTGTCCCTAAATCAAATTGGGATGAGCGTTTTGCTGGGCCCCCGCGGCAACTGAGCCCCTCGGGGCTGAGGTTGTGACTGTGCAAGACTCGGACGCGCTCCTGCCGGCCCCCACGGCATGGTTTGGGTTGGAAGGGACCTTTAAAGGCCACCTAGTCCAACCCCCCTGCCATGAGCAGGGACACCTTCAGGGTTGCTCACGTTGCTCCTTGCAGCGCCCGGACCCCCGGCATCCCCTGGCCGATGCCAGGATCACTCCCTCCCCCAGGCCTTTCCGGCATTTCTTTAAGTTGCACATACAGTTTCTTAACAGAAAGAAAAGATGTCTCTCTCTAATACCCCAGGTGATCGGTCCTTTCAATTAAAACAACATTGTGTGATAACTAATGTATCCGGTGTTAAAAAAAAGCCAGCCAGCATGTGCTTAATTACTTAATGTCGTATACGTTTTGGTAACAAAGCCGTTAGAGCGTGCCATAGGATGCCCCATAGCAGGTGAACCCTCATCGAGTTGTTTCCCAGCATAACGGCGTCGCTTTTTCACCAGCGCGAAACCCAGGCATCGCTGTGACAATCAAATCATTTAATCAATTAATGGGCAGTGGGCCCTGACCCCCAGCCTGAGGCACCTGAGTAAGGCTTTAGGAAATTTGGGTCGTTTGGGTTTTTTTAGCTTCGTGCTGAGCCTAAATGTCTTCAGGTTTACTTGGAAAACTACCTAAATTTGAATTTCCAGTCCTCCTAGGTCTTCTGCCTTCCTTGGGCATCTCGCTGAGCACCAGGGAGGTGCCAGCGCCCGAAGGACCGTCCTTGGCTCCTGGGTGTCCGCGCAGGAGGGGGGACGAAATCTACCCTTCACACCCCCCGGGCAGATGAGGGCTGGGCCGGGGACGTTTTTTTTTTAATTACGCTGATACGTTATGAGATTTATGTCTGACATGAAAGCAAGCAAGCGCAAGCCCTTGGGGTGCGGCTGCTGTCACCCCGGCGCTAGTTTGGCTTCTCGGCGCTATTCTTATGCCAAGGAGGGCTGTAAACCCCACCCCCCCGGGGGCCATAGAGCTGCCCCTCCAGCTCTGACGGTGCAGAGAAGCTTTTATGCCAAAATAAAATACTCGGAAGGATCATAAACCCATTTTTTTATGGCAAGGTGCTGCCATGGAAACCACCCTCCCGGTTTTCCACTTCATCCGAAGAGGTGTTTTCCCATCCCGGCATGTCCCCCCCAGCATCCACTTCCAGGTTCTCTGTCCTCATTTCTGTAATTTCCTGACACTCCGCTCGGGGCTGGGGCCTCCCATCACCTCCAAAAACCAGTCTGTGGAGAGGAAAGAGGGAAATAAAAGGAAAAAAGGGAAGAGGGAAATGAACTCATTCAAGTTTAGAGGGAAGAAAGTGGGAAATAAACTCTTTTGGCCACATTCAGAGGAAGAAACGGGGATGCGGGTGAATGGGTTAGGTGACAAATCCAGCCTCTTCGGCTCATCCTCTGCCTCCCCCTCCTCAGGCCCGTCTCCTTCGAGGGCATCTCCAGACGAGGAGCAGGGAAGGTTTAGGCTTGCGTGATTCCCACCCCAAACCCTGCAGAAAAACCCTCTCCCGATCCCCTCCATCCTTCATCTTCCAATGCTCCCTGTGCTTTTTCCCACAGTGATACCCATGGCTGTAGCCCCAGCGGGACGAGGGATGCTCCTGATAACGAGGAATGGAAGGAAGTACCTCCAGGATGACGAACCCGGCAAGAAGCAGCGCGTATCCCGGTGCTGAGCCACCTGGGACATCCCTCCCGCTCCTGCGGGGCTCACCATGGAAAGAGGGGCAGCGCATCCCATCCATCCCGGCCTTTTCAAGAGCCGCAGACACCTACTCCAGCACCTCTTAAAAACTGGGAGAGAAACTGGGAAGGACAATGAGACCCAGCCAGAAAAGACGGAGAGGGTAAGAGAGGCGCTAGCCGCCTTTTTTTTGGCATTCCTGGAGTTTAATCATTAAAAAGGGGTCGTTAAAAGAGAGCGAGAGTGAAAAAAAGCCCCCGCTCCCGACGGGCTGCCCCACACACGGCCCGGCGGATTGAAAGGCTCCCGCTTGTTTTGTTCCTTCTGGGCCCGTGGCAGATTTGGGGGGGACACAGCTTCATCTCGCAGGCCACATCAAAGCAGTGATTATGCAAATGCGCCCACTTTTTTTTCCTTTTTTTTTTTTTTTTTTTTTTTTTAAGGAATTATTTATCACACAATAACCCCCCTGCCAGGGGGGGAAACAATAGATCAGGCAAGATAGCGCTGCTCGCCCGAGGCTGCGGGGCCGGGGGGGGGGGGAGGAGAACCCCCGCACGTTTTATTGGCCTAACCTAATTTCACTAATTCTCTTTTCACACATTTTGGCGTGTTTTTTCTTTCTCTTCCCCCACCCCCCCCACCCCTTTCGGGGATGTGGCTCTGAGGGCCGGGTTTCACGGTCCCAGGATCCAGGGGGGCACCGGGAGGGATTCATGTGCCGCTCATTTTATTTAATTAATACATTCAGGCGCCGCCGCTGGTTTTTAATGATTTCCAGGTGTTTGTACCCAGAAGTCACAAAGTGCTCCCGGGCGCACGGGGACGATGATCGAAGGGCCTCCGTGGCCTCCGGCATCCCCCCTCCCTGGTGACATCCCCGGCCAAGTGCTGTTGGTACCCGGGGGGCAGCCGAGGGGCGCTCGGAGCCACTGACCCCCGGCCCCCTGGGCTGGGCTGGGGCTTGCGATTCATCCATCTCTCACAGAGACAAAAAATTCTTCGTCTTTAAACCCCCGCATTGTTTTTTTCTCGGTAACATTTATTTCCTCCGGCCTCCTCTGCCGCATCCGGGAGCGGGAAGACGCGCGATAAGTAGTTTGTCTGTCCATCGCGCCTCCGAGAGGAAAATGTAAACGATCGGTAAACTTCCGCCGGACTTAGATTGTAGAATCACAGAATGGTTTGGGTTGGAAGGGACATTTAAAGGTCACCTAGTTCAGACCACCTGCAGTGAGCAGGGACATCCTCAACTAGACCAGGTTGCTCCAAGCCCCGTCCAACCTGGCCTTGAACCCCTCCAGGGATGGGGCAGCCACAGCTTCTCTGGGCAACCTGGGCCAGGGGCTCACCACGCTCAGAATGAAAAATTTCTTCTTAATATCTCATCTAAATCTTCCCTCTTCCAGTTTAAAACCGTCCTATGTCTCCCCTCCCTGCTCCAGAGTCCCTCCCCAGCTTTCCTGGAGTCTCTTTAAGGACTGGAAGGGGCTGGAAGGTCTCCCCGGAGCCTTCTCTTCTCCAGGCTGAACCCCCCCAGCTCTCTCAGCCTGTCCTCACAGCAGAGGGGCTCCAGCCCTCCCACCATCTCTGTGGCCTCCTCTGGACCCGTGTCCGTGTCCTTGTGCTGTTGGTGGCCCCGGAGCTGGAGGCAGCACCGCAGGAGGGGGGGGTCTCCCAGGAGCGGAGCAGAGGGGCAGAAACCCCCCCCTCTCCCTGCTGGGGACACAGCCCAGGAGCCGGTCCGTACCGTGCTTCATGCTGTTTGTCTTGGCGACGTTATCAGCCGCGCGAGGAAACCAAGACCAGAAGAAATTAAACCACCACGAAGGGAGGCGGAGGCCGAGTCGTGCGCGTGTTTCTTATGGCGCCTGTCCCCTCTGGAACCAGCCTAAGGCTTCACTTGGCTGGAAAAAAGGATGATCTTTCTTGTTTTCCGCTTCTCCCCAAGCAGCTTTTCACCCAAAGACTGCAAGCCCCCCCCCCACCAGCCCCACCCTGGGGCTGAGCTGACATCCCCAAGAGTTTAGCTTTGTTCTGATTCTGCAGAAAAACAAAAAAAAAAAGGGGGGGGGGGGGGGAAGGTGTTCTTTTAAGAAGCAAAAGGAAATTTGAGGAATTTCACCGGACGCACCCCCGTTTCACCGGAGGCGAGGACAGGTGCCGGAGTGGGGGCAGATTCCCAGTAATTCCCAGCAGATGGCACGTAACGCAGAAAAAGCAGCGACCCCCAAAGTTACGAAAATTAGAGATTTTTATTTATATTTTATCACAAGAACAAGCCCTTTGCTCTTCAGCCGTAAATACATACTAGAATAAACTCTGTAAATTATACAAAAAAAATACATATTTTCCATGAAATCTTTCTTTATAATAAATAAATGTGAACACGTGTGTGGCTGATCGCTGTAATGTTCCGTGTCTGTTGAGGTTTTCACTCTGTTGATTTATTTTTAATCTCCTGAAAGAAGGGGGGAGTTCCTCGTCCCCTAAAGGTCGAAATAAATAATGCATGAGGAGGGTCCTCCCTCCCCATTTCTCCCCCCCCCTTCTCCTTTTTTTTCAGCCCAAATTTCCACGCTTGCATTCAGCCCTCACAAAGCCTACAAATTATACAATGACTTCTAACCCGGACCCCTAGAAAACAATTTATTTTTTGTTGTTTTCCCCCCCGCTTTCTCTGCCCTCCCCCCCCCCCCCCCCGCCTCCCCGCTCCCCCCACCCCACCCCTACCCCGTATAAATCATAAGGGACAGATGGCAAAAAAAGGGGAGCGGAGGATGGCAGGGTGTGTGTGGGGGGGGACGGACACACAGACACACACAAAAGCCCTGGGGACAGAAACTGGCCGAAAAGTGCACATCGGAGAGAGAAGAGCGAGTTTGGTTTGGCAGGTGCCGTTCCCCACCCCCCCACCCCCCCCGCCGCCCTGGGAAGCGGGCAGATGCCGGAGCCCCCCCCAGCCCCGTCCCAACCCCCGGGAGGGGTTGGAGACACGCACACTAGAGGCAACGGCGGGGCTGGGGAGGGGGCGGCGGCGGCGGCGGGGGGGGGACCCCGAACCGTGTGGGCCAGTGCTCGGCGTCGGACGCGGGGCTGGCGGGGGATAAAGTGCAGGCGTAGGGGGAGGCGGAGGGAGCGGGGCTGGCGGAGCCGCCGCTCCAGGAGGAGGCGGGCGAGGGGCTGCCGGTGACCCCCCCGCTTCCCCCCGGTCCCCCCGCCGCCCCCTCGGGCCCCAGCCGCCCCGCCCCGGCCAAGCGCAGGGTCTCGGTGAGGGCCCAGATGTAGTTGTGGGCGAAGCGGAGGGTCTCGATCTTGGTGAGCTTGGCGTCCTCGGGGAAGGTGGGCAGGACGTCGCGCAGGGCGTCCAGCGCCGCGTTCAGGTTGTGCATGCGGTTGCGTTCCCGGTTGTTGGCCTTCAGCCGCCGGTTGCGTTTGATGCGCTGAGCCGTCTCCGCCGTCCGAACCGTCCGCGGGGCTCCCCGGTTCCGTCCCGCCGCTCGCCGCTTCAAACCCCGGCAGCCCGGCGCCGACGGGGCCGTCCGCAGCTCCTCCTCTTCGTCCTCCTCCTCTTCCTCCTCCTCCTCCTCCTCGGCGCTGGAGGGCAGCGAGGGCGAGGGGGCGGGCGAGACCAGCCCCAGCAGCAGCAGCTCGTCCTCGGCGGGAGGCGCCGGGACCTCCGCCTTCACCAGCATCCCCGGGCACCGGGATTGGAATGGGGGGGCCGGGGGTGTGGGGGGGGATGCGCCGCGCCGCAAACGGCGGTTTAACGGTTCGACGGAGGATTTGAAAAGGGGGGGGGGGGGGGTTGGGGGGGATGGGGGGGAAAGGAAAGGGGGAGGGGGGGGGGGGAAACGTTGGCACGCGCCCCGGGACGGCGGCGGAGCGAGCCCGGGGCCCGTCGGGCTGCGTGTCTGGCACACGACCCTCCTTAACACCCCTTATATACCCCGCGGGGAACAATCAAACCTACCCCCGGGGTCCCCCCCCCCCATCCCCGTGTGTTCCCCCCCCCCCGCCTCCCCCCGCCCTCCCTTTTCCTTCACAGGGGCCCCCGCCGCCCCCTCATTGGCGCCTCGCGCTCGGCTGGAGCGTGCCGCTAATTTATTAATGAATGGGGGGGGGGGGGGGGGGGAGAAGGGAGGGGTGGGAGAGAGGCGAGGGGGGGAGGGGGGAGGGGGTCGCGGCTGAGCCAATCAGGGCGCCCCCCGCGCCACGCGCGCCCGAGCCGGCTCCCTTTCAGCCGCTCATTAATGGGAGGCGGCGGCGGGGGCTCCCACGCACCCCCCCCTTTTCCCCCGTGGAAGGCGGGGGGGGGGGAGATCGCCTTTTTGGGGTGAAACAAGGGAATTAAGGCATTCTGCTGGGAGCGCTTCTGCCGTGGTTTGCAGCCGCGGGTTCCCCGCGGCTGCAAACCACGGCAGAAGCGCTCCCAGCAGCCGTCGGGTGCTGTTTTTTTTGCCCTTTTTCCTCCCATTTTTCAGGGGGTTTTGGACGGAGGGTCCCCCCCATGCGGAAAAACTCCGTCAGCGGGGCACGGCTATGTCTAGATACGGCCTCCCTGAGATCGGCGCCCACCCGCTCGTTATCATTTACCCATCGGTTAGAAAAATCTCTGCGACTCGGCCGAGAGGTTGGAAAGACTCCCCCTCGCCTCCTTCTTCGGAAAAACGGGGAAACCCTCAGGCATCCCGGGAGGGTGACCCAAAGGGACCTTCTTTCTTTTTCAGCAACTTAAAGTCACCCTCTGTGGCCGCTGTGAAAGCGATGGAGAGGTGGGGACGGCGGCTGCGGCGCTGGGGGGGTGGGCGACAGGAGGGCGCAATCCCAGATTTTGCCAGACCCGGGGCGTGAAACCCGTTCGGGGTTTGGCCCAATTCCCCAAATTCCCCAGTTTCTCCAGGGGTTTGAGCACAAGGTGACCCAAGGAGGAGTTGGCTACCGAGTCCTCGCAACCCTCCCAGCGTGGCAAGTCCGAGCGGCGCTTGTGTGGTCCGGCAGAGCGAGGGCCGAGAGCGGCGGGGAGACGGTGGGGGGGGGGGACACAATACAACAACGAGCGTTCGCTGCTGCTGGTGCCGGAGGCTGCTGCCCACCGCCTGAACTGTCCTCCAAGGGTCAAACTGTTCAACTTCAGCCCCTTTGCCAGAACTCAATCCGACTTTACGGGAACAAAAGCCCAAAGTAGGGGACGATCAAGAAATGGGAGCACAATGATTTAAGCTTATCACACAGCCCAGAAATAAAGGAGGCTGAGCTTGTGTGCGGGAGAGGGGGAGACCTTCAGAAAGGCTTTGTTTGCCCTAAGAAGATTGAACTCTCGGGCGACCCAAGAGCCCTAAAAGTTTAGGGTCTGTGTTGCCGAGAGACCTTTGGGGAGAGCCCATCCACACTTCGACCTCACAAGTCGTGAGCCGGCATTAATGGCCGGCCTGCCCCAGGTGAACCGGGGACACACGGACACACACACACACACACACACACACACACAAAGCGTCAGGGACAAGATGGCCTGACCACTCCCGGCTCTGCCTCCCTCCCAGCCGCCCGTCCCCAAGCCTCCCCTGGGGGTCTCCCGAGGGTTTGGGGTTCCAGGACTGCCCACATACCCCCCTGGACACTGACTTTTGGGGTGGGATGGTTCTGCTCTTAAACTAGGGGCCAGAATACGTCCCCTCCCAGCAGGGTGCTGGGGTGCTCTGTGGAGGGGACAAACCAGAGCCTGGTGTGGTGTGGTGTCCCCCCCCGGCAAAAGACAGGTCCTTCCCAACCCCCCCCCCCCGAACTTGCTGCAGGGAGGGACGGGGGCCAGCCCCCCGATTCCCGAGCCGCACTAGCGATTTTGGGGTTCTTTTTGGGAGCAAGGCGAGGAGAGGGTGTGTCCCCCCCTCCTCAGAGCGCTGCCCCGGCATCTTTCCCTGACCCCCCACCCCCCCCCCCCAGGCAGACGAGCCCCTCCTCGGGGGCCGATTGTTCCCCAGCGATTTGCATGGCAGGTGCAGGGCTGCAGAGCGATTTTGCCATCCCAAGACACAACCACCCCACCACCACCACCACCACCACCCCCCCCGAAAAGAGGGTTTTCCTCCCCCTCGCTTATGGAAAAAAGGCCGCCGGTGCCTTCCTTTCCCATGAAGAGGAGAAGAAGCTTGAGGCTCGCGTGAACACGCTTCAGTTTTCTTATTCTTTTCTATAGACGTGGGGAAAAGAACAGCCGATTGTGTGAAAAAAAACCCGGGTGCCTGCAAAAAGGGCCATTGGCCGTCCAGGCGAAGGTGCGCGAGGGAGAGCACTAATCGCTGAACCAGGAGACAAATACGATTACCAGCTCCGAGCCTTGAGTCAGAAAGTCTCATAGACTTTAAGATGTTAATCCCCGACATAATCCTTCCTTTGGCGTGTAGGAATAGCGCAGCCACAAGAGTTGTTTTGTTATTTATATTGGCGTTTAATAAAACTCAGCCAGCGGTGAATGGGCTGCCCGCTCTCCAATGGTAATTAATTCCCTATTTCAGTGACCCAATTGTGCTGGGATAGAGCAGTGGGACAGTCCCACTGCCCCAACCCGCCTTTGTGCGGCTACACGGCTCTCGTGCTTCAACAGCTATGGAAACTCATTCTTTTGATGTCATTCAATGAGTTTTCCTTGGGCATCTTCTAAACTTCAAGGACCCTTTTCTTTCCCCAACGCCTGAAAAGCAGGACTAGCTTGACCACCTCTGTAGAATTTAATGATTTGGTGAAAGGGCCCTTTTTTTTTTTTTTTTTGAGGGCGGGGGGGTGTTGCGTAAGGAAAGAGAGAAAGAAAAATTTGGCAGGCTGCTATCAAACAGGGGGCTATCCAAACTCCAGCGCATCCAACTCATTCAGCTCCTAATTTATACAGGTCTTAAAAGCCACTCTGCCTTACCCAAAATACTTCGGGGCTTCTAGAAGGGATGTGCCAGTAAAGCAGATGCTCTGTTTCACACACGCCGCAAATCGCAACCGGGCTGCGGCTGAGCCCGAAGGAAATAAAAAGAAGAGGTTTCCATCCAGCGAAGGGAAAAAACAAGAAGATGCCCAGAATGGGTTGCGTTTTCATTAAAAAGCACGTCGGGGGCTTTATCTTTCGGCCGTGGGGCAGAGCGGCAGCAGTGAAGCGGCCGCAGGAGGAGGAGCGCGTGAAATGAACACGTGAAGAACACGGAGGGACACCGCAAAGTCATCCCGGTACAGGCAGCCTCTTCTATGTCTTTATACACGCTTCCAAAAAAAAAAAAAAAAAAACCCAACCCAAAAAAACCCCACCACAAAACCCTTCGCAAGTCACAAACAATTCAGGCTTCAACTAAGAAAACACAGAGTGAACCATATGGCCGGGGTGGCTCGAGTTGGCTGCATTTTCCCCCAGACAAAGAAGGGATTGAGAGTTGAAGGAAAGGAGAAAAAAACCCAACTTTCCGGCTGATGAAGCTGTTGTCTGGAGGCAATGATCCCAAATCTCAAGGCTTTATTCCAGGCTCCGACTGAGACGTGATATGTCATATGATTAGCATCTTTCATATTTACAAGAGTGGTAGGGGCTGCCAGTCTTTAGAGAAAGGCGAGAGAAAGAAGGGGCATATGCTGAAATGGATTTAGCATTTGAAAGAGAGAAAAGAGAGCGGATAAATACACTTAAACGAGGATTTAGTTTTACTCCCGTTGAGTTCTAATGGCTTGTTGATTGAGATTTTAGGGAGCTGTAACAGAGGTGTCAGCAGTAATTTAAAGGCGCTATTCAACCCTCCCCCGCTGCTCCTTCTTCTCCCCCTCCCCGCTTCGCTCCTAAGCCCCTCTCGCTTCTCCGGAGTCCCTCCCGCTGCCGATGTCCTGCCCAGTTCCAGGGTCCCTCCCAGGGCGGCGGACCCCCCCGATGCCAATGTCCCCGCCAGTCCCCGTGTCCCAATCCCGGGCTGACGGCGCCACCTGGCGGCGGGTTACAGCCACCGGCGACGTTTAAATTGACAAATCTGGATGTTTTTCACCCATGGGCAGGGACACCTCCCACCAGCCGAGGTTGCTCCAAGCCCCGTCCAACCTGGCCTTGAACCCCTCCAGGGATGGGGCAGCCACAGCTTCTCTGTGCAACCTGGGCCAGGGTCCCACCACCCTCACAGCAAGGAATTTCTTCCTAATATCTCATCTAAATCCTCCCATCTTTCAGTTTAAAACCATGCCCAGTTTGACCGTGTCAAAGCTTAGCCATATTCTACCCCCCCCCGATTCATACACTCACCCCTGAGCCTCCTGGATCCAGCCCCAGGAAAGACGATGAACTTTCTCTTGTGGAAAAGTTTCAGAGACATCAGCCCTCCTTTTCCAAACAAACAAAAAAAAATATCATTGCCTTTTTTCTGTAGTTTCAAAACAAGAGCTGAGTGATCTTATCCTAAAACCTGTAAAAAAAAATCCAGATACAGGTCAATGCCTTTTCCTTCAGTTTATCAGCATCCAGAGATTTAAGAGACTCAGGCCACGTAGTATTTCTTTTAAGCAACTACTCTATGTTTTATTTATCCTTTTAATTGTTTCAGCCTTGCTCCTTCGTAGCTGCCACCCGAATGACCCAATTGTCCTAAAGTATGACGTTACGGATATATCTAATGTGTAAAACAACGAAACGCTCATAGTACAGTTCAGTATTTTGTAAGCATAAAAGGGTTTCAGTCACCCAGCAGGTAAAGTTGCTTTATTAGTTTTCCGTCATACAAACAACGAGTCCAAACAGAAGCACCAGTGCACTGAGATACAAACAAAAGGTTCCCCCATTAAATATAAATATTAATCTGCAATCATCCTGATAATTTTTACCGCCACGCAGTTCCTATTTTCTCCGTAAAATAGTTTTAGTTTCCCTTCTTCTTATTCTGTTCCTCTTCTTTCCGTTTCTCCAGGTAAGACTTCAGCATGTCGTTTAGCTGCTGCTCACGCTGGCTTGCGTGCTGTAGTCCATCTTCCCAGCCTAAAAGCAGCAATAAACAGGACAATTACGTCTCCCTTTACAGCATCCATCACGCAATTCGTCTGTGCTGATGCAAGCATCTGTCGCCCCAAGATTACCAAATGGCTGTAATATTTCTACTTGGAAAAATCGTTCTTCTCAGAGTTTGACCGGTAATGAGATGCCTCTTTGGACGGCAAGCAAGCAGGTAAATAAAATAATTACTCTTTCAGCACCAATTCTTGCAGCGATCTGTTGATCAGCGATCACGGGAGTCTCAGCGGGTCCTGGGGAGTCGGATTCAGCCAGAATTTAATTGAATGTACTGGAAAAAATTTGGACACCGTTCCATCTCTCACTTCTCTAGTTCAGAGAAAATCACCACAGGAGAGTTTACGTTGAAGTGTAATTAACGCTTTGAGACACGAACTGCCCCGTTTCCAAGGGGACTCATTCCAGTGCCAAAGGGAGAAACTATGACCTCTCTTTCCCAAATATGAGCGGCCCAGAGAGGAATTAAGAGGCTCTTCAGGCGTTTTAAACACCTCCTGGCAAGGCTGCAAGGGGTAGGGACAGGCACCATAAGGTTTTTTGGGTTGTTTTTCTTAAGCAGCATTAGCTTTCAAGTAAGTAAATGCTCAGTTGCAGTAAGCCTCACAGCAAAAACGTGGAAGCTGTAAAAAACTGATTTTCCAAAAAACTGTATTTCCCTCTGTGGTGCCATACAACAAACGTGTACTCAACAGGAGAGTGACCTGAAGACAAAGGAATCAGGAATTACTTGGTCAAGTCACCCGATCTCCAATAGCGCCGTTATTTTTCGAGCAGCTCAAAGTTTATCTTCCAAAAAACGAGCCCCTAGGTGCAGAAAGCTGCTATGATTTTTTTCTTTAAGTACTGTCTATTCAGGAATATCGCTGTATAGAAGAATTCGTTGATAACCGGTTTCTGCCTGGGCCTACTAAGTAAACGCGAACTGGGAAAGGGCTGGAAACGCGGCAACGGGTTTCAGAAAAAGAGGTCCCATGACTGGGTACCGAATACCCTTCAAATATAAACCCAATTTGCGGATAAAAGCGTGGAAATGCAGCCTGCACGCTTGCAGAGACTTGCATTTTCCTGCAATATACTCTGGTTTTTTATGCGATAAATATACTGGTTTATGTAGTATGCGCGCCGTGTACTTATTATACAGTACGTATAGTGCGTATATACTATAATGTATAAAGGGTATTATACCGAGTTTAATTAAAGATGAGCTGCATGGTTTCAAAAATACAGGAAAAGCAAACGCTACCTTTGCAGTGATGAATTACTCTTCCCCACAGTCTGTTCTTACTTAAACAGGCCAGATTTCCGACAATCAACAAATGCCTCTTGGCTCTCGTTAGCGCAACATTCATTCTCTTTTCCGAGTCTATGAACCCAATTTGTCTCGTTCTTACACACGACAGAACGACGATCTCCTTCTCAGCCCCTTGGAAGGCGTCTACAGTGGAGACCTGGATAGCTTTGACTTCAAAAGCCTCAGAGGGAGCGTCGCTAAGCAGATTTTGGATCTGTAGATAAATTAATATGGAGTTAACACGAGTTAATGCCAGTCAGAGGAAGTCCCATTTGGTTCTCGCTTCTAGTTGATTCTTCCTATGTGAAAGGGAGCCCACGTTTAGAATAAAACCAAATACATCGAAGGAAACCGTTTCATTGATGATAGATCACACAAACCTTACACATCTGTGATTTATAAAGAGTTATCACACCAATTGCAGATCCTTCGATTCCACTTGCAATCAGAGCCTGGAGGAGCTTGACTGTGAAGTGAACTTCTGCCATGTTGTAAAAGCTGTTGTCTCTTTCAATCTGCAAAGAGGGAAGACCATCTCCAAGTTAGCTCTCGCAAACAGAAATAGAAAGGAGGAAAAACTACAATATTGACTGCTTATAGAAGAAATGCTTAAAAACTTACTTGCTCTTCTCCATTAACGCTGTAAAAGCATAGCGTTGGAAGCCAATCCAATAAAGGACTTCTGTCTTTCTCGGAAACACCGTCTATCAGATGCCCTTCGTAGAACAGCTCGTTGGCTATGGCACTAATAGCAGGGTGACATCGGTACTGTGTCCGGAGAAGTATCGGTTTATGTCCCTAAAGAGTTATGATATAGAAAGCGTGACTAGGAAAAAGGTTTGCGAAGTGTTTTGCAGTGCCAGCTAGGTCGAACAAGAAATAAGCGGAAACAATTCCTGCAGTCTGCTGGCTGAACCGCCAGAGAATCATAGAATTGCTGAGGTTGGAAGGGACCTTTAAGATCATCAAGTCCAACCTTACATTTACATCGAGACGACTCGGAACAAATACCGTAGCCCCTGATTCTTCTACCTGGACTGGAAACTGCACAGAAAGATCAGAAGGCAGAGCTTGCCGCTCTTTCAAATCCGTTCTTGTTTTACACTTGTTACGCTTACACATTTCTGTGCACTGGGAAAACAACGTTTACAGAGAAAACGCACTAGAATGGAATCTGCTTAATTAAAAAACAGGCTGGAACACCGATCCTCTGACACCTAAGCCAGAACTCTTTTATCGTCTTCAGCGGGCCTACAATTTCACCCTCCATCTTTCTAAAGAGCAGTACATACCATTAAGCAAAGCCGGTCAAAGAGAGTCTGCTCCAGTCCCTTCTCATGAACGCTCTCAGACCCTTGAATAGTGGGCGGTAATTGCTTCGGGTCTCCAACGAGGACCAGCTTTTCACACTGAAACCTACAGAAGAATGTTAAAATTTAAGGCAAGAAGTTCTAAAAAAGGATGCCAAGCTACTCTTAACGAAAGCGTGCGTTCTGTTTGTATATCACAGATTGCTTCCCATCAGGCTCCCTCCTCCATCACCCTCTTTCCACAGTTCAAATAACGCGGTAACTCAAGGAAGGCACCCAAGAGCAAGGCCTCGATTTAAAATGCCTCAGCTTGTATTTCAAGGGAACACCTCAGAGTTCGTGTTATTAAAGAGACATGCAGGTTTGGCAATTACTTGAGGTTGTGTCACTGCTAACTAGAAGGCCTTTCTCTGCCGAAACGCCACCACAGGAAAGCCGTACCTTGCGATAGGAAGGAGAGAAGCCGGTTCAGTCATCTGGCTGCACTCATCCAGCATCACCACGGGGAACTTCAGAGTATTCAGACACGGGAAGGGGCAGGCAGCACACGTCACTCCAATCACTTTTGCCTTTGTTATTAGTGAGGGGGAAAACGTTAAGATCATTTAATGTGCAGTAGAATAGGCCTAAATGAATTTTTAGTAGTCCTACTGCATGCCATGTCATGTCTCAGAAAAAAAGACATTTTAACTGCCAATAACAGGCACTGTGTGTGCATGGAGATGGATCCACGGTTAGCATTTCTTTTGCTTGGGGTGTTTATATGTTAGAATCCCTCACAGATTCATGTATTTTAAGACCAGATCCGGTCTGGTACAGAGAGACTTCAGATTATGCAATCTTCACAAAACTCCTGAGCCCCAAGCAGCAAGAGCGGCAACAACGACCACTAGGAATAAGCGCAAGAAACAAACTGCTCAGATGTACTTTGTTGCTGCTCTACAGCAAGCTGAGAATTTTTGAGTCTAGGACCGAGGAGAAGAGGCAAATAACTGGAGAGACCAGAAATTGAGAAGGTTTTTCTACAGGAAGTAGTAATCTTAGAAGGTATATACTTTGATTAAAAGCTGCTAAAAATATACTTGAAATCATCTTGGCAGCTGATACTCTAGGACAGATTTAGCTCCATCCTTATGGTTGTACCTCTATGACTACATAAACCTTAGTTTCAAGGTGACGGCGCAGATGAGCTGTGCTCAGAAATTTTTCTCTCCCCAACTTGTTAACTAGATGGGTCATATTAAATCAGACTGCGGTAACGATCAAAAAGGGTTTCTGTCTCGTATCACTAAACAGGAACTGCAAGTGCAACTCGGAGAAGTCGTACGGGAGTAAGACACTAAGCTATACTTGTGCAATCAAGCCCATCCTAGTCCTAATGATATTCATTTTACTTTTCAAAACTTTAGGAGCTTGGCGGGCGTGAGAGGGGATTCCCAGTTTCCGTTTGCTGGGCCCTGTGGATAAGACACAGCGAATCCCCGCTTCCCCATCCCGTCACTTTGACCGTACCTGTTGCAATTTAGTTTTATTGGTCCCCAGTTTGTGTTGCTCGATACTCTTCCTCACGTATATTTTTTCCACTGGAGTTAAGTCTTCTTTCATGAGAGCAAGCAGCTCTTTTAGCTGCTCATTTTCATTCCCCGCGCCAGCGTGTAAGCTTCAGAAAAAGATTTTATAACATGCATGACAGCGACTGAAAAGAACAGTGCTTTCAGTGCTCAGCGCACACCCAGTATAGAGAAATAATCCTACTTTATACATCACAGTACTTTACAACAAGGTACTAACCTCGCCCGACTCCAGCTGAGATAGACTTGTCTAATCCCTGTTATAAACCAGACCTTTATCCCCCCAGCTCAGAGCCTGGCCCCCCAACCAGAGACACACGTGCGGGAAGTGACTTCTCCAAGTACACGGCTGATTTCGGAGGGGAGTAGAACCGAGGAGGAGAAGTTTCTCATTCTTATACCATTTAATACCCTCAGGACACCAAGGAATGGAAGTTTCATCTTTATTCATCTTGAGCTTTACTTCCTTCTCTGAAATTGAACGTACTATCTAGATGGCTTGCTTTTAAGTAAAGGACAAACCCCAGAACGCTATAGCAATGACAACTTTGGTTAGTACAGAACTCAGAGTTGTTACCATTGATTCCCTGAAGATTAAGTTTACAATTACTTCCTCCTAGTTCTTATCACTCCAGCAGTACGTATCTATTCCAAGTCTGCCTGTTTTGCTTTTCCTCCTTGTGCACGTTCCCAAATCGGTAACTGTCATTATTTAGCTCTCCTCTACCATTTAAAAGCACAATTCAGCAACAAGTGACATTCCCCAATTCCCCATTCCCCAATTCCCTCAAGGTAAAATTTCTTCACCGTGCCGGGGGGAGGAAAAACCCTGGCATAGGCATATTACACTCACATTTTGAATGACTTCAAAATAGCAATTTTACAGTCTGCATACCATCATGAATCTTAGAATCGCTTCAGATCCCTCAAAGATGAAGATTCTTACCTGTAGGGAAGAATTGCTTTGGTGATTTTCCTAATACTTCCCACTCTGATAAAATCCTCAAATCCAAGATCAAGTAGACTTCAAAGAAAAAGAAAGGATAAACATTACAAAAACGTAAAAAGAAGCCTTGAACATTTTAAGAGTTGTTCTAAAAAGGCTAAGAGGCACATCAGAACACAAACTTCTGTGATTAACCAGATGAAGTAACTCGGGCCACAATTCAAGTCAATCAAAGTAAATAATCTCATCGTTACTTCTCCCAGAAACGCTTCATGCACTTATGATTCTCCTCTCATCAATTATCTTCCACTTGATCTCTCCCCTTCCTTCCTTTACCCTTCCAAACCAGGAGTTTCATTTCATGTTAGCTTCATGCCAAAGCTTCCCAAGTCTGACTCTCACTGCCTCTCCCTCTCTCTCTCCATCCCTCCTTCCCCTGTCGCGGCTTCCCAACGCTTCCTGAGCAATCCCACTGCCTCTCATGATGGATTGTCACAGTGACTTTGATGAGAGAAGAGCCCATTATTAGGCTCATGTGAGTTCACGCAGCTCGCCTTACGCCGTCTTTTAGCATAGGCATGCCCGGCGAAGGAGCCATGGTCAAAGTGAAGCTCCTGCGCACATCTTCTAAGGAAAGGACGCAGTCTTTTTGAAGTGTTACAGTGGAAATACCAACGCAATTATCTTTACCATTTAAGCGCATTATTCTTTTCGGAACAATAGCCTGTAAAAACCTCAGCAACATACCCCAGCAGTATCCTGTCAACGGCAACGTTAGTGGAAGAAGCAATCAGAAGTTTCCATGGAGTTGGCCTCGGACCCTCCGTAGCTTCACTGCTTTCAAAGAGCTGTACCAGGAACAAGATCACAACTGACAGCAGATAGCTCTTTCCAGCTCCAAAAACACCTGGCGATTTGGAAGAAAAAGCCAACATTACAAGTGAAAAATTTATAGAAGGTACAGTTTTATTCAATTGTTAGAACTTAAGGTTACTGTACGAAATATTGTGCCGTGATTCCTGAAAAAACATTGCACGTGCTTGCTTCAGCAGCTCTAAGTATGAAGGGGCAACGAGTTGGCTTACACTTCACATTTACTGACTGCAATAAATTTACCAAAAAATACAGAAGAGGGGAAGGTAAGGCATTTGCCCTAAATTTTCTGGCTGAATACACGCATTGCTTGCTAAATTTATATGACAATTTTGCAAAGCTGATACATGACAAAAAGTGGTTTTAATACGAACGGAAATCAGCAGGCAACACTAAAATAACTCTGATTTTGTGAACGGCTCTTGCTAGGGAAGAGCTATACTTATTTCAAATCCTGCAAAAGGCAGGATGCAAATCCAACAATCAAACGCTCCGTGCTGACAGAATGGATGTTATAACGTCAAGGCCATTATCACAAGGTCTCATCCAAAAAAATGGCTTTTCAGGAAATGCATGAAGTCGGTGAGGACAGCAGCACTACAAAAGACTTTAAGAGGATATTCCATACACAGAGGCAGTTTATTCGAGCTCATCCTTTGCCCTACATTTAAAATAAGTCAACATTTCCCTAGACATGAGGATTTCCCTTTAAGTCTGCCCGAAACTGTAAATATGTGATTAAGGAAACAAGCCTACTGTTTCCTCACTGAGAGAATTTAGGGATATTTCACTAAATTACGGCATTACGCATGGAGTAGCATTTTTGCAAAGATACAACAGCAGCAAATATCACAGTTATTTGCTATATACCACATATGATTGTGATCGGGAAGATCTGATGTTCATCCACTGGTTTGGTATTGTCACACGAGGTCATCATCTGAGCTACCCGAACCAGTGACGTAGCTTGATCCGGGTTCAACGAGAACGTTTGGATCATCTTTTTAGCCAGCCCCATCGCCACCTCAGCGCTGACCGGTCCATACATCATCGTGTGTTTCAGGCTGACGGCAGGGGGAATAAATTTTCTTCTGCTGACTCTCCTCGTAGCATTTTCGGAATCAAAATTCCTAAGAAAAATACAACGGTCAAAAGCTGCGGTATAATACCGCGTATGTATAATTTGTATCTCATGGTTCTGATATTCTTACTCACCTGACATTGAAATGCTGAGGCTTTATGATTAACAGCTGACATAATGAAAAGCTGCTGCCCGCCCTGCACCCTGACATACACCTGGGCTGTATATTCCTGCCCCTTATTACTTCCCTGGGTGAAAGCTGGATGATACGAAACGGGCTTTTGGGTTTTGTCATTCTTGCTGTACGCTAACGCTTTCACAGTCTGACTTGCTCCATGGCAGCGAGACTGACAGAATTAAGAGGGGTAGAAGAACACAATCAGAGGTAGCAGGGAGTCATCTAATCACTTGTTTTACACAGCAAATCGTAAGCAGTCTTGGAAATATCCCTATATTGCTCCAATTCTCCAAAAAAATATTTTATTTTTAGGTTTCGTGTCAAGTCATCCTAAAAATTGGGAAGGAAAAACAGTTCCACTGTGAAGCATATAGCATATACATTAGCTTAACAGAGATCAGCCAGTGACTGTACCATCAGCCCATGGCTGGAATAATGCCCACGATTAATCTCTAGGTTGTAAAACACGGGCTGCAGATAAGTTTTCAGGAAAAAAAGAAAGCCTACAATCCCCAAGTTGGACTTAAGCAACCGATACCTTTTCATTTCCGTACAAATGAAAACTGCATTGCCAACAGCTCATTCCTTGCACTGTTTTTCCCATTTTAGTTTTCCTCATCCACTTTTTAATAGGGCAAAGTCAATGGTATTCTTGTTGGGTTTTTTCTGTACCTATCGAGATATTGTACGCTCACAGCATCACCGAAACAGTAACTTACTTTTTTAGTAGATATGGTATTAGTGGTAGCGTAGCCGGATTGAAGTGCTCCTCCATATTTCTTAAAGATGTAAGCTCACCACTAGCGTTACAAACCAGCAAGGCGTGAACACACACTGCAAAGGCCGCAGAAAAATAAAATTAGGAAAAAAAGGAAGCGAGCCAAAAGTTCAAAGCGTCTAGATAAATTAATTACAAAATGCCAAAAAGACTAATTAGCCTCTTTAGCAAAAAGCAAGTTACCCAGTTACCATGTCTGATTGAGTATTAGAGATGAGTAAAGACTATTAGCCCTTCTTTTCAAGGTGCGTTACTTTGAAGTATTTCCGATTCCAACATTAGGAACCTTCTGGGAAGGAAGCTTAGATGAAAATCCTTACTCATTTTAAAAACACTCGAGTTATTAGGTTGCTTTGGAATTTAGGAGGTGAATTTTTTAAGTAAACCATCTGTATCACAACAGCTAAGCAGATGTTTTCTTAAAAGAGGTAAGACAGCAACAGAAGAACACCCTCAACGGGCCAGACGCAAATCCCACCTAGCCTATTTCCGAAGGGTACAAAAGGGGATGCCTAGGGGAGAACAAGTATGCAATTATATTTTTCTGAACGCACTGCCAGTTTCCTACGGTTGTTTCCCCCAGTTCTGAATTATTTGGTGTGCAACTTACTATTGGATCGCCAGTTTGAGGGGCAGTAGCCTTTCAACGGTAGTAATTCTACTTCATTGTTGGAGGACGGCCCAAAGAAAGCACTGCTTGCAATGAAAGTATCCAGGGCATCAAAGGTCAGCGTCTTCGAAACAACCCAAATATCATCTGTCAAAAGAATACAGAGCTCTCGTTTTCTTTTAAAGGAGACAACGCCGGACAGAATAGCCCAGCATTTACTATGCCGCAAATTAAACCACTGCTAATGGCAAAGTAGGGGGTATTAGAAAGTCCTAAATAAGTGTTAGTTCAGTTCAAAGAGAACGAATAAACAATTTGCAGTTCTTCTAGTATCTATTTTCTGAAAAGGATGGTGACTGTCAGGTTCTCTCCTGGTGCAGTTAGCATTTGAGAAACCTCAAGTACTATCAATTTTGAGAATATATGGAACAAATCACTGAAGAATACTACAAATCTAGTTAAGCACTCTTTTGCCAAAGAATAGCAAACTACTGAAATAAACGTACATTTTCCCTTCCCCTTCAAAACCAACACGTACTGGAGCCTCTAAGTGTTCTGTTTCATTTGGCACACCTGATGAGACAAAAGCTCACTACGCTATTCCTACACCAGATATCGGCGAGCACAGCCAGGGAGATTTCAAAGTTAGGAGCAATAATGGTGTAACAAAAACGATTAAAAACTTGTCAAGCGCAAGTTTTGCCTATGTCGAGCTTCAGAATTTAAAGTTACAAAACCCTGATTTGTCACGACATTTCAGAGTCTGTGCATAAAGTGCGCGCCAACACGCTTGTTTCTGCCTGATTTTCCTTTATATCATTTTCAACAGCAAACTGAACAAACTATAAAGACAGGGGTATCAATTCAAAAGTTACTGAAGTGAAATGAACTACTGAGACTTTAGATCACAAACTAAATCTTTAAAAGGCACAAGGTGACCCGGACAATTCTTTCCATGCTGAAGGTTTGGTTACCTTTGCTATAGACAGAATAATGCTCCTTTCTGCTTAGTTTGAGGTATAATTTGGTTTTGGAATCGGCATCAAATCTGGCAGGCGTATTCATAGATTTCTTGAACTTGCTACACCGCTGCGTCTGCATTTCAAAGGCTTTCCTGTTAAATCGTAATTTGGAGGAAAAATATGTAAACAATCGGGACATTTTGGATTCACCGCCAAAAACAAGAAAGCTCCACAGACTGGACGAGATTATACAGCACAGATCTTGGTCGTTGCTCATCATCTTACACGACTAAGTTTTAAATACATTTATCTTCACTGCAAGATACTTCTCATATTCAGCCATAATCAAATTGTTTCCCCTACAGTTAAGCAGCACAGAACAGCCTTCGATATAACTTCTACCATTAAAATTAGAATCACTAAGAGAATAAACCCAGTTCTCTTATGAAAGATTAAATGAACAGTAATTCAAACACAACGATCATAAGGGATTTCATTAAGCAATCGATCAAGTTGCGAGTCAGCAGTTTTGACTCTTGCTGAAAAGAGCGCGGACCTGAAATGTCAATCCTGTGACTATTATTCCTTCGCTAATTTGGCTTTTACATTTCTACATAGAACTGGAGCCTCTTTCAAGACAGTGAAAGTGTCTGTTAAATGCTACCGGAATATTGATAAATCCTGCCGTTCAGGTAGCACCTGCGAGAAGCGGCGAGCATTGCAGAATACCTCACCAAAAGCTGGCATCCCTCATAGAGAGAAATCTTTTGACTTCTGAGGTACGTCCCAATACTTTTTATATCCCGAAGCACTACGCTAGGTCTGGATTTTATCTGCGCGGGGTTCACGTCTTCTATCCACTTGAAAAAGGAACACCGCTCAGCTTTCGGGGCATCGCAGGCATAAAACAAACGACCCTAGGAAGGGAGAAGGGGGAAAAGAAAAGACCATTAGCACATTAAAACAAACAAAGAAAGCGTAAAGCGATGGCCCACAGAAATAATCAGTTAAACACCCTTTAGTGCTTTCACTGTGTTTGGCTGAAAAGCGCGAGTGTGTTCCCCGACCTCTCAGCTTCTGAACCCAGCGTGTGTAATCACACCTTACAGAAATCCCACGTAACCCGGAAAATTGTAAAACCAGGTCTCTTGGCTGCTTCTATATGGAGAGAGCTATTACTTCAACAATTCTGGACACTAGTGGATACTACAACTAATCTTTAAAGTGATCTCTATGAAACCACTTCAACCTGCAACTGTAAATCACACAGAATTGCCCTGTAATTGTTCACACAACTGGGTCTATACACCAAACACGCACCCCCAACTGCAAACAAACAAGGAATAAACAGCACCTTGTTTTGACCTTCTTTTTTAACCGTAACAAGCTTAGCAGGATGCATGTGATTGCAGAGTGGAACGCCGCTTTCTCGGCTCTCACTTGGCCCGTCTTTCAGTGAAGTGTAAAATGATATATCCACTTTTGAAAGAGCATTGTGCAGTCTTTGTGACAACTCAAATAGCATTATGTTTAATTGCTCTGGACATAAAAAGGAAAATGAGATGAATGAGCACAGCCTTAAAGCGTTTACACAAGTACATAACATCCAGACAAATACATTTTCCTCTGAAACTTTCAATCCCAAATCTAAATCAAAATATTTAATCCGAGTCCTAAAAGAAATCACGTGTCCTGCAAAATTCACATATTGCACATGCAGTTAATTTGTTTTAACTGCTTTAATTTAGTTCAAATCCCGTTTAAGTATATGACTCCAAACAGTCCAAACACTAAATAACTGTATGTAAAAAAAAAACCCAACAACAACATAACAAAACTTTAAATGGGAATCTAAGGTCTGGGAAAGTCTGCCTGGTTTTCCGTTTGGCTGTGTAAGCGTATTGGTCTTTTGGTTTGTCTTTGCAATTTTGGGTATAGATTGCATGTATTTGAGCATATATATTCAAACTCAAATGCACACAGTTGTTCCAACAGATGATGCTGACGATCTCTCTCCCTCTCACCCTGCTTTTGAAGCCTCAGAAATACACTGTTTAAAAACGGCAGCATTTTACACAGCCTGGTGTTAAACGTACCTGTCAGAGCAGCTTTAAAAACTTGTTTGTACTGAACATGAGACGGAAAGACAATTGGTATGGAAATCTTTCTTTTAGGAAGATTAGCATGTTTTACTTTATCCGCATTAGGAAAAGACAACTCAGAAATTGTTATGTCCTAAAAAAACAGAAGAATAAATCATTGAAGCTCAAAAAACTCTGAATGAAACAGATTTTGATAGATGGCTACTGCACAGATATGCCAAAACCTATCGATATTTTTTTTTCCTGATTTTCCTTTTATATATTGTGCCCTCATTAATAAAGGCAATTAAACAGAAATAATTCAGCACCTCAATCTGCAATCAGAAGTTTCAAGATGACGACTGGCAACGAAGAATCAGTTTTCTAACAGCAAAATACAAATCCCCATCACCACAAATGGCTGCAGACTTTGTTAACTGTAAGTACAGGAGTGTGTATTCCATAGAACCACCGACAGGAATAAAAGGAAGTACACCTGGAGCTACAGCCCAGAGAGCTCGGACCGCCCTTTAGGATGTACCATCAAGTTCCAGTTTGCCCTTTGACAAACAGCTTGCACTACTAACGACCCAGGCAATGCTTTCAAAGGCTTTGGCGTAAACGATGTAATTCAGAATCACGTTCTCAGCCCTGGACATGGGGAAGGAGCACACAAAACCGCATTTTTGACACCATTTCCGCACAGAAATAAATCCAACAGATCAAACTGTAACAAAGGTAGTACAGGGAAGGAAGAATCAGACTAGAGAGCTTTGGGAAAAGGGCGCGTACCACAAGCTATCCCTGTGCCTGCCATCCCAGCTAGTCCCGAGTACCTTCTTCCACCTACCTACGCTGTGGTGGGCATCTTAATGACGGCTCTCTTCATAAGCTTTTTAAAATCCGATATAGATGCATTTTTTTTTATATATATATACACACACAGTATATACCAGTGTGTATATGAAATATACTTGTTATTTCCACACCTTTTTCACATGAATTTTACTGTACAAACAGTTTTAAAGAACTAGAAAACAGAGCACTCTAGGTTTGCATTAAAAAAAAAAAGGAAAAAACTAACATTTTCACTAACTTTCAAACATAACCATGGAACAACTTCTAAAACTTGAGTTGTGGTTGGTTTGGGGTTTTTTCCCCCACTTTAACTCCATTTAAGATGGTCTACTGGTCACAAACAGCTGTGCTAAATTTTACGTGCTTATTCAATGCCAAATCATTTTCCACAATTAGAAATGAAAAAGTTGAAAATATTTTGAAGTCATAGACTAAGCTTTGAAGCAAGATACAAGTGCTCGTGAAAACGATGCTGATTTCACAATTAAGAAAAACGCTTCTTGAAAACACATTCTCACTAATTATAGATGACAAAACAACCGAACAGCTTTTACTTCATCTTCCTGCCATCAACATTCCTATTTAAATCTGGCAGTGTGTGCGCCAAGGAATTACCTTTAAAAAAGGATCGGTCACAGGACTTAAAAAAAAAGTATTAGCAGCTGCTGTTCTGCAGCTGAGACTCTTGTGTTAATACATTTGTAGAAACATTTCATCCAATCATACTGATAATATCCTGCAGGAAATCTGATAAATGCGGTCACTTTGTCCAAAAAAATGTGTTTCTGTCACTTATAGCTGCATTTGCTGGAACAGCTACACACCTGGCCATCTCCTGTTACAGCGTGGCAGCTCAGATGACTCAACACCTTTTGTGTAGCTTCAGCCAAAGGTGTCTGACTGAAGGGCAGGGAAAGTGACTTCCTCTCTGAAACCAAATCTCGGCTGCGGGTATGCGCACACCATTTACCAAGCACGCTCTTTGCTGTCAGCGGAGGTGCAGAGCCAGGAGCACTTTTATCCACAGCACCGCTCTCTCCCGTGTCACCCAGCGGCATTCCAAGGACCTTCTCAGCGCAGATGTCATCGGTCACTTCCCCATCATCGCTGTTTTGAGTTATCAAGTCGCTCTGAGCACTGTTTTGGTATTTCATCCACTTGCTTTGTCTGTATTGTGAACTCGCGTTAGGGAACGCTGCTTGTACAGATTCCCTTTGTCCGTCTTCTGTATCCTCTCCAAACACAGAGGTTTCATAATTTCCGTCCTCGGGGCAAAAAGCGCTAACAGGAAATACCGCTGACTTCTTGCCTAGATGGGCTACTGAAGAGTCAAAAGATTGCCGGACCTTCTCGCTGTCAGGTGGATAAACTGCATCAGGAATCTTGTCAGCGGCAGGAAGAGTAACGAATGGTGTTTTAACTGCGGGTTTGAATCTTGAGAGGTTGCGTTCCTCCGGATAGCTGGATTTCTCCCGTCCTGTAGGGCAAAAAAAAACTCTTACAAGCAACTCGCAGCACTTATGGACGGCACGTTAACTCCAGGTGTACCAAAAAATACTAAGATAAGGAAAGAATTCTAAGGTCTTCCTTTTACATCCTGTCTTCTAATTGGCAAGCTCTTTGTATCATGCCTGTGCAGTACTAAATTTCCATATGACACGAGCGATTTCAACTGTGATTGTTTCAACACTTAAATCCCTATATTCCGAACACCTTTGTGTAGACACTCTACTTGTATAAAAGATAATGTTCGGTAGAAATTATTAAAAAATTAGTGTGTTTTGGAGGCCATTAATCTGATATTCTCGGTAGGTCAGCGACAGCTGCCAATTAGAAAATATACAGCTTAACATTTGCTCCTTTTTCCATAAAGAACACCCACAAAACCGTGTGAATTAATATTAACTGCTGTAGATAAATAGGTTTCTAGTACCCCAAGCATCTTTTTGCCTGAATTCACTACCAATAAGCGATGACAGTCATTGATAGGTGTCCAGTGGAATTGGGTCAGAGGACAGCTGTATATGGAAGAAAACTAGAAGTAGGTAAATAAATGAAAACATTAATATGAATTAGAAGCTTAGCTTACAGCCTTCCTCCCCCCCCCCAAGACTAAAAGCTCATTTTTCTTTATAAAAATTACATCATTCTACTGAAGTCTTTTTCAGGAGAACACAACTGGGGGCAGGAGGCATGGAATTCAAGGCCAAATCAGCTGGTTTGGAAAACAGTGTTTAAAGTGGTGCTTAAAGAAGGAACACACACGCCTATGAAAAGCATATGACAAACACAAATCAAGTTCTGTAGTTACTCAGACATCTGTCAGTGTATTTCAGCACGCAGGGTAGCTGTCTATTACAGCGCAACTCACTGTCTTCAAAAACCCTCAGAGGTTTTCCAGCAAAAATATTGTAAAGTGCAATTATCAACCACAATTTCTTACTGAGAAAGAAATCTGAAAGTCCTGGTTCACTTAGCAAGATCCCACGTATCAGGGGCTCCTGGCTGTCTCCAACAGATTCCTCATTTCCTGAAGCTGGAGAAATTGTAGAGTCGGGATCAAGCGTGGAAGTTGGTTCTACTGATGAAATCATCTACAGATGAAGAATTAACACGTCAAGTGAATGACTGGAAAAAAACCAACTTGATTATAGCTCTTCTGTCACTATTTTCTCATCACTCCAAACGACTGAAATGCCTCTCAGAGTTAAGATAAAACAGTTTCAAAAATAATGAAATACCACCACACAGGAAATAAAGACGAAGAGATCTAGAACAGACAGTCAATTCACACCTTGTCAGGTTCCCGTGGAGTCCGCTGCCTTTGTCTCAAACCAGAACGTGAAGGTGAGCCTGACACTGTCCACGGTGGACCTTCAGAATACACGTTCAACGCCGACGCTAGGAAAAACACGCCAAGGACAGAAGTCATGCAGAATAATTGTTCTGAGGCCCGTCACTGCCATTCTACTTTGACTTTCACTTACGGGACAGATCTATTCTTGACTCTGTGATTATGTTAGACTTCGCTTGAAAATGCTCTTCTCTGATAAAGTTGAGATCATCCTCAGGAAGACTTCTTGAGCCTGGAGGCTTTACCAAAAAAGTAAAAGCAAAAACTTGTCAGAAATTAAACTGTTTATCCTCTATATAAATATAATCTTTGTATCAATCTTATTTCTAAGTATCTTATTTCTATATCTTATTTCTAGATATAAAATTTTTTAGTATCTCTAGCCCATTCTGGAAGTAAAAAAAAAAAAAAGAAGCATCAATTTTCTTCCAGCATTTTAAATACTGATATATGTACTGCATTAGAAAAAAAGAGTCTATATTTAACATTGCATGTCATGTTTCTTTGCATCCAGAAGAAACAGAATCATAATCCAAGACCAAGTTTTAACCGTTGCTTTGGAACTCTCTAACAATTACATTTCAAACCCAGTCGAGGTGAATACTATGCCGCTAACACCGGGAAACAATCATTACATTTTTGCAAATGCACAGTCCTATGGCAAAGAAGAGTAAAAATAGATTTAACCACTAAGGACTGCATTCGGTTCTTAGGGATTCTGATGACTGTAGTATTCCAAAAATGACCTCTCTTTTATCCTACGTTTACAGGGTACTGTCTTGCACTAAGATTAGTAAGAATAACCTTGAAAAAAAAAGTTTTACCTGTTGGAAGTCAGAAAGGACATAATTACTTGAAAACAGGGGTGACAAAAAGCTCTCAGCTGCAAACTCTGTATTATCTGGGTACCGCTGCCATCCTAGCCGCGAGCAGGGAGCTCTCGACATTATCTCACTAGCTGCTGATCCCTTTACTCGGTGCCCTTGAAACGCAACAGGCTACACGATATATTGGAATTATCATTAACTGCAAGTAAGTACTGTTCTGGAACTATCTACAGTCAATAAAGGTACTTTTCATACATACAACAAAAATATTGGAAACTGCGGAAGAGAAAAAAGTAAATCAATGCTTTTCTCTTTCTTTTTCTCGCACTCCTGCAACTCCGCAGCAATAAAGTTTTTGCACAAAGCTATCAACAGAATATTAATATTCTGATGTAGTACGTTTAGTCTTATTTCAGTATTGTAAAATTTGAGTTTAAAACTCTCTGTGGAAAACTTCCCACAGACAAATGTACTAAAAAGTGACGAGAAGCCCATTATGAGACTGGTTAAATATTTATTAGGACTTCTTGTAACATATTGCAAATAGTAAACCACTTCACTGAAATTTAAGAAACACTATTCATTATACTTCAGTTCCACAGAATGTGTACCTTTGGTTGGCAGTCAGATATTCTAGGATCTCTTTGGGCCCCTGCTACTGGTAGAATACGTGCCTCTGTTTTCCGTAATAAATTGTCCACGCAGTTGGGCTGCATATAAAAGTATTAAAAGCTAATTAGTTTAACAATTTTATAACCATTTAAACTGAAAAACTAAGCTGTATCTTGTATTTATACAAGAGAAAGCGTTTTAGATTACAGACTTTTTATTTGGAAGCCAGAACCATCCACAATAGAGTAAGAAACTATGTTTGCTTTTCAAACAGGACAGGAAAAAAGAATTTAATCTAAAATCTTTCTTTCCCTTTGGATGGGCTGAAAGAAAGAGACTAATTGGACAAAAATTTGTCCAATTGGACAAAGCATTGGACAAAAATACCAATGCGAAGCATCTAACACAAAGAGATTTGCCAGTATATTTCAACCCAGGTGATGAAATTCTTAGGAAAGCCACACGTTCAAAAACGATAGTAAAAGAAAAAATAGATGGTAAAAGAAGATGGGGTAGGGAAGGAGGGGATGTACCAGAGATGTGATACTAAACCTAACTAAAGGTTACGATTCACATTAAGTTTCTTGTCATATATTTAGCCTCCTGAACATTTCTTAGCAATAGTCTAAAAGAGGACATCTTCTGTTTACTATCAGCTTCTTAGTCAATGCCTCTAACCAATTTCTAGCTCAGGCTCCATAGTTTCATAGACCAGGAATTTTATTCAAGAAGCCTGGTGGAAAATGAATTTATCTTGGACAGATAGATATATACAGTCAAAAATTGGTTACCATAAGGCCAGAAGAATCAAAGTATGAACAGGAAGATGCCTGTATATTTTCTGAGTAAGGCATTTCTGTAAACTCTTTTATAGCTACAAGAGATGGAAAAGCATAATAAGTCACTGTTATAGTATTCTTTTTACATGAAAACATCTGAGTATTTACTGGCTTGCAAACCTTACCCATGCAAATAATTGCACATTTAGGATTTAACTAAACTAAAACAAACAAACATAGACCTGGAGCCCGCATTGTTGCTCTGAACACTAAAAAAAAACTGCATGAGGAAACCTTCATAACACATCGCTCCAAAAGTACGATTTCTGAATATGAATTGTCCAGCAGCAGAGATAAAAGTACAGGGGTCAAATAGGTCCAGTCATAGAGAATTCACTTTAGAACAGAAGCTGACCTAACCTTCATCCTTCACAAGGGGTTCAGACATCTCTTTGGAAGCCTCTGCCTCATGTAAAACACTATTGTTTTCCTCCATCTTTTGTAAGCTTTCTAATGCTGTGCTATGTTGAGTCAAAGCTCTTAGAAGAGCGATATTGTTTACCAAGTCAGAAAGAGATGATGAATTTTCAGCCATTGCCCTGCCCTTCAGGCAATCCATTCCTATTCCTTCACCTTGGCAGGCTTCATGAAAGGCATTTATTGTCTCCATATTTTCAGACTCGGTTTCACCTGTCGCTGTTTCCTCTGGAGATGAATGGTCTTTTCCGAATGGATAGGCAGAACTCCTGGAAGTTAGAGTATCTTCCTTACACAAAACGCCAAATACCGTTTCATGGTCTTCTGCACTATATTGGAATGAGCCATAGCTAGGATCTGAGTTTTGTGACAAAGCCAGCAAAGGACTACCTGGTTTAATATCGTCGCTTTTAGTACCCCAGAAGTGTCCTACATCAGCACCTGGGGATTTCATGCATCCAAACTGTATAACATTATCTTCAGTCATTTTGGTAGAAATATGTGAAATACTTTCCGTTTTCTCAGACATACTGGTTTTAGAGTGACATTCGGTAACATTCGTGTCACCAGGCAAAGGATCAGAGGGCTTGCTTTTTATCCACACTGTGTCTTTAGTGGCACATGCTGCACAGCCACCAAGATCCTTCTTATTGTTCGCGGCTTCGATACTCAATTGACTTTCATTAATCGCTTTTACATTGTGTCCATCACCCAGAAGCTCCACTTCAAATCTGGTCTGGTTTGCGGAGCCTCCTGCAGTTCTCCCTGTATCTCCAATGCTGGTGTGACAACGCTGAGATGGTATCCCCTTGGCGCAGCGATTTCCATCCTTCTCTCCGTCAGATGTTGAACATTGGACTTCTTCATTTTTACCGTGCGTCACTACTTCACAGCAAGAGTCAAGTCTCAGCGCAGCATTTTGCGCAGCATCTTCTTCCTTTAAGCAATCCCGACTTGGTGAAAGCACATCTCCTTGAGTGAGCTTATTCACATCTCTTTCCCACAGGTCTTCATTGTCAGCATCATTAAAATCAAAAGCCTCCATTAGATTAAAGTTAACCTCCATCACCTGTTCATCTGGACCACAGTCTTTGTCATGCATACTTAATTCCTCCTTCACCATTCCAGTGTCAGTCAATGTTACACCCACAGAGAGCTCCAGGTCACCAGGCTCTCTTTGTGGGCTTTGCCTTGGCTGAAGCTCACTTTGCAACTTCGCTGATGAGTTTTCCTTAACATCGTTAGTCACTAAATGCTCCCTGTATCTAAAGAGATTTTTTTCAGTTGTGATTGGGCTCACTGAACACGAAACGTCACCTGAAGACGGGACAAACTGACTGTCACTTTTTCTAATTGGGGTGGACTCGGGTGGGAAGAAACTCTCTGTATTGCAGGGATCTCGTAAATCCTGACTTAAATTATTTGCCTTTTTGACATGTGTCTGTCCTGTGACTTCTTTATCACAAGGTTGCTCAGCTGAATTTAGAAACATTTCAGCATTCCATTCCTTTTTATCATTTACAGTTTCCTTCACAGAAGGAAAGCGCTTAATATTTTGCGTGAGTCTTTCGGCAGGGTTGCCTGAAAAAGCAGGCAGGATTGTGCTGTTTTGGTTATATAAACCACCTGCGTTTTCCGATGCCTGAAACCTAGAAAGACATCCTGTGACTTCAGACATCGCTTGCTCTCTGCATCCTTGTGTTGGTTTGGACTTCAAAAGAGCTATTATCTGTGCGGTGCTCCTGATGTTCTGTGACACTGCCCTGGGACCAGCTGTCTGACCACAAGACATGGCGTGCCCAGTAATTAAAGGAGATTCTGGCTTCACAATCGACCGATCAGTGTTTTGCTTCTCTGTCTCCTCATATCTGTCAAGAAACGGAGCTGAAAGCAGCGAGGAGAGAGACATGCGTTCTCTATCATTATCCGTACACGCATCTTCATGAGAGTCCGCAGACAGATTTGTTCCTGCCTCCTTCTTGCAAATCATAGAAAATAACGGAGAGGTGATATAAAACTTGGATGGAAAAGCACCCTGACACTGCTTAGATAAGGGCAACGTTGTGGGGTTTTCTCCATCTTCCATTGTTGATATTTTCTTTTCAACTTGGCGTGGCCCTTGGAAACCCTAGGAGAGAAGTTTTTCATTAATTATACTCAGAAATCAACTTCACATTTAGCAATAGAATGTTGGAAATAGGGCACACCCCATAAAACAGATCCTAATAAAGTAGCACATGACAATTCCACAGGTGTATAGAAATAATCTCAGGCCTTTGCAATTTTCACCGCAGTTTTAGCAATAGCAATCCTGCTACACCAAACAGATTTAGTAAACTCAAAAAAATAGCTACCGGTAACACGTTCTGGCTTAGAGTTCCAAAAAAACTAGTAAGACATCATCTATATATTTTCTGCTCATTAAAAGATGCGTCCTTTGAGTTTTAAAATGCATGCTAGCATCAGACATAACTTTTGAAACAAAGACGTACTGTAAACTTCCTTTTCAAGCCAACAGAGAGATGTCTTGGAGGCATAACACTGGGCTTTACACCATTTCTGTCCATTGCCGGAGTTTCTGTATTCCGAGACTGATCTTCAGCAGATTTTTCATTCACTTTCACCGCTTCAACTGTGATCAAATATCGTTCACTTTCTAAATTATCTCCAGCATTGACCTAGAAAAGAAAAAGCAACAGCGTGTAGATAATAGTGCTATAAAAGAAACAATAAGTCTTCTAAATAAATATTGTCTTCTAAATACTTAGATGTAAAAGTTTCAGATATTTACACCCGGTAAATAACAGCTGCCATATAAATACTTAGATTAAAATAGACATACACTACCATGCATTAGCACTTAGCTTCAAGTTGTGCTTATCTAATACTTCACTGCGATACACCACTTTTACCCAAAAGAAATAGAATTCCGTAAATGCTCTACACTGGTTCTGCAAAAAGAGACTTATCAATAAACAGCAGCTGTTTTCGATTTTGATTATTTGCATTGCAGCAGACTTTCATTGCCACATTAAGGAAAAGTACTACCTTCATTAACAAACACAAGTTCTAAATGCTTCCTGAACAACAAACCACTATCATAAATTTAAGAATAAAAAAACCCTCCCGAAAAAATATACCTGAGATTTTATAAAAATACTCTCCAAACATTGTCCTTTATCATCAAACAAGATAGCCTGCAATGAAAAAGATAGAATTTTAAATAACTAGTTTTATTTGACACATAACGAGATTGCTACTGACAGTCCAGCAGTCGCAGAAGATATCAAGTCATACGGTATTAAATCTGAGTTGTTCACCTTATTTCCGCCAGTTCTAATCCTCAGAATTCCATCTTGCCACGTCTTTGATTTTTTCATTTTTTGGTGAGTGTATAATACCTGTTTTAAATGTGTAAAACGTTGAAAAGTTAAGTCAGAAAATATTTAAATAATACAGCAGCTGTAGTGCTTTTTTAGTTTATTTCTACTTAATTGTACACAATGTTAAAAGTCACTTACAGTAAATTCTTGAGAAGCCATTGCTTGGGCAAAGCAGTCATCCAACAGCTTATTTCACAAATATTCACATCTTCATACAGCCTGAGAGACAGGGAAATATTCAGAATACACAGAATCCAGTCGTGAAGGAAATGTATTGACAGAAAACAGATATCAGTTCACTTTTTTAGTATTTATTCCTGAAAACAAGAGAGCTAGATGCAAGACATTGTCAAAACAGTGGAGTACGGCTGACGCGGGCATTTTAAAGAGAAGCCTTGAAAATAACATAAGAGGAAGACTACAGGTAAAAAATGGCTTTTTTGTAGACGCCAATGTATTTCCTAACTTCCAGGGGAATTCACTCCTTTAAATGAATGGCTGGCAAGTCCGAAACCTCCAGAGACCGTACTGCTATTCAGAAGTTTATTGACTCCAGATGTGTTCATGCATGTTTAATTTACATTAAAGATAACCAACTCTCAAAATCAGTTACCCGTGAAGTCAAACCTCTTTACATATTTAAAGTTAGCTCACAATAACTTTTACACTAGCCTCTGATAATGAAGCCAGAAGCAAATCATTATAAAAGCAACTCATCTCTGGAAACCGTGACTTACTGCTGTTAGATACGCGAGTACTGCAATTCGCATCAGTGTTTGGAGAGCTGCGCTTGCAACATTAATTCAACCCGCTAACAGCGCTGCAATGAAAATAATCACAAGAGATGAGACGAGACTGTCAGCTCCTCCGCTCCACATGAGCGACAAACTGCTTATAATAATAAGAGATATTTTACGCTGTTTCTAACGGCTGCCACCTTCCTGGCAGTCCCCCGGCTGTGAAATATAGGAAATGCACGTTCTTAAGGGATGCGGAATTACTATTAAAAAGAGCCGGACGATTGCCAACACCTAGCGCAATTCCATACAGAATGCCATGAGAACAGGGATGAACGGGAAGGCTGCTAGCACGCCTTCGCACAGACCTCCCTCATCTCCTTTCTCCGCCCAGCCGAGACAGGCCCAAGGAACCTTTTTTAACTCGTTAACCGGAAAAATTTCCCTCAGCACAGCGGCGGTTGCTCCAGAACACCCTCTCCGAGGGCTCCCTTAACTTATAGCGGGCCGCCGCAGAGACAGAGGGTCGCCCCTCACAGACACCCAACCCTACCGGACGCCCCCGAGCACCAGGGGCTGAGGCTCCGGCTGGGGACCCGACCAGACCAGACCAGACCAGACCAGACCAGACCAGACCAGACCAGACCAGACCAGACCAGACCAGACCAGACCAGACCGGAACGGCCCGACCCACCTACCCCAGAGAGATGAAAGCAGCCGCCGCTGTGCTCCCCTCCCGCCTTTTGAACTTCCCGCCGCAGCTCCGCCTGACGTCAGAACGCCGCGACGCCCAGGAGGAAGTCACGTGGGGCGGCGGCGGGCGCGCGCGCACCCACCCTCCCCGCGGCACTGCGCATGCGCGGCTCGCGCCGCGGGGGTTTTTCTCCCTGCGGGGGCCGCGCGTCGCGTTGGGATTGACGGGGGCTGCGGGAGGGGGTAGGTCCTGCCGCGAGAGGCGGACGGTACGGCCCGGTGTCCCCGCCGTGGGCGGCGGCGGCGACGGCGGCAGGTCAGTAGTGCGGGATTGGGGAGGGGGGAGTGGCCCGGCGCGACGGTGGCGGAGGCAGGGGGCGCTGCGGCCCTCTGCCGCCGTGCGCATGCGCCCTGCGAAGGCGGCGGCCGTTGGGTTGAGGGGGCTGCGCGTGCCGGGCCCCCTCAGGCGGAGGGAGGGTGGGAAGGAGCCGTCGTCTCAGGAAGGCCTCGCCTTTTGATGCCGCCACTCGCGCCCCTTAACCTTTACCTGGCCTCGCCTAGTGTGCTCTCCCCTTCCCCTCCCCTGTGGTCGGCGTCTGGGCGTCCTTTCTTCCCGCTACCTGCTTTTCCCGAGGTGTGTGGCACCTTCCCGAGGCGTTCGAACGGCCCCTGGCCCTCGGCGTCTCTCTCGGGCTCAGTGGTGACTGTGCCCTCGCAGGTCATGGTTCTGGCCGGGATGCCTTCGCACTTGGTCAAGGCCCGACACCTGGTGTTGGCGGAGAGGGTCCCACGTTGAGGAGGGGGAACGTGGGGAGCAGCTGACCTCGGGCTAGTGTGTGAGCACTTGCTTTGCTATTTTATGTGTATAAGGTCTGCGAGCAGTTGCAGCAGCACTGCTGAAACCTGCAGCGGTCAGTACCTGCGCAATTGGCAAAGGTATGGCGGTCTGCCTTTTTGGTAGTTAGGATTTAGCTAGTTGCTAAATTAAATTAAGTTGGGGCCAAAAAAACTCGATTTCACATTGTGTTTCTCGCCTTTGTTTCAAGGGTAAGGAAGATGAAGTTCTTCTACAGTTGTGCAGCGTTTCTGGGCCAGTCTGTGTGCAGCTGCGAATAGGGCAACAGAACGTCTTGCTTTTGTACCCGCCTCTATCCTGCTCCCAAGTGCTTATTCCTGCTGCTTCCCTTCATCGTTCTGCTGCTTATTCAGCTCCTTTAATTAATTGATTTAACCCACTCCCATGCAGCAGGGAAAGACCAGAAAATAAGAAAAACCACCCAGAGTTGAACTGTCTTACCGGAGGGTGAGATACTCTGAGGGAGGACTGTGTACCGACTAAGAGGAGAGAGCCGGGCTGCCCTCTTGGTGTCAGTGAACTGTTGGTTCATATAGTTGAATCCATCTAAGCATAGTCTTGTTCTGTGGGCCTGGGTTTTCTTAAAAATGCACTTTCTGCCTCCAGTGATGATAGAGACAAGGGTAACCACGGTAGGACTGACACAGTGGGGTCTGCTGAAGTTTGGAAACAGCCTTAACACCCGTCCCTGTCACGTAGAAGCAAAACCTTTTTTGTTTGTGAGCACGTGGGTTTTGTAACATCTCTTGAATGCCTTAAACGGGGGTTTAAAATGGTGTATTGGTTTCCTTGCTTAAAGTGGGGAAAAAGCAGGTTCTCTGGTTTCAGGTTAAGAAAACTGCGCCGATCCCCCTGTATTAACTTCTGTCTTTTCTTAGCTCGCTTTCCATAGAGTGAAGTTGCAAGGCAGGATGGGAACTTAAACTGCTGCTGCTCTGCCTGTGTCTATTTTAGAGTAAGAGTACCCGAGGTAGACTACTGAATGTGTCTTTGAAAGTAGTTTCAGGTTTGCTGAATACTTACGTTTATTTAGGAGTAAATGTCCACAAGAGGAAGTGCTGCCGCTGACTATATGGAAACATTTAAAAGTATTTTGCATGATTCTTTCTCCTCCCCCTGCCCTCCCCTTGCTCCATTTTGCTACTTAAAATGCCCAAAGCAAGTAAGCATTTGCATCAATGCTTAATATAAAAGAATAAAGGGTATTTTATAACTGTTTCTTTCAGATCTCAGATTACAGTTAAATTTGATTATGTTTTTCTAGATCTTTGTAACAACAGAAGTTGGGTTTGGAACTTAGCTGTGTACGGGTTAGCAACAATGTGTTTAGTGTTTGCCTTTTAAAGAGTATAGGTAAGTTACTATAGATTTGTCTGGACCTGTATTATGTTGATTTATATTATCTTTGCTTTCTTAGAGTTCCCTCCTGCTGCTTCATTGTCCCTCCTTTTCCTGGTATCACTGTCCCACAGAGGGACGCTGTGATTTTATTTAATTTCAGGACAGCTACGGGATGGCAGCTGATTTGCTTTAACAGAGTGAAGTTTTGACCCTGCTTTTGCTTTCTTCTGATTTTAATTGTTTATCAGAATAGTGCTTGCAGCTGTGAGGCTGGCAGTGTAGGAGTTCTCAAGTCCACGAAAATGCACTATCTTATACCTCGGCATTGCAGCTTTCGTTGATGAGTTGGGGTTTGCAAGAGTAATGGCGAATTAAGAGAATACCAATGAAAAAGCAAGTGCTATGAGTTATGAACACGCTTACTTACAAACGGTATTTTCTTAAATCCTGAGTTTTAATCTAGTGTTGTCTCAGGTGTGAGTATTTCACTACTGAATGTAAGATTGTATACAGATTCTAATTATAGGCTTCTGGCTGACGTTTGCTCTGACTCTGTATTTTCAAGCTCCTCCAAAGTAATTTTCTCAAAGGTTCATTTCCAAAGCAAGTAGCACAAAGTGCTTGGGGGGGGGGAAGCCCGGAGTATAGCTTGCAGCTGTTTTTCTTTAAGCTTGAATGAGAACCTCTCTCCTGGGAAAGAAGTCCCGAGGCTGAGTGACTCAAAATGCACGAAACACTTAGATGGCTTCTTAAAATAAAGCTTTGCTGTACATAAGGCGCATTGATTATATGTCAGTGTGGTCATTTAATGCTGTTCAGCCACTAAAAGTATCCCTTAATGATGCTCTGCCTTTAATGGTGCAACTCACTGTAGCCCTCAGCTAAGTAGCATATTGTTCTGCTGATTATTAATATGAATATCTTGTTGAAGGGCTTGAAAGGCGCTTGAACTTCTGCTTGGGTTGGGAGTTCTACCTGGCTTATCTTTTCAAGGTAATCGTTGACCTTTCACTATCTTGAGTGGTCAGCTCACAGCGGGGAGAGAAACTGATATCCGGCCAAGGAAGCCTGATTTACACAATAATTTGAGGACCATTTCCATTTTTGTCATCCTGTTGCAGAGGTGGGCTTCCTCTCTGATGGCTCTAGTCACCTCTCCTTGTATGTTGCCTTGGCAGAGAGCTGAGAAGTCTTTCATATGGTGATTGTTACATTAATTACTTTAATTTTTGTGCTAATTTCATTTTCCACAAGCTGTCTGCTTTTGGCAGTATCGCTTTGGTTCGCTTCTGTAAAATCAAGTACTGTGGTGACAAGCAGGTCTGGTGGAGAACTAACTAGCTACAGGAAATTGAACTGTGAACAAAAAAGATGGATTGATGCATTAAAATTTTTTTATATTTTTCAAGGCAAATCTGTACGTTTAAGTCACTTGCCCGGAATTAGTCCCTAATGTCTATGGGCCTGATTCTGAGGTTCTGACGGAACTTGGTTTGCCATTAAAATCAGTGACAGTTGATGAAAAAGCCCAAACCAAAGAAAGGAAAAGTGTCTGTTTTAAGTGTAGCACATAGGGATCGCCACAGGGACTTGCAACTAAGAATGTGTTACAACGTATTCAGAGTTGGGATTGGAAGATTTTGAATTCCTGCTCTTTGGTAGGACCTTGGCAATTCACAGAGCGAGGAGTTCGCATTTTTGATGTAACAAAGACAATTATAAAAACAAACCTTACTATTACCACATCTGCCATGAATATCAACTAGGTGTCTCAGTCTGTCTTTACATTGTATTTATTTATAAGGATTAATAGGCGCTTCTTGTTTGGAGGTCATACCATAAATTTTTGCAGCGAGCTCTTCAGCTGCTGTGTGTGTGTGCCAGCGTGTAACCTGTTTGCAACCACTGGATTTACGATACATGCCTGCTGAGCGTGGTCCTTTGCCCAGCCTTTTTACAAGTCTTCTATATAATCCATCTTTTTTTTTTTTCTTCCCTGCTTTGCCTTCTATGTAAAAGGGTAATTTCTGAAGTGTATAGCGCTCTGGTGTTTTGTGTGTTCTTTCTAATGCTTTGTACTGGGAGACACGGACAGTGGAGAGCAAATTATTTCTTTTTTCAAGTCTAAGAAAATGCATTTATTGGGAGGGAAGTTGTCTGCTTTTTAGATTTAGTTGTTGTGGGCTCTCTTTAGCAAGTAGATTGCTTTTCTGGTAACAGGGAAGTTATGTATTATTAAAACACTCTTTGTGACCTGCACAAATGCTTTAAAGAATTCACTTTTTTTTCGAATTGCGTTGCTTGTCTGGTAACTCGGGGAAGCAGTTGGAACTGTGAATCCCACGACTGCCGCTGAAATTCAAAAGCTGCTGTTAGAAGTCTGGTGGAGAGGACAGACTGTTCACAAGGCATTCTGGATTAACACGATAGTACAAATTTTAAATGAAAAGCCTGCAGTTTGGTACCAGTTTGCTTCCAGTGGATCTCTGGGGCTAAAGGGCAGCACTAGGTGCCACGAGCCATGAGTTCCAGTTTAGTCTTCACCGCACAGTTATTGTGTGACCTACTTTTCCTCATCTTCTGTATGCTTTGTACTTTTCTACGCTACAAGTAACAAATGGCACATAGTCTCCAAGGGGATGCATGACGTGTTTAATGTAAGATAAACCAAGAATGTTTAGTCCTTGAAATGAGAATATTTTGATTTTTCTTAAAGGTTATATTTAACTTTCAGTTGACAGAATGACAGGAATGGAGACTGAAACTTCAAGAGACAAAGCCATGGAAGAAGAAAGCACTGAACAGAAAAAGGAGAGAGAGAAGAAGAAGAGGTCAAGGGTTAAACAGGTGCTCGCAGATATAGCGAAACAAGTGGATTTCTGGTTTGGCGACGTTAATCTCCACAAAGACAGATTTCTCCGAGAACAAATAGAAAAGTCCAGAGATGGGTGTAAGTTTATATTCGCTATGTTTCAGTAAAGAGATACGTTTAACTTTCTTCTTCACTATATTGCTGGTATCAGTTAGAAGTTATTTTGAGGTACGTGTCTGCTCCTGGGGAAGACAGCAGTTTCATGCTGGAAACCAGCATTAGGATTAGCAGCTCAGGAGGCAGAGCTTGGCACTAGTTTTTGGAAGTTGTATTTAGTGTTTCTCTTTTCCTTTCTTTTCTTGCCAGCCATAATTTAGAGGCATTTGCCAGGGTAGGAATCATTGTGTGGCAGACCTGATTTTCCTTTTTTAACTTTGTATAATTTTAAGAACAAGCAAACAAACAAGGGGCATTTTGCCCTTGGAGGTACAGTACTTGACTTCTAGGGTGTGTGTGTATATATATATATGCAGAAATTAAAATGTCATTTGGATTTGCAGTTTAGATATAGATACTTTTGTGTGTGTGTGTTTTCTGCACGAGTTTGATAGGTGAGAAATCGTGTATTTGCACGCAGGGCTACTGTGGCTACTGCAGGCAATTTTTGATGTGGTTTATTTGACTTCAGAGTAGGAAGTTGAGCTTGGTTCTGAAACTATTTGCAGTTTCTGAAGAAGAAATTAATTTACACAGTAGCTGGAGCGACTAGTATGCTACTGTTTTAAAAAAGAGTAGATATACGGTAAAGACAGTCCATCAGTATAATTATTCAATTAACTGTGTAATGATAGATGGACTACAACTGTGGTATGTCTGTAAAAAGAGGTCGTCCCTTTCCATCAAAACAACAACAAAAAAAGCAGTTTCCACAGGTGTTTACTTATTTTTCTTTTCTTAATAAGTCCATATTTATTTGAAGTGTAAATCATTAGTCCAGTTGCATCGTGTGAAAAGTCTAACCTTCTAACTGCTCGGTGTAGTCCTTTACATACATTGAACTTCGAGCCAGTTTTTTTAAAAAAACCAGGGCCTTCAGAGGAATAAAATTTAAGCTACGTTTTCTAGAGATATTAGAGCTTGGATGTCTTTATCTTTTTTTATTAAGAATAACACTACATAATTTTCTGTCAAGGTTTTAGCAGCATGACTCATGGCAGCTGAAGTGCAAGCGGTGGCTCTTTTGTGTTGGGAAGGCTGGGTTAAACACTTAATGAGTGCTTGGAGGAGAGGCACGTTTTCAATGCAAATTGTTTTTGTGTTGTAAAACTACATCAGAAAGGGGGTTTTCTTCCTTTCTTTTCAAAGACAATAGCTATCAGTGGGGAGGTAAAAGAACAAAATTCCTTTTGATAAAGGTTAGCACAAAAGAAAATTAAACATAGGTTTACTTGAAACTTTAATTTTGATGGTAAAAATTTTCTGTAAATCCTTGGCAGCGTGGTTACACACTGCACTTATGACTTGCAGACTGTTTTACAAAAATACTAGCTCAGCCTTAACGTCAGATTAGAAAAAAATAACTAATGCTTTCTAGATTACCCTGATTTCATCGTTTGCACCTTTTTTTATCCTTAGATGTTGACATATCACTTCTTGTTTCTTTCAACAAAATGAAAAAATTAACTACTGATGGAAAATTGATAGCTCGAGCAGTTAAAAGTTCATCTGTTGTAGAGGTATGTAATATTTCACTCTTGTATTTGCTGATGCTGGAGAAATAATGGTACTGAAGTAGGCAATAATCTTATGAAAAGTGTTCATTTCTTGTTACTTTTAGTTGGATTTAGAAGGAACTAGAATCAGAAGACGCCAACCCCTGGGTGAGCAACCAAAGGATGTGGACAGTCGTACGGTCTATGTGGTAAGGTTGTGCTTGTATACGCCTGGTGCCTGGCAGAGCGCTGTATTTCTAACTATGGAAGCTTTTTGGCTTTCTTGCTGTTAATTCCTTGAGTGCAAACTCCATTGTCTATGACAATCTGATTACATAGTATTATTTTCTATATTAAGAGCAACAAAACAACATAAAGAAGCCATATAGTTTTATGAGAATTAGAAAGTAGATTTTCTTTGAGAACAATAACGGATTTAGTGCAGAAAATGTTTGCATACATTATAACGTGACTGCCTGCTGTTGCTTGTGCAGTGTATTAAGGGAAATAAATTAAGCAAAGGCAGGTGAGCGCTGGCAGTGACCATGACAAGAAAGGGATTAGTTTGGTGCACCGTTTTCTTTTACCAGCTTAAATCATTTTAAATGCTGAGCAATGAGCTGCTTCATGTGCTAGTAAGAAAGGGTGCGCTTTTGTTTAGCTATTACGGCTTTCACTGGGCTTTTCTAGTTCGTGCCGTTAGAGGAGTAACACTGCTACCGAGAAATATTTACAGATTACAATAATGTAGTCAAAGCTTTATAATAACTTTGCTAGTTTTATCAAACAGTATCTGGCCGGGTTTGTAATATCGTCAGGGCTACTTTAGAAAGTACAGTCTGATTATGAAATCTGTTACTGCAAGTGCCTCTGGTTGTGTAACACACAAACATGGTTCTTGTAAAAGCAGAATGTGCCAAAATGAGCCAGTCTTATTTTTAGGAGGCTTTTAAAAAAAAAAAAAAGTCCTCCTAATAGCACACTATCCTGTGGCTACCTTGATACTGGAATGATTAATTAATTTAAATGAAAATAGCTTGTACTGCTGGAAAAACTCTGCATCTCAATATGATGTTTCAGATGTGTCATATTGATTATCATATTGTTGAACCGCTGAAGGGGTAGCGTGGAAAGAGATCTGGTAGTTGGACTGTCACTTATTTAAAATCCTGTGCAATTTTTAAATAGGGTTGAAGCCAGTGTGGAATTCCTTTTGTCTCTGAAGCAAACTTTCCATGGCTAATTTAGGTATATACCTGTAGCAAATGAATTAGCAATTTCAAGCAGCCATCAAGCTTTCTGTGATGAAGGTAGATAATAATCGTGCCCCAAATGCCAGCCCGTCCAGATAAAGAGAAGCTGGAATACTCTCATCATTGCATCAGAAGCCCAGAAAATGTTATTCGTTGTTTTGGTTTTTTTAAGTATGATGTGCCAATGATAGTATTTCCCTAACATGGTTACAGGGACTGCTTAGAACTTCTCAAATACTTTGTCTATATCATTTTTGGAAAAAATATTCCAAATGTAATGAGCTCTATAGTCTACACATAGCTAAATGTGTAGTTTAGTTTTAAGCTTTTTTTGTACGACCAAAATAGATAACTGGTGTGTTTTGGTAAGTTATGGAATTCATAGAGAACTTATGTAGAGAATACGTAGCAACCCATTACTTTCTCCTACTGATATCAGAGGATGGGGTTTTTTTCCTTCTTGAAGACTGGTGTGCGAATATGCCTTTTATACTGCAATTACAGAAATGGTAAGCCGTGTTAAACGAGCGAAATGTAGCAATGGCGGGGGGAGCGGAAGTAGTTGGTGTTGGTAAGTTCCATTTCATTCTGGAGTAGGAAGAGAAAGAAAGGTTAATACAAAGGTTACAGTTAAAGCCTCCCCTGTGAAGGATTGTCTCCAACGGTGGCATGTTTTCTGAATTTATGCAGGAAGTCAAAGATTTATTTCTGAATTGAGATTTAAAGGTGCGTTCCTTTTAAGGAATAGTAACTTCATAAATTTATATTTTTTACAATATAATTTAATTTAGTGGGAGTTATCATTAAGTGTCTCTGAAATAAACTTATGGTTAGTGACTTTCTTTATATGCTTGAACATAAGCTACGCTTTGACGTAGACTGTTATTTTGTACTCATCCCATAATATTTTTAAAGCTTCAAGTAATTGACTTTTCAAGTTCCTACTAAAACCATAATGAAACGTTTTTCTCAGGCGGGCAACATTCATGCAACAATAGTTTTCTACCTGAATGTGATAAATAATGTTTTCCTACAAGGAAAACCTTTTAGTGCAGTAACTTGCTATGAAAACGAAAACGAAGTATTGCTGCCTCTCACTTGTTTAGGCGTGAATTTGAGAATAGGGTTTTTAATGGTGCTCAGTTGGGTCTATTTTGAAATTGATATGACAGAATTTCTCTTTGATTGGTGAAGGGAAATACCTAGGAACTGAGACACGATGTCTACAAGCCGCTAAAATATATTGCTATATATTAAGGAGTTAGTAGAAATAAAATACCAGACAGTTTTATTATTCAAGAAGCCGGCTAAAAATTTCTGCCGCATCTCATCAACTAGGCCTTAAGTGCTAGCTGCTAAGCTTTAAAATGTCAGGTGCTGACAGGAACTTATCAGTTTGAGTAGTGACTCTTTACTGACCTACAAGAATTCTTTCTGTGATACCTGGATTGCCAACAATTTTTTTAAAATAAATAAAGTCCTTGTGCTTTGCAGTGGATCATTTGAGACAAGGCAGAATTATGTTTGCTTGAAGGCTTTAACTTTACAAAGCTATTTCATGTTGGAAAGATACAGCTGCAGGTGAGGTCTTGGTATCTGTCACAGGAAGAAGATAAACATCTAAATTAAAATGTATTTGTTAGAGGTATATGAATGATTAGAGATGCGTTTTCAGATCACTGTTTTTACTGCCTGGATACTATGACCTCTTGACAAGAAAAATTACTGAAATTAAAAAAGTTTCTCAACGTTGTCACATCAAACCTAAATATTTTGTTATGACAGCTTTTTTTTAAATTAAAAGATATAGTAAACAATCTGATATGATCAGTAAACAATCTGATATAAACAATCTGATGGTGATACAGTAGCGAAAAAAATGACATTTCTTTCTTTGGTTTTTTTTTTTTTAGGAGCTGCTTCCCAAAAATGTCAATCACAGCTGGATTGAGCGGGTGTTTGGGAAGTGTGGTAACGTAGTTTACATCAGTATACCCCGGTATAAAACTACTGGCGATCCAAAGGGATTTGCTTTTGTTGAATTTGAAACTAAAGAACAAGCAGAGAAAGCTATTGAGGTGAGTAAATGGTGCCTCTGGCCTGTTAACATTCTTCCTGATTGTCACTCTGTGATCTGGATGGTGTAGTCTTTACTAGTTCACCTACTGAACCTTAGAGAAATTCCTAAAATACGATAATTTAAAAACTTAACTTAGTGGGAGTTATGTTCCTGTCTCCTCCCCTAGGACTTCCAATCAATCCCACAATTCCTTAAAAGTGTAATTCTGTTAATAAGCTGGAGACTTAGCAGAAGCATAGTGGGTAATTTTGGGAATAATTTCGTTGGCCACTCTTGGCATCTTTTATGGAAATAGAGATCTCTGTGTAACAGTACAATGGCTATTAAATTTCATCAGGCAAGCATGGGCATACCTAATTTTCTGTATGTAAATATGATTTGAAAGTTTAAAAACATTTATCTTTGAATAGCATAATGGTAACAGATGCATAAAGATGTCACACTAATGTATAATGTAAAATCAAGCAAGCTCTGCATTTAAAAAGCAAACAACAACAACAAAAAAACCCATAAAATCATCGACACCACTGAAAGAACAATGTATACATCTGGAGTCACAAGGGGCTGCATCTTTCTTGCATGAATACAGGATTGTTGGTTTTAACTTGGATGGAATTCTTTTAAAAAGGAAATATGATTAATTTTTTTTCTAGTAAAAGCTTGTGGATTTTAATATTTTAATTTTTTTTTTAAGTTTTTGAATAATCCACCAGAAGAAGCACCACGGAAACCTGGGATTTTCCCCAAAACGGTAAAGAATAAGCCTGTTCCTACCCTGAATACAAGTAACAGCAGCGTAGTAGGTAAGTGTGATTAAGTTAATGGGATCAAGAAACAAACTGTTTTCTGCCTCGTCTTCTGAAGAGAGAATATTGAACTGTATCGGCTGTTACTGCAGCCGAATCTCATGTTTCTTAAAAACTGGATAAAAATGCATGTTGCTGTTTGTTTTTTGGCCAATCTAGGCTTATAAATGAAAGTGTAAAACTAAAAGGTATAAGCTTCTGCCTTTTTGTTTTCCTGCTTGATAATGAACTTGATTTTTTTTTTCCTCTGTTGCTAGCTACCACCATTAGTCATTGTTAGGCTGGCAGAGCAGCTTTCAGTCTGTACAATAAATCATTATCTGAGCATTTAGCATTAGAAAAAGACAAACTTGACACAGATTGTTTTAAAACTATTTAGCGTTGAAAGAAAAGATACAGACATAAGAGCAAAATTAAACGTTAGTGTTGTTCAGATGAGTTTGTGAACATCGGAACGTGTTTCAGAGCAAACCTCGTGGTGTTCTCTCTGCTGTAATTTTCTGTGAGAGAACTATGAAAACAGTGGATTTTTTTTTTTTTGCCTTTCTTCCTCTTTGGAACTCTTGCTATTTCAGCAGAGTGAAATTAATGCTTTACAGCGTATTTGCAATTTTACTTACACGAGTGATAGTTACGGGTAAAAAACTGGAGGATATTGCTGAGAAATGAATCCTGAATTCACAGCTGAGCATGTTTCCAGTAAATACTATTTACTATAACTTACACAGCAGCATCACAAGATTATGTTGTAATTTTGATCACTGAAACATTTTTCCTCATTTCTGATAACGTAATACAATTTCCCAGGCTTTAGACATCTTCCTGTCTTTTTCGTAAGTTTAATGATGAATCATGTTACATTCCTCACTATTGTCACTAATTCTTTGTTATACCGGTAACTTTTAGGACAGGAAAAAATAATCAAAGAAAAAACTTGCTTTTTAAACCCACTTAAGATACTCTACTGCTTCATCCTGCCTATGACAACTTTGAAGCAAGTAGACAGTATTGAAAATAAAAATATTTTTTCCAGATTGGTTAAGTTAACATTATTTAATTTAGGAGGCAAATAGTTGTTCGTTACGTAGCGTGATAGATTCATTGGCCTGAGTATCTCTTTATTCTGAGAATACAAATCGGCGGTCTTTTTTGATTTTCTTATCTTTGTTGTTCTTATCTTTGTTGTTCGGCCTGAAAGGAGGAAGGTATCTCTTCTCAAAGACAAGTAAGGGATGACATAACAAAATGTACACTCGTTAAGGAGCAGTCTAGCTCCTTTCTTTTTGATTTGAGAGTAAGTACTTTGGGAGTCAAGTTGTAGTCAAGCTGCCCTTGTGACCTGGAGGTCTTTCTCACTTAGTGGGGCTGAGTGTCTTATCTTTTTTTCTCTTCTGCTTAAAATGCTTAAATGCTTTTTTTAAATTTTTTTAATGCTTTTTTTCTCTTCTGCTTAAAAACATCCCAGATCATCATGACACGCGCTATCGTGATTGTTTACTTAGGTCAGTTAATCTAATCTAGGTTTTAATCATCGGCAGTTTTAAATGTTGTATTTTTTATACAGAAGAGAAGAAAAAGAAGAAAAAAAAGAAATCCAAAATCAAGAAAGAGAGCAATGTACAGGCAGCTGTAGAGACAAAGGAATCAAACACGAACACTACGACAGAGCAAGTACCCAAGTCAAAAAGACATAGGACTTCATCCGAGTGTTCAGAAATGGAGGGAACTGAGACTCACAGGCAGCCCTCGAGGAGAGAGAAGAGAAAGTGGGACAGAACAGAAAGCTCAGAGGGACCTTGGGAAAGCAGGCCGGGGAAGAGAAAAAGAACCAGCTCTGGAGATGGTGAGACATCAACTCCCAAAGTCAAGAAAACCGTTCAAAAGGATGAAGTTCGTCCTGTAAAAGAAGAAACAACAGAAGCTCCGAAGGATTCCAATGGTAAAGTTTGTTGTATGTCTTTTTAGTACTTTCATGGTTTATATGCAGGAATGAAATCAAATGGCAGGCAGGAAAAAAAGTCTAGCGGTCTTTGCAGTTGGAATGGTATTTCTAGTGGCCTAAGTTAAGTAAAAAGGAATCTTGATGTGCTGGAGGGTAATGAGCGAGTGGCGGGGGTTGCGAAGCAAAATGAAATGTATCGAGTGTCATACAAATGCATTACTGAACTGACTTTTGGAGGCTGATAGGTTTACTAATTGGCTTAATGATTATTGAGTAAACCTTTCAAATGCTGGTGAAAGATTCAGATGATGAATTTTCTTTTTGAAAGACTTAAAATTTAACTGGTAAAAGGTTGTTCTGCTTGGGTCAGTAGGTGAAAAATGGTTGAAATGGTGAAGGCTTAACAAGGTCAGTTTAGGAATATGTGGTGTTCCCTGCAGTTAAAACCTGGTAATGAGTCATTCCAGGGAGATAAAACCGCATGGAGAATAGGGAAGAACTTTCAACACCGAAGCAGGTAAATCTCATCAGAAGTAAAAATAGTACACAAAGAAGTTAATAGAACCTCACTGAAGTAAAGTATGGATTAAACAGTCAGCCTAGGCAAATGGTGACAGTATAAGAATCTAGATAAGTAAGATTAAAATACAAAAGGAAAAGCTGATGATCACAGTTTCTTACATGAGATAAGGGAAAAAAAGCAGTCGGTGGGATTAAATGCTGCATTGAAATCACATTTTGGTTGACAATCCGTGATTAGAGACTAAACTCAGGTAGTTGAGAAAGTGGACTAGAAATAGGCAGTACCCTCTGATTTTTGTGATGTTTGATAAACTATTTTATATAATACTGTGTCATTTTATCTACTGTATCTTTAAGTATCTGTCCTATTAGAACTAAACATTTTTCTTTTGGACTTTTAACAGACGTTTCTGCAGAAGATGACAAAGATAAAAAAGACACATCCCTTTCAAAATCAAAAAGGAAACATAAGAAAAAGCACAAAGAAAGACACAAAATGGGTGAAGAAGTCATTCCACTCAGAGTGCTCTCCAAGTAGGTTATGAAACTGATCTTATGTGACTAGTTTATGCTACCTGGTGCATGGGGAGGTATTTATTGTTTAGTTGCTTCGTAGCCTTTTTGTTGCACGAGAGCATCACTTTTTCCATAGTTTCACTAAGCAAATTATTTAATTTTTTCCTCAGTACTGGGTACTGATGTGGAATAATTCTTCTGCCTGTAGTGGTGGGCTAGAGCAAGACACGTGGCCTTAGAGGGGTTACCTTTCTTATTATGAAACATTTTTAAGGAATGCTGGCAGGGGGGGTGGGGGGCAAAGCTGATTTACAGCTCTTGTGTGAGATCAAGGCTTAACGTTTGATTTATCCACGGCCTCCAGTCCAGGCCTAGGCACAGGCTGGGTGGCCTTGGCAAAATTGGCAATCTTTTTATCTTATTTTTTGTGGTTTCAATTGCAAAAAGCAGTAGTAACGGCTTTTTTACTTTATCTTTGCCTTTCTCCAAACCTGGGGCACCTTGTTTTTTACACATGGAGTGTTTGGAGTTTTAAGTATTTACTGGAGTATGTAGCTGTATTGAATTTTGTAAGTTACAGGAAACTTATTGATGCAAGCCACAAGTTCTGCACACTTTATTTAATTTTTAACAGGCTCATGCATGGGGATTTAATTGATTCCAACCCTTGTAATGTTTTAATTCAGTTAAAATCTTTGCATGTCTTACAGTCCATCACCATTGCTAAAGTGCAATTCCAATTTTTATTCAACAGAGTTGCATATTAGCAACAGTATTAGCCTGTAGGTTCAGATATCAGAGTTTTCCAGTCCGACTTAAAATACCTACAGTAGTTCTTCAGCAGTTGATACGTAGATGAAGTCATGCCATTCCAAAAGTTTAACAAAAATATTCCATGTCTCTTAACTGTTGGGCTCTTAGGAGTCACCACAACTAAAACATGGAAGCACTTACTTTTTAGGCATCCAGCAAGTACCTCCATGTTAAAGTAGAGGGGGTCCTTGCCATCTTGTGCCAATACCGGGATGCAAAATTGTGCAATGGGGTTTTTTGTATCCGTTTCGATATATTTCCTAGAAGGAGGGAAGTCCCTCGAGTTAAGAAAAAAGGATTCACCACCACTAAAACATGGAAGCACTTACTATTCAGGAACAAAGCAAGTACATCCACATTTAAGTTGTGGGGGTCCTTAAGTGGAAACACTAAATAGTAACTTCAAAACAAACAAACAAAAAAAACCTAAAAAAACCCAAACACCAAAACCAAACAGAAGCCCCACAAACAACAACAAAAAAAAACACCTCATGGTATACAGAGCTCTGACATAATAAAAAAAAAATCCACATATATTACTGTAAGTAGGCTTTTTAGGAACTTGTTTAAGACATTTAGGATCCACCGCCACTGAAACATGGAAGCACTTACTTTTTTTAGGCAGCAGGTACCTCCATGTTAAAGCAAAGGGGGTCCTTTAAAAAAACCAAGAAATAGCCGGAGATTATTTAACATACAGGCCACCGAAAAGTCGTCTCTTCTTCAGTAATACTTGATGCTTCTTGTTCTTGTTGGAGAAGCATGCCTTTATCTGCTACAGCCAAAATGCTTCATTTTACTTTTCCCGGATCAAAAAATCTTGTAACGGAAGCGCAGAAAAAAGAAAAATCCTGGATGGTATTTCAGTATTGCGATCAGGATTCACCTCTACTAAAACATGGAAGCACTTACTTTTTTAAAATCACAGAAAGCACCTCCATGTTAAAGTAAAAGGGGTCCACAAAAAACGGTAGTTATCGACGATGCTTGTCTTCTTCCACTCAGGTTCCGACACTGCTGAATCAGATACGGAGAAATAGTTTTAAATTTCAGTTAGCTATAGTAAAACGAGGGGGAAAAAAAAGTTTTGTAAGAGTATAAGCATTGCGAATACTTGCCTGACTCATTCCCCGCGGTCTTCTCTTCCTTGGAGTCAAGTTAACAAGTACCTCCTTGAGCTTGTATTTATACCATACCTTGCTGTGGAATGGTGTTGCCTTTTTATCTCTAAGAATCATTACGTGGGCCTTTTGTTATTTTAATGTCTTTGCTCTGTTGAGAATGTATGATCCTGGGTGAGTCTGGATGCTTTTTTTGAAGTATACAGTTGTCAATGTTAACAGCTAAAACCATTACCACAAGATATCCTCCTCTTTAAAAATCCTCTATCAGCTTGTTTGATAGCGCAGATTAGGGTAACAATGAGTCGTTCTCACAGTGGCACTATAGGCATTGTGTTTCTGTGGAGCAAAGCTCTAGCTGTTTGCAGAAACATCTCCATGTTAAATGTATGTAAATATATAAATTGCTTCCATGTGGTGGTATTTTTTAACCAAAATGCATTTGAATAGTAAGGAATGTTCTTATCTCAGTAGGTTTTTGGTGAGTTTAACCAGTTGTTGATTTTCCATCAATGATTTTTCTAGAAAATAAATGACTGATTCTTAATATAGTAACACAGGAGCGGGTTCACTGAACTAATTCAGGGATTTCAGAGTTCACTGTCTCTGAATTAACTCTGAATTTAGTGCCTATACTCTGTGTAGTTCCAGTAGAAAACACAGTTTACCAAGCTGTTCTATGTGCTTTCTAAATATGGAAAACAAATTGGGGAGTCATCCCGTTTGTATGAGAGGTTGATCTTGTTAGAACTCGCCTGGAATATTAAAAGCTAAAGCAAAACAAAAATAAAAACGCGGGTATTGACAAGCCTTAATTTGACCTAAGTGCGGGGAGATCTCTAATGGTAAGAATGGTCTGCGCTGCTCCCCAAGTTCAGCTTAAGCTGTTTGTAAACTGTTTTGTCTTAAGTTACCGTTGAGTTTTCTAAGCATCATTTTCTTGTTAACAACCGACATCTTACACCTGCGTTGCTTCTTATAGGACCGAATGGATGGATTTGAAGCAAGAATATTTGGCCCTTCAGAAAGCCAGTATGGCCTCCTTGAAGAAAACAATGTCTCAAATCAAACCGGAGCCTGTGGGAGAGATGGAAACGGAAACTTGTGCAGAGAAAAAGCCGCAGTCTGAAAATGACAAACGTAATCCTGTTTGTGATGTTTTTTGTCGTGTTTTCTTCACGATTCTAGTGCACAAACATAAGTGGTTTAAGACGCTGGTCCTCTAGAAACGCTGCAAAATGGTTTTATTTTCTTTAATGCCGGAGCTTTCTCTGAATGTCAAATACTATTAAAAGCAAACTCCCCTCATTTAAGTAGATTTGGGACGAAGGAATTTTGTTAGTAAAGACTAAACAAGTAATTTCAGCGTATTCCAATAGCTCTTGAGCTTAAGGATCTTTTTAGGTAATTGTAATTATAAATGCTGCAGAGAAGTAAATGAAGAATCAACTTTTTTGATGCTGTAACTTGGCCTGGTTTGAAGGTTTAACTATACCTGCAGCAATTTACAAAACAATTTCTATAAGGCATTCGAAAATGGCTTGCAGTTGGGTTTTATCACTTTCATGGTTAAAAGTAGCTTTGTAATTATGTCCTCTTAGTTAAATTTCTACATTTTTCAGAGATAGAATTGCTCTTTTTTGGTCTGGATCCTCTGTACTTCTCTTCACTAACTTCACTAATACCTGACATTCCAATGCCTGTCTGCTTATTTATAATTACTCCAGAACTGAGGGTTCGCTCGACTGTTAATTGTAATCAATAGAATATAAAATATTCTTATAGGAAGACCGTGTAGGCTGTAAAAACTTCTCTAAGACTCTTTTCTTGGACCTGTTTTCTTTTTCACTTTTTTTACTCACGTTGACTTTACCTTGTGAACAGTCTTGATCCTAGATTTAAAAAAAAAAAAAAAATACTTAATCTGTATTAGCAGCATTTCATGCCCTCTGTTTCATGTCTTGTGTGCATGACGTTGCTTATGTGCTTTCATAGCATCTTTAGTTTGGCAAACTAATAAACGTAAAATTTTTTCCTTTTCCTTTTTGTCCCCACCCCCGCCCCCCCCCACCTCCTCTCTTCAAATTGACCAGCCACAATGGGGCCCCAGTTCGTGAGTGGAGTAATTGTGAAGATCATTAGCACTGAGCCCCTGCCGGGCAGGAAGCAGATCAAGGTAATGCCTTTGTAACCTCAGGGTAGCTGTTAGCCTTTCCTCTTACAGTGCCCCCCAAATGTTTGAATATGGAATCCCATTTAAACAGGTCCTCCCGATTTCTTTTTTATTTGTTTGGCCAGTAGCCGTGTACGGATTCTTCTCTAGTACCTGTTAATGGCAGATTTTACAACGGCAAAATAGGGTGAAAAGGATGTTTCAAAGCAAAAACTTAGCCTTTAGAGCGCTTCCAGCAATGTCAAGTTTATAATGAAAATAATGACAAAAATAAATAATGCTCTAGAGGATGAGTAGCTCTTTCCAGTTTAAAAAGGGAAGTTGAAGACAAAGTGGGTGCGGTGTTCTGTATTTGTCATGGTGCCAGTCATTCTGGCAGTATTCAGATCAAGACATCTGTACTAGTATATTGGGGGGGCTTTACCATTAACAGGAATTTGGGGGCAAGAAAATCTCTGCATGAAGAAACAATTGTCTTTTTTTTCAGTAAAAAAGTCTCAATTACAAAAACTCCGGTTCAGTGCGAGTAACGGCACTAGATCTTGTCCAGTAATTCATTCACCCATTTTTCTTATTTTTCCCTCCCTATGGTTAAGTGCTCTTTATTTTTCTCAATTCAAAAGTCTTTAGGATAATTTGATTTTTTTTTTCACATCATGATATAAAAGTTACATATGTTAGGTAGAATATTTGTGTTAAGGAAAGTAGCAGTTTTAAGCTGTCATCCTGTGAAATGGAAATATTAAAAGTTTTCCAAAGGAAATAACAGGCTTTTTCCAGATACTGAATTTTCCATGAATGGGACACAGGACTTTTTCTTTCACAAATTGCACTTTTGGATGAATAACAACTGGAAAGAATTTCAACAGCTTTAACTCACGTTGGAATAAATATTTAGACCACGGAGGACAATGAGAGAATGATTCAAAATGCGAGTTCTGAGATGACTTATCAAATTATCTGTATTTATAGCCAAGCAGCCCATTTGAAGTCACTGGCTGCTTGCGACTGTTTGAAGTTTAGTGTGTGCGTAAATCTAAGCAAGATGAGAGACGTCGTCTCGATCACTGAAAACAAACTGATGAGAAGGTTTCAACTTAATCAGTCTTATCGGCCTAGGTGTATTTGTAGGCAGTTGTCTGAGCGCTGGAGACACTGGGAGAATGTCGCAGTTGTCGCTGCAACGTTTGAGGGCCCCTTTGGCTGAAGTTACACAGGGAAGTGTTTTAGGGAAAGCTTAATGCTGTATGAAAGTAAAGGTGGACAAAATAAGATTGAGGTGTCCTTTGCTATTATTAATCCTATCTTTATTTCCCATAATATGCGCATAGGCAAAATATTTCACAATATGTTAGCAAAGAAATGCGGAAAAGTTTTGAGAGAGACGTGTAATTGCAGAATCGTTGGAAGAAAAATAATCTTTATAGTGCACCAGCTCTTCTGCAGGTCAACAGTGGAAGCTGCAGACTGTCCTTGATGGTTACTGGGTATTTCTGGCTGTACTGGTTGTTTTTGTGAAAGGCATAACCCTTTGACAAAAACCTGGCTTTGCCTGTGTTCCCGGACTGTCACGGCTGCAGCAGACACTGCCACAAAGCAATGCATCCAGGCTTTTTTTCCTTAACTTCCAGATTTGATCTTTATTTCTGGTTTTGTCGCTCTCAATTCCTACCACACTCTGGAAAGATCTTTGCAGAGTAGTTTTGATGTTTTAATTTTTTGCTTCACTGCGTTGATATTTTGCTATTAAGGCGCTTCTCAGGTCATGACATTTGCCCACTCCAGTAAACTGTTTGGGGTGTTGTAGTTTTCCATGTAAGCATGACTTTGGGATACCAGAATTAAGAGCGGAAAGTAGCTTTGCTTGGCTCTTGAATGATCTCAGCAGTACTGGCACTTAAGCTTTGTTTTAAGGCTGTCCTTGGTAGGGGAGGGTTAAAAGCAGTGTGTCATTCTTGAATAGAAGCATCTTACTTGAGCTGCCTGCTGTGAACAAAATTGACTAGGAATGTGTGGTCTTAGTTAATTTCCCTAACAGCAGGTATTACAAGTGAAGTACTTCATCTGAAAGAGCGTGTGTGACTCTTCTTCCTTCAGCTGTTAGTGAGAATTTTCAGGCAGAGGTCACTCCAGAAAGATAGAAAGGGTTGTTTTACTACTCTTAATCAGTTCTCAAATAATCTGCCGCGAATGAACTTGCTATTATATAATTCTCGCGTAGAATGAAGTTGAATATTTTTCCGTTGGACTGACGTATATCAATGTTACAGTGCACAAATAATCTTTCCTTTTTTAAAAAAAAAAGCCCATTCAGATACAGTGTTGAAATAAATGGATACCTAGTGGTACTCCATTAGTAAAATTATTCTAATGCGAAACAATAACATCTTCAGGAATTACTGCTTTAAATTGTTCTTGGAAGGCAGGATGAGAGATAGATAGATGTTGTAGACTCATAAATCAGAATTCAGATATAACCTTCTTAGGAAAATATATTAATTCAGAACTATTTGACAAGAGATTCGTTGATTAAATCAAAAAGTTCAGTTACTGCCTTCTACTTTGTGACCTTTTTGAAAATGTCACTGACCTACAAATCGAATGGTCAAAAAGTCACTCTTTTTATATTCTTTTTTTAAAGTCTGGTTTACGGTCTGTGTTCTCTCTCACATGCTTTGACAGGATGCATTAGCAGTGCTGGCTGACGTTGCTTATGTTGACATGCTGGAGGGAGACACGGAATGCCATGTCCGTCTTAACACTCCTGAGGATGCACAGATTGTTGTGAAATCATACAAAGAAATACAGATCAAAAACAACTGGAAATTAGAAGTTCTCACTGGTAAGACTTCTTTTTTTAATAGCAGGAGAAGACTTAAGTGCTGTGAAGAAGATTGTATCGCATGGTAGCTTTATGGATATATTTCCATAACTTAGGGAAAAGACTGCTTTCTTTTTTTCCTTAGAGTCTTCTCATTTTGCTATTGTAGTGAAATTGGTAAAACAGTAAGGATTTTTACGCCCCTGTTCAGAGCAAAGTAATGATTTTGCTTGCCTTTATCAACTTAATTATGTTCTTTTGAGATTTATTTACATGCGTCACTTTCAGTGGCAATGGACTATAGAGCTTAATTCGTATTTCAGCTTTATGAATATAACGTTCCGATGATGCAAAAGAATTTTAAATGAAGATTTTCTTGAAAATATTCAACTTACGTATGAAATAACAGGGCAAGGATGTAACAGCATGGATACACTTAGGGTGGTTTTAGCACTTGCCTTCTAATTAATCTTTCTTTTTTTTCAGGAAGCTGAATAACTTAGGCCTGAGTACTGCCTCTTTTAAATTGTATTTACACTAAAATTTTTACTGGTTTTCGTTGGAACTTTATCCTTATCTGTGTTACTTTTTTTTTCTGAAGTTACTCTGCTGTTCTAAATTCGTAACTTGGATTGGATTGGTCTAGTCTTCCAAGTGCAGAGAAACCTCTTCATGGAATTGGGGGGTAGAAGAAGGGGGGGAGGGAGAAAGTCTCTCAAACTTTGTGACTGTATTCATGAAATTTTTGAATTCTTGACATGCACTAAAAATCCCAAATATGCAAAAAAAACCCCCACAGGTAAAACAATCCGGATGAGATTCTCTCATCTGTGTATTTAAATATTTTACCACACTACTGCACAGACCCTCACTTAGGGCCCAGTTCCGTGCATGCAGGGATGTAAACCCTCATAAACGTCAATTAAGGATTGCAGAAGGAAGAGCTATAATGGAAGCATTAACCTTCATAATATCGAAGTTAATTAAAGTTTGAGACTCACTGAATGCTGCTAATGTCATTTGGAGATAGATTTGTCTCCAGAGTGTTCTGTGTTCCAGAGATCCAGACACAACTTGAAATACGGCATTTTACAGCTGTGTGCCCTGTGTGTATCTGTCTCTGGTTTTGTACCCTTATATAAAAGAGCGTAGTAGTAGATTGGGAGTAAGTAGACGTTGTAGGAGTGTTCCATTCATAGTCTTTAAGTTTTTTGTTTTCCAAACGGGTTCATTGAAATGAGAATGGAAAGGTTTTCTGAAGAATGCAGAAGTGACTCACAGTAAGGATTTCAGCTTTGCTTGGTGGCATAAGGTGAATACAGAGAATATGGAATCTTTAATGCTCCCTACTGCGGGGACTAAAGCTTTCCCAGTAGTATTTTCCTTCTTAGAACTTGACTTCAACTAAATGTTTTCAGCTTTTCATCCGACAAGAAATTAAATACCCAGGGTAATGTTTGGTTGTTACTGTGATTGAATCTATAAATAATGTTGGTAAAAAAGTATGCAAAATGGGTTCTCAGAATCATTAATTCCATAACTTTTGCGGGAACCTTTTCCAAGATCACTTGGAAACTTCCCTGTAACTGAAGATTTCCCATGAGACCGTGCAACATGACATCAGAAGATTCCCATCATGATAGTTACAGCACAAACCAGAGGGAAACAGTGGCAAACTGCTTCTTACTGCAAAACAGCGGCTGAAAAAAGCTGCAAAATTATTTCCTCTCATATTCTTCCCCATGTTACAGTATTCCTAACTGCCCATGAAGTCCCCAGAGTTTGCTTCTAACAATGGCTGTGCTGAAACAAAATAATCTTGGTCATTCTTACAGTAATTATTTTTTTTTTTCCTATCTGATAGTTGTTTAAAATTAGTCAGAGGTTGAGTACATCAGTAAATCAAAGGGCCTCCAAGTGCTATGGTGAAACTTTAGCTAAAACCGAGCTCCTTCTGCTAATTACATATAGACAGTGGTGTTTGCGTATTTCCTCGGTTCTTCTTGTTGAGTTTGTAAAACTCCTTGCTCAGGAAAACTTACAGATACCTTGGCAATCCAGTCCTAAAAGTTAATAAAATGCACAGGGGCGGCTTTGATTCAGGTCCCGTCCAGCTCACGCAGAACGGAGACCTCAGTGTCGGCTTTAAGCTTCTTTGGACAGAGTTCTTCTGTTCTTTGTTCACCTTGGTGTGCGTTGGTCAGATGTTGCAATGCTGCATGACTTCTCTCAGTATGAAATTTCAGATTGATGGGGAGATACTTGTTAGGTTTCCCTCGCGGGTATTTTCATATGTGTTTATCTTAGAAAATATTGCTCCTCATCACAGCTGAAAACACGGCAGCCACTCGAGTTATACTTTTATTCATGTACTGTAATGTTAATTTATATTTCAAGGTGATCATGAGCAACGTTACTGGCAGAAGATTTTAGTGGACAGACAAGCTAAGCTTAACCAGCCTCGAGAAAAGAAACGGGGTACTGAGAAGGTAATCTGCAAGTCCTTTTTTTTCCTGCACACCCATGGTTGAAAATAGGACTCTGTTTCCGTGTGGGTCTACATCTTTCGATAATTTAATCTTTGACTCTGTATTTAATCCAGTTAAATCACTTTCTGCTGACTTTGCAGCAGGGTTTTAGAGCCACAAGATGGAAAACGCGTGGCTGTCCTGGTCCAATTGCCAAATGCAAGGCTTGTCTTTATGGAGACAATCAGAGAAAGTTAAGTCCATGACTGAAGGCATGACCTTAATTTATAAGCTGGTTTTCCTTAAAAAAAAACCGTCTGGATGAACTCATTAAGAAGTTAAGGAGTCTTGATTTGCTCTAGTGTGATAGAGTCTAGTGCTTTAGTCTTAATTCTCTAGTATGATTAAGAAAATGTTTTTCTTCAGGATGAATCTCTCTTCTCACAGCTTTTTTTTTAGTGTCCCGTTCTGTGCTGTGGTGCACGCTGGTGTGTTCCTAGTGTAGTCAAGAGCCCGTGCACGGCTGTGTCTGCGTCCTGATCCAGACAAATCTGAATGTCGCCGTGAGCATCCATAGCTAAGCAGCTTCCAGACCAACGCTGCCTCACATCTAGTGAAATTGCCCTCCAACCTTGACCTTGGTGTTCCTGTCAGGCCACAGCGTTGGCAGTGTTGCAATGAACTTGCAGGCTGCAGTCCCCACTCCTGCCCCGGAAGATCCTTGCAGGCATGAAGGGTTCTTCATTAAGCCTGTCAGATCCTTTACCTGACAGCGAGGAGCCAGAGGGTATTTCACAGACATTTTATTGCTGGGTTTACTTCACAGGCATTTGCAGATAAGGGTCTGAGTTGGCTTTACCCTGAATCTTTATGCTGTCGCTTGCAAAACTTCTGACTCGTTTGACCTCAATTATTTTCTGGTGACTTGGGAGACTTCCTGTAATTTTTGTTTGCTCGACTCTCCGGTGATGCACACAGTACCAAAAATGCCCTAGTTGCTCTGTATATAAGTAAAAAGAAGTATTACATTGACCTAAAGAAACAGCAGGTTGTGCAGGTCAAAACCTCGTCCTGTACGAGGCATATTTTGCATGTATTATCTTGTTAGCCTAAATGTTCTTTCAGAGATCCTGCCGACACATAAGATGTCCATAAAGAATTTCCCCAACTGACTGCTTTAAAAAGCATTAACGATGGCATCGGTTCTAGACGTTATTCTTTAATATAAGCGGTAAGATAATGTGAAACCTGTACAGCTTTAGAGCCTTTTACTCAGTGCTTGCCAGGGTTTGTTCATTTTTTCTTTTTAAATGTACTTTTACTTTTTTTAAACAAAAGGTGCCACTGGCACCTTTGACTTTACTTTGGACTGTAGTTGCCCAGCTCTCCAGTGTCTACTCTTTATCTTTTGAAGACTGGTATTTGTTGACCAAGCTGGTGTAAATTGGCCAGTAATGTACTTCATCTGGGCTTGCAAATATAAACTGCCCCAGTTCTGCCTAACAATAGCGGCCGCAAGGATGCAAACTCCCACTCCTCCCCCTTAGCCATCACCTTGCAACACTGGGAGGTGTTAACTTCAAAGCTTGGTGAATACTATTTAAATGCTAACTCTGTTAAGCAAAACATCAAGTAAAGAATGCCTCGCTGTAGTCAGTAACGCTTAACCCTTTTGTTACTTTTTGACAGCCTGTATTCCACGAGTATAGACTGGTAATCAGAAAAACAGTGCTGCTTTCTCTGTTCATTAATGTTATTTTTAATCTTTTAGTTGAAAACTCTTCCAGAGTACTCAGAAGTTGACTTCTTTGAAGGTCACAATAAAACGAAGGAAAAAAGTAATATGATGATTCATAATTAAACATGTACAGCTGAATATGTCATTAGTGTATCTTTCACATAAAGATCTATTCTGTTAAAGATTTTAAAATCCCTTAAAAAGACCTCTCTTTGAAGATGAGCGTTTGCCTGTTAGTCGTTTTATACTTCTAATAAAGACAGCATCATGTATTTTCTTTCAACTAGTGTTTAAATGTAAGCTTAAAAGTCACGTTTGTATAAGCCGTATAGCTGCAGTGATGTCCATGTCAGTATTTGTAGCGACAGTGAGCACACCCCTCCTGCGGCATCCCATCAGAGATGCTTTTGAGTGTAACTTTAGGCAGTTTGAGATTCCTCTTTGCCGTGTGTTCTAACAAGTATAGGCTGAACTCTGCTCTCCTGCAGTGGGTGCTGTGGCATGGCAGCGTTCATGATCGCTTCAGCAGAGGGTTTCTAGCATAACGCCCCCCCCCCCCAAAAAAAAAAAAAAAAAAAACAACCCATGCAAAAAGAAATGGTAGAGATTTTACTTTCTCTGGCATAGTTCTTATAATGTCCAAAAGAGACTAAATATCCCAAGGTTCCCCCACAACTTGTGAGTAATGCCGGGCCATCCTGTGGAGTTAAAAAGGTGTTCAGTGTCGGGCTTTGCCCCAGGCCCAGTCGTTCATTGTCACCTCTGTGCTCCCCTCTGCTGCCCCCTCCAAATCCATGTTCCCTTTAGCCTGTTGTTCGGCTGCATGATAAAACACCCTTAAGCGATTCAGTGACACAGACTAAAAACCTTCTTGCCGGAGCCGTTCCTTTAGGGCAGTGCCAGTTTATGCAGACCTGAAGCAATTCATCAGTCTGTAGCCTTAAACCCTCTGGGACTGATTAAAGTCTTCTGTTCACAAAACCAAAGCATTAGCGCCTGCAAGCTTTCCCCTTGGGTCCGCGTCTTCTGGGGGGAGGATCTGCTGAACCTAGTTTGCACCTTGTACGCCCCCTTACACAGGAGGAAAGGAAGAAGTTTAAGGGGGGGTGGGAGTGGTGGTAGAAGTGAAAGGCATTTGGTGAGGAAGTGAGAACTGGGTATTGACGAAGGGCGGAATAAGTTGCAGAATATTTGGGAAAGTAGGACAGCGGGAACGCCTGGGCACGGCCCACCCTATTCTCTTCCGATTATGCCTGGGGTCGGGGAATGTGTGAGTTCCCTGTCTGGGCGCGGGTGGGGAGAGGTCCCGCTCCAGAGCACAAATAAGCCCCTTTGCCTGGTTCTCTGAAGTTGGTATCTCCCGTTTGGAGACATGAATAATGGTGTGCTTAGAAATAGGTGCTGCTACTGGATGGATGAGCTGAAAATGGGAATTCTTGAGGCCTCTTGCAAGTTCTCCGGCTCTGAGGTGCTGGTATAGAAACACTCGCTGATAGGAACTGGGCAGTTCACGTGTTAGAGCTTTCCTTCCAGTGTTTGTGATTCTCCATCTCACATCTTGAACCGAGGAGCCACTGCACTCCTCACTTCTTTTGAGAGTTTAACTCTTTTAATCTATTTATCAGATACCAGAGAGTAAAAGTAACTCTTAGTTACATCTTTGGATCAACTTTATTTCTGGAGAATGGTTGAGCAAGTCATCTACTAGAACTTACTGTCTGATGCTGTTGAGAACGCAATTAAGAATTGCAATCAAGTTAAATGCCCCGGGGACGCAGGGCAGTAAAACTGTGGTAGTGTAATTGTATCGCAGCACAGCAAACAGTGCATCCGTGCAACGTGTGTGCGGAGCGTAGTTCCTGACTGCCTACCCTGCGCTTCCACGCTGTGTACAAGATGCAAGGCCTGCGGGACGTAGCTGTGGCCACAGTCATATGGATAAATAGTAAATAATTCGGTTTATGTGTGAAACTCTTCAAATCTAGCAAACTCGTTACCGGACGGTCTGGTGAACGAGTGTCCCTTTACCTCAGCAGCAGCTAATGTGTTTTAGTAGTCTCCGTCAGATAAGTTAATGTGGATTTATGCTGGTGTGTTACAGATGTGCCTACATTGACAGGAGTTTCCTGCTTTCTCACTTTTTAGTCATATTAGGCGGCCTGACTTGTTCCTCGCATTATTTTTTTTTTTTCATCTTATTCATGTAACAGTTAATTCACAAGCTCTTGCTTATGGTTAAAATATCGTGATGGGGCATTGCAGTAACAAGGCTTGTGCCTTTGCTTTTGGTTATTGGTATGATGTTGCAGGACTTTGGTTAAATCTGTGAATGTTGTGGTATGGCTGCTTTAAAAACGAGGATGCTTTTAATGTTGTTCTCAGTGTTTTGTTTTCTGCCTGAAGACACAGTACACAAGTTGAAAATTAGTAGGTTATTTATGTTCCGCAGGACCATTTCTCATACCTCTGTACCAGGAGCAACTAACGAGGTACCCTAGTAATTTAGGCAATCTCCCTAAAATGCAACTGAAAACAACCAAATCCCTGGTCAGACAGGGTTTTGAGTTAGGGATTCCTAGGGTCAGTGTTTCTCCAACCGCACTGTTATTTCTTGAGATTAATTCTCCGCAGGCTTGTGATACGTATTGTGCCGTTTTCCCAGCCTGAAGGATGGCCCCCGTCTGGGTTTCAGTGGGTTTTTTCTTTGCTGCGTGTAGAAAATGACACAGTGCTCCTAAGGCATTTTTTTTAAATGGTCTGACCTTGTTTTTTCTTACATGGCTAACAGCATGAATCCAATAAAAGGGTAGGGTTTTTTAACTGACTGTATGAGCTGTGTTTTGGGATTTTTGAAGTCATAATTTTGTTCTCAGAAGGGATTGAATGAAGGATGCTGCAATGTCCAGAAATTGGAGAGGTGCCTTAGTATTTTTGATGGTTCTGAGGCGATACCGAAATAAATTATGTCGGGACTGCTTCAGTATTTTCTGGTTGAATGTACAGGTTAGGTCAGCTGTTCAAAGATCAGGTTTTTTTATGAAGTTTGGTAAATCAGCGAATAATATATTCATGACTGTGAGATAAAATCGTAACAATATAACTTCCCTCTAATCTCTTCTGTAATATTTTTCCTGTTTGCAGTTGATTGCTAAAGCTGAAAGGATGAGACTTGAAAAGACTCAACAAACAAGTAAACACATTCGCTTCACTGACGATAACTAACCAAGACCGATTGTGATCTTGAAAGTGAACTAGATATTTAAAAAAAAAAAAAACAACCAAAAACAAACCCCACAAACACACCACTGCTTACAGCAACTAAACCGTTTTTAAGAAGGCATCAAAACCTGGTCCGTTTGATTCATGATTCCGCAGACTTGCAAGTATGAAGATTGTTTTGAATCCTGTTTTTAAATAGGCTGAATGTTTACTGCTTCTGAGCCGTTAGGTAAAGCTTTCTGGGGAAAAAATGTATTAAGAGATCTTGCTTTATTTCACTTCTGATTTTGTTTGTGGTTTTTTTTGTATGTTGAAGTTTTATACACTAGGTTCTGAAATAAAATGCTTGAGAAATTTTCAGTTGTGCATCTCTAATTCTTCAATCTGTTTTGTGACACTGTAAATAATAAAACTGGTTAATGCTAAAGAAACCTCTCTAGGCCTCTGTTTAGTCCATCAGACTGTTTCAAAATACAGTAGAATGATTGTAGAGACTTCCATGTATTTTGAAGTGGCTAGGACTGTCAGAAAATATGTCATTGAGAAGTCTGGAAGAAAATTTACTTGCATGAAGTGCACACTAAACTGAACTTGGACTCTCTTTTTTTTTAGAAGAATCGTCAGGGGAAGAAATAAGAAAACCTTTGTTACATCTGATAACAGTAGCTCCAGAAGTAATTCTCACTTACAGATAAGTGTTAAAGTTGTGTAGTTGACAAGTTAAGATGGTGATCTTAACGCGCTTTAAAGTATTTCGTTGTAGACTGGCGATATTTAAAAAACAAAAAAAAGCCATAAAATTGGAATGATACAAAAGATTGAACTTATGTACAACTAAGTCTGCTGTTAAAGTTCTCTCCATTAATGTAAAGATAAATTCACATGTTTTGTGAGATTTAGTGAATTTTATTGCAGGGCAAGGCAAATAAGGCGCTAACACACCGGTTTATAAAAGTGTGAAACTTCCTTATGAATAGAAGGATGAGCAAGTTATTTTGAAACTAGAAGTATGTTCCTAAAATACCATCAGAGTCTCGTGAAGGAAACTGTCGATGACACTCTGGGTGTTTTTGCGGCAACAGATTTTGCTGGCAAGATAAGTTAACGTTTTAAAATTCTATGCTGTCAAATTACAGGAGCAGTCTAGGTACTTTGATGATACGTATTGTGACAAAACAATGTTTGGTGACGCTGGTATATTTTTGCTATAGAAGAAAAGAACCTGAATTATTTCTGCTGAATTCCTGAAAGTAGTGTGGGTATAATAGCCACAGTGGCTTTGCAGTCAGCGAGAACAGGAGATAAAGGAGGAAGAAAAAAATAGGAAAAAATATTTTTTCAAGAGATTATAGCAAAGCATGTTAACTGTAATCAAACTATCCAAGATAAGAATAATGTTGAGAAGCAACGCAGTAAGAGCGGAGGAATGTTTATGGAGCACCATTTACGTGCTGCTATTTGTGATGTATCCTGTACTTGTACAGTCCGTAGGCTCGGGTACCACCAGCGTCAGTCTCCATCCTTCGCTCCCACACGCCAGCAGACGGCATCCCTCTCCTCGGGCAGCGAGTGAAGGAATGGAGAGGATTACCACCCGTCTGTCGATGGAGAGGGGATAGCAGTGATCAAAGATAGCAGAAATACAGAAGGGGGAAAAGTGCAAGATAAGAGAGAAACTCTAGGAAGGGGTGGAGGGGAAAAGCTTGCTAATGGTTCTTGGAAATTGCGCAAGGACAATTCCTCCCAGGGGCCTGCCAGGCGCTCCTGTGTGGAATTCTGCAGTATGCAGATGTTTAGTCCAATTGCAGGATTTTTTTTTTATTATTATTGTTATTTAATCTTCCACTTTTCTTTTACACTAGGAAGGTAAGATACTTGGTGACGCAGTAGAGAGAACCGAGATACCTGGCTATGAAAAGAATTGATCCATGAATCAATGAATCTCCTGAAAGACAGGAGAATTTTTTTTTTTTTCCATTTCTGTGACGTTGAAGGCGGGGGGAGGAGGAGGAGGACCCAACAGGCTACTCTGGGTAAAATGGTTTGGATTTATTCTGCTGAAATTCATTTAAGTCAAAAATTTATCCAGGCTATAAATAATTCAGATCATAAATGATTCAGACTTTTTATGTTTTGTGGAGAGTGGAGCAGAATTGCAAAAGCATTACTTTTGGAGTTTTGCTCTTTAATTAATAATTCCTGGCTTGAACACATAGCAGGAGAAGTCACCCTTCTGTTCCTTTCCATATTTATACAGGTTAAGTATTTACAGTGAAACCTCGGTTTTCTTCTGCTTTTTCAAACTACTGCAGAAATCTGCTTCAGCGAGGAAGGGTGGTGGTTAGTTCTTTCTGAAGAAGTTAATAATAGAATTTTTGTCATTTCTTTCAGAAGTCATGTATGGAAACTATGGTCTATATACTTTTACTAAAGAAGCTTGGATTCTTAAGAATGCCAGAATGGATTATGTATGGGGTTTTTTGTCTTTCAAGTACACATGACAGCTAATATCTGCTGCTCTTATACTTCCCCGTCAACATACGCTAAGAGGAGGAGTCCATCTGTTGAGTTTTATCGTCCCAAGAGTTGCATCCCTAAAGGTACTTTACATTTGACCTTAGCAATGGAGGGTGCCTTTAGCGAAGTCTGGCACATTTACCTGCAGTGGTTTGGGGTTTTGTTTACAATTAAGTTTTTTCTGCTCTACTGTTTTAAGTTTGTCCGATCTTAGGAATTTACAGTAGTGACATTTCTCCTCTTTCCCCAAGAAATACCACATTTTATTTAAAAATTCAGGATGATGCTATAAAATTACAGGAATTAATAACCTTGGACTGCTCTTTTTTATTATTTTTTTGCTGATTTTTATGTCTCCCTTGAGTGTTGAGTGTTTTGAAAGAACATGATTACACATAAATCTGCCTGGAGCAAAAACCGGCATTGATTCTGCTCTTCATGACCCAGCATACGGCTGAATCTGAAATTATTTTTAGCCCTCGTATTTTTACTTCTCTTCGACAAATTGCAGACTCGGCATGGCAGCAGCAGGACTGTAACTCTGACCTACGCGAGGCCTTTGGTGCCAGCAGAACATTTGTAATTTGGGTCTTCAATTAAAAAAGAGAATTCTGTGGTTAAAAAAAAGTGATGGTAATTTTTGATGATTGTAGATCTTGTTGTCCATGGTCTTGTCCCCCCAAAGGCTTCTTCAGTTTCTCATCTGATGCAACATTTCCAAGCTTAGAGACTGGCCTCCTGAGGACTGTTGTCTTTCAGCAAGGATTGTTGGCGGTCACCTTAGTGGTGCCAACCAGGGCTCCGTCGTGGTGGGCTTTGTACAGATAAAGAGCTCGGAATTAAGAGGGATATGAGGAAGGGGAGGAGCAGGATGGGAATGGAGTGTGCAGTGGTTGGTGTGATAGCAAGGAAGAGTCGTTTTTAACGAGCAAGGGGAGGACCTCGGTGGTGCAGAAAGAGCAGCAGGGCCACTGCACACCTTGAAGGGACGCTTGGGCTACCCGCATCTTCAGATGTGTGTCCTCCCACTTTATGACAGCCTCCTACAAACTGCATTTGTGCAGTAACAGTGCTGGAAGGAAAAATGTGGTTTTAGTAAAACACCCTGGTCAAAAGCAGCAGACTGATAACTCCACAATTAGTGGGCCTTTTTGGTAGCCAGTGGTCCGCACTCAGTGGAGTATCTCACTCACAGCACGATGCTTGTACAACGTTGCCCTTTCTGCCTGTCCCTGCAGGGTAGAAAAACTTCTCTATGTTTGATTTTGTACTTTGTGTTAATTTGCAAGTTTCTTGTTTGACTGTCCTCAATCTTACTGCCACCTGGAGCAAGCAAAAAGTCTGGAAAAAGAAAAATTCTGTAGCAAATTTGCACTGAATTACAGTTCCTGTAGGAGACTCGAGTTACTGTGAGGTGGCCGAGTGTTCTTGTCTGGGGCATGGCTGTCTTCAGCGAGAAAACTTCCTAAATCTTTATCTGCCATCTCTGTTGACATGCTGTATTCCTAAAAACTCTGCCCCTCTCTTTAACTATAATTCTTTTACTTCACCATCTGACCAAGTCTGATTTAACATTGCCCGTTCTACCTGTTTTCCCTTACACAGCTAATACAGGCATTCTGTACGTTGTATTTGTTTTTTCTAAGATGTACTGTGTATCCTAGTTTAAATCAGACTTTAAGGCAGTCCTTGAAAACTAGCAGGTAAGTAAATTATCTTTTTTCTAGAGAGGCTCTAAATCAAATTAGAAGATTACCCTCTGATAGATGACAAAGGCACTTGCCTGCCCACGTTCCCTAGAACACAGGTCAGTGTCGTAATTGCTTACTTACGGTACCGTAGTGTCTAATGATCTCAGACGGGATTAAATCATGGGAATAATGCTGCATAATGCTGTAAAAAAATAATCAGATAAGGTACGCTTGGGTGACTTTGCAGTGTGCCTGAGTGGGGAAGTAATGTGGTTATCTTACCTACAAGCGGTTAAGTTTCTGTGGATGGTGTTAGAGAAGTTGCTCTCTACCAAAAGTGGAATAGTCTTCCTAATGTTAAATATGTTTTTTTCGTGTCAGTTGTGGCTCTGTAATGGAGGAATGTGGCTTGCGTGCCTGTGATGTTCCAACGGTACTAAAGCATTATATTCTTCATGCATTTTCTTCTCTGGTAGCAGGTTAGAAGTTTGGTCCTGCAAGTATTGAAGAGCATGTATTTTCAGCGCACCTGCACAGCTGTCATATTTTGGTTCTTTACCTTTACTTTTTAAATACGCCAGTAGGTATTTTCTCAGTGTGTTGGAGAAATGTCTGGGAGAACACACTTGATTCATTTTACGAAGTTAAAAACAATTGTAGCTGCTCTTTGTTGTGTTGCGAAGATGGGATTCGGTCCGTCTCTTTGGCAGCATCCCTGGCGTAGGAGTTTGTCGCGTCCCTCCACAGGGGCCGCTCCTGCCTGCCCCTGAGCCCGTAGCTCCTACTGTGCAGCGGTCCCTGGGAGTGCTGTAAAGGATGCGACCCCAAGGATTCGGACAAAAAACGGTGGGAAATTTTAAGCTGACCTCATTGCTGAGGAAGACATGGCGTGTAAGCGCACCCAAAGTGCCTGGCTGAAGTACCCGCGCTGGGCGTGCATTGCCAGGATTAACTAGAAATAACCGCAGACGAGTACTCGCTGCATAGAGCTGGGCTTTGCAGAAGGTTCCATGTCTGAAATCGTTGATGTTCAGGATAAACGTGCCATCAAACCAACCATGCTTCTAATTGGGTCTTCATCCTCAAAGGGTTGCTTTCCACGAAGCTGGGGCCTCTCAGACTTGCCTTCAAAGCAAGCAGTTGCTCTTTATAGTGGTAGGCGAATCCTTTGAACTCGGGAGCTGCCAGTGCCGAGAGGCCGGGGCAGTTCTCCGGGGAACTTGGCAACCCGCAGGTTTTTGTTAGTTCACAAGCAGAGCCGGGCCAGCTCTCCTATTCATGCCTCCGTTTGCTGGAACTGGTGTAGACGGCATACTTAGCGTGCGTAGCTGTTATCCCAGTGACACCGATCGCCGCAAAACCAGGAGAAAATGAAGGCAGGAGAATATGGGAGAGCTTTGCTTCCCGTTGCCAAGGCGACTCGTTCGGAGCCAGATAAACGCTCACTTGCCGCTGCTGTGGTTTCATTGCCTTACGGTATTTTGAGTGGAACCAAACAAACACCCAAAGGTGAAAAGAAGTGGGAGAAAGTTGCGAGAGAAGGGACACACCCGCCTTGGCACTCGAAAGCAAAGGATGGCCGTGTGGGCAGAAGGGCTGCCTGTGTTTCTGCAGTGGGGCTTGTTTCCAACCCGTGTCGCAGCGCCCTGGCCCTGCGCAGCCCTCGGCGGTAGCTGCCTGCCAGTAATGTCTGATTACAGCGTTCAGTCCTAACGATTTGTGCAAAAGGAGGGGCCTGGAATAAAGTGAGGAGCGTGATGAGTCTGAGGGGGAAAAGCCTTCCAGTGTGGTGCGATTTTATGTAAGGTCATTTAACCTACCCCATTTCTCTCTCACCTTTTGCAGGGCTGGGGCAGAGCTGGGGGCAGGGGTTGCAGCTCCATCAAATTTAGAAGTTTTTCCTAGACATTTAGGTTCATTTTTGCTAGACTTTTAGGTACAGCTGTTCCCAGTGAGGGGCCACTACCCGCTAGCTGATGACTCGCCAAGGCTCCTGCTGTACCTGATCCTTGCTCTGCGGGCCTGGGGAAGGCTGGGAACAGGGGTGGCAGCCTGGGGGGGTGCCCATGGAGCAAGGGGGCTCCCGGGGACCCAAGGTTCTGGCCAGCAGAGGGCAAAGCTGCCACACGCTGTCCTGTGCCGCAGGCACAATGCAAAGCTTGGGGGAGCTTTGCATCCAGTTACACACCGGCTGATCGCATAGATGAAGCTATATACGTATTTTTTTGGGGGGGGAAAAAAAGGCCCTCTATGTACCCAGGGAGCCTGCAAGGTGTCCAGGTGCTGGGACACAGGGTCCCCAAGCACCAGCCATGAGCCCTGGCTCTCATCTGCTGCCTGTGGTAGACCAGAAAAATGCTGTTCTAGTACATTCAGGAGAGATTTTCGTCAAGCTGGGAAAATGCTTCTCTGAGGGTTGCTAAAACTACTTGCATCTGGGTTGAATACTCCCCTTCCCCACCTCGGGTAGCAGAGCTATGCCAGAGAAATTAGGGTTGTTTGGCACTGAGTTACCCTTTGCGGTCCATAACAGACCAGATAAACGCGGAAGTTTCGTCAACACACAGATCTCTGCTACCTGGTGGTGGGAGCGTACATCGTGATAGGTGGGATGCAGGTTACACGCATTATTCCTTGTCGCCGAAAGGGCAAGAGCGTAATGAATATAAAAGTAGGAAGCTCCCCGATGCCTTGGCTCTGCAGATCTGCAGAGGGAGCGTGTTCCAGTTCTCCCACCCTCTGAACGATGTACGGAGCAGACATGGTTGGATACTTTTTTGCCTTTGTGCTTTATGCCATTTTCTCGTTTTGGTTTTCTTCCCGCCGTGGCTGGTATTTCTGTTTGCTTTCCTTTCCCTTAACCTGCTACACGCTGAAATGTTTTGTGATGAAAAGCGGCTTTTTGTTACCTAGCATTTTGCGTGATATTTATTCAGTGAGTATTTTGGGAATACAGCTGCTCTCTCAGATCTTGCCCATCCTATCTGGTGCCTCAGTAGATAAGTTTAGCCCAGAAGGTTTAGCCTAGAAGACCTCTTCCACCTGTGCAAATGCAAAGCGTACTCAACCTGTTGGCTCAGTTTAGTCAGACTAATATAATTTAAAACCTTGCTTCAGAAACGGGCTGTGCTGCCTAGTCTGAACTTCACGCTTAACCCAGAAGAGCCTTATTCTAAAACCAAAAGCCTTGAATTTCTTCCTCTATGGCAAGTTGTTATATGTATCGGTTATTCTGGTATAAAAATAAATTCAATCTTATTGCAATGTAACTTACAAGGTGGGCATTTTCTCTCACCAGTTACAAGCTAAAGTGGCTTTTACCTGGTGTAGCCTCAAGAAAAGTGGCATTTTTTTCAGTGGAAGCAAGTTCTTACGAGTGGAGGCGGGCAGAGGTGAGCTCAGCCATGTGCTGCGCGTTCGCTTCGGGGTCACCCGCTGCTGTCAAACCAACACGATTCAATCGGCGTCGGCCCATCCTTTCGCCTCTTTTCCCTATCGGTGCAGAGTCTTAATGTGGGCCCGCGTTTGAGTACGGCTCCAAGAGCCAAGTTAGGTCACTGTTAATGAAAAGGCAGAAGCCAGTTCCGTCTGCCTCCTTTTGTGTTACATGTTTCGTTGCTGTTCTCCGTGTTGCAGCTGTAGGCTTTCTTGCTTCTGGCGTCTTACGCTGTGGCAGATACAGAAACATCTATCCATTAATTTGGCTAAAGTTTCAGGCTTAATTAATCTCTTTCATACAATGCTGCTTTGATAGCATGAATATATGAATTTTTTTTTTATTCTGACATTTAGTACTCAAAACCGAAAGCAGCATATTGAATCGACTAAAATTCCTTGACTTGCGCTGAAACGTCCACTGCCAAGCTTATTATTTATGCCACCACGGTTCATCCTCAAATAGTTTTACCTCCGTCTTCTCCCAGCAACAGCTCTGAGTTGTTTCCTGGTCTGCGTTGGATTCACCTCTCGAGTCAGATGTGAAAAGGTAGCTCAAACTCTGCGCCTAGAGCCACGGAGAAAGTAACAACCAACTGCGTCTCCTGGATTTTCCACTTGACAGTGGTTTATTTTGCTCGTGATGATTGATATGAGCAAATGTACTCAGTGTTTTATGGTTTTTGTGAAGGGACGGTCTGTGAGGTAGCGGCGAGGGTCTCGGGCTGGCAGCTCTGGTCCGTGCCCTGATCCTGCTGCCTGCCCGCGGCCGCCTGCCCGGGCACCCAACCTCTGCGTTCACACCAGAAACTGCTCTTACGCCAAAAATGACAACTGCGGAAAAAACACAGCGAGTCTCTTGAAAACTTGAAGCAAGAGGGAAATCATTCCCCTTTTTCTATAGATTCACGTAATCTTCTTTTTCCTTTTCCATCCTTTTTTAATCCCCGTTCCTTCTCTCTTTGTCACTGGTCTCCTGGACTAAAGGTGACCTCCTTTCCCTCTAACGCCCTCACCACCTCCTTAACCCAAGCATGTCTCAAACCCGACTGCTCTCTGCCCGGTCTCTTGCTGTGCTCTTACACTGATGGAAAAAGAATAATACAACTTGAATCAGGAGCAAAATATTTAAAGTTATTTGGGTGTTGAAACAAGCAGCTGTGCAGCCTAATTGGGTTTAGACTGTATCTATTTTTATATTTCTATCTCTCTCTCTGCAACTATATATAGATAGAGCCGCAGTGGCAGAATGGGTCATCCGCAGCTTCCAGCAGGGAGAGGCACACGGAGTCGTTTTGCAGTTTTTAAGCCTGAGTTTGGCACCGTCCCCTGTTTCAGATGCCCCGATTACGATTCCTGCGCTGCCTTTTGTATCCCGTTTGTTGACAAAATATTGTACCACAGCTGGGGACACGTTGCTTGCGGCTGGGTTGGACTCTTTCCTTTAGTGAAACCTGACAATGTGGCTCACGCTTTTTAACTCCTACTTTCGTCCCTTATTGGTGAGGTACTCCATGGTTATTTTGCCCGGAATTTTGTACGCTCGCCTCTTCAGTGCGCAAAAGCAACAGTTTTAAGGAATTCTCAAATACCTTAAAGCAACTGGTAGCTGCTATGCATTGAATGGTGCATGCAGAAGAGAGAGCCCTTCCTTAGGGAGCTTCCTGAGGAGTTCGTATCGGACAGGAACGGCTGGAGCTTTCACAACGGGCAGGTGTGGCTGTATTGGCCGACGCTGAGTGTGGTCACATTGTGTTCGGAGACAATAACTTGGCCTTTGGGTGTGAGGCGGCAATTTATGTGGGGAAATGGAGAGGTGTTTCTGATGAAGCTGGTGGTAGGCGAGGCCGAGAGAAGGGTAGGGTTTTCTGCAACGTTAGACCGGCATCCCGCGCTGGAAAAAGACAGCGTGCCCACCTGGCAAAATGTTATTTCTCTCCACTAGCACAATGTGAAGGCTGCTGGATGGCAGAGGATGTGTCCTGCTGTGTGGGCAGATGTTAATTAAACTGCCTTGTGCCGGTTGTTCTGCTGTTGGCAATCGCCACCTTTCCACATTGCAACGGCTGTCTCATCCGCTGCTTTGCCTCTTTGGAGAAGGGATGAACAGGCTTGGAAAGAGGCGCGCTGCCGTCAGGCTGCCTGTGGCCGAATGGAGCAAGAGTCAAACAAGCCGTGTCCAAAATTAAACTGAGAAGCAGAGGGTTTACAATGAGAAGTCGGAGTACGTGGCTCGAAACATTTACTAAATACAACAGCTTTTGCTATCTCAGTGTAAGAGGTAGGAAAGCAAGCGCTGGTGCTTCTGTTGTGTACAGGTGGAGACCCAAATACCGCAGGCGGCAGCACGTGGGGCTTGAACTTGGCAGTGGCAGGAGCAGGAAGGATGAGGGGCTCGGAGCTGCCGGCTGGCTGCGGATGGGAGGGGAAAAGCTGTTCTGGAGACGCTACCAGGAGGTCCCAACCCAGGATCGAAGGGTTAATTTTAAACTCCGTTTTTCCCTTGTGTCTCAGCATTGTCTGGTTTTAGGCATGATGGGAATTGGAAGTGACGCACACCGCGGGGGAGCTGTTCTCACGGGGTTTGCATCACGCCTAAAGCTGGACGTACGAGAAACCCCCTAAGAGAGACTGGTCTGCCAGACCCTTGGACGACTCGGCTGACACCAGCCACGGTTTGGCTGAGCATGTCAGCTTCCAAAGTGAAAGGAGCTTTCAAGTTTTTTGGCGGTCGCGTCTCTTAGCATACCAAGATGTTTTCTGAGCCAGACGAGACGGAGAGGGGCGAGCCGGTGAGACAGGCTCCGCTTTCCCCTGGCAGAGGCAGTGCAATCCCTTCCTCCCTTGCCATGGTCTCCTTGGAGATGTGTAGGGAAGCCATGACTCCCGGGGGAGCGCTCGGACAGGCTTTCCTGGCCTTGGCGGCATACGAGCGCCAAGCGAGGCCTCCCCTGTGAAGGAGCACCTCCAGATGAGACTCGAAGCAGCACTGCGACAGCATGCAGCTAGAGAGGACGGCACACGGTGACGTAAAAAAATAAGAATAGTAATACCACCAAAATAGCCCAATAGCTAACGCCCAGCCAATGTATTCCTCGTGGCACTGTACTTCCCCATTGTTTCCAATATTCTTCTAGATCTGCCTTGCGAAAGAGGAGTGAACATCCTTAAGGAGAGAGGGGTGACCTGGGATTCGCGGTTGCGAGGCGCTGGGAGCCGCTGCTGGCCCCTCGCACCGGCCAGGACAGGCCCTTCTGCAGGGGGCTGCCTGCGTGGCTGCAGGTCACGGAGGAGCTGAATGATATTCTCGGCCTCAGGTGTGTGGGCGCGGGATCTCTTGGAAACATCCCGTGTCTGCTGTGGGAAAGGTAAGGAGTAATTTTGTCAGAAAGTTAAAGATGTTATTTTTTTTCAATGACATCGCTCTGCTGTGGATACTCACTGAATAGGTTGCAGCCGTCTCTCAGACTGAATGGAAATGTCGAATGCATTGCTGTGGCCGATGCAAACGGATATTTCCAGAGTAATATGGCTATTAAATAATTCCATGTGAGACAATAGCAATCTAAGAAGCACTCACGACAAAAATCTGGCGAGACCAAATACTTGTTTCGGTGAAAAGCTGAGGTTTTTTGGTCTGATTTTAAATGCAGGGATTCAAAAAGCCTTTTTACGCAGCAGAGAAGTCTCTCTTGCTGTTTTGGAGCTTACCACAGACAGCTGATAGAGACACAGAAATACGGGTGCAGCTTCTTAAGTCTCTCTGCTGCACAATATCAACATCAAAACGAGGATCCTGACATTAGGATAAGACAAGAGGAAAGGCTAAAGCCGCTGCGTGTCTTTCCATCTCAAAATACAAAGCCCAGCCTTACGTGACACTAATCTATGCATTACCATGGGCAGCTTGAGGCCCATCGGGTCCATCCGATGAGGTTCTGCCACCGTCCCATCTGGTCTGTATTCGTCTGTCACTGAGACTCAGAGCTATCAGAGAGGAGAAAGAACTGGCAATGTCATACAGTGGCTTTTTGACATCAATACAAGCAGCGCGGGAATTGCTAGGGATTGTTTCCTGATATTTATCACGGGCATCAAAATGTAACGGTGTAACGGGGGGTGGAAAACCCCACAAGTTCTATAAATACCACATCATCTCCCACTCGTGGGTAAATACAGTTGTCATTCTTCAAAATTTCTAGACGGAAAGCTACAGTTACGCTGCGTTTTGGCTGTTCCCTAACAAACGGACACAAGCGCGTGTTGGACTCGCATGTCACCTTCACACCGGTACAGTCTGAACCCTCCTGTCGGCTCCGCTACGACCACCAGATGAAAAAGGTACAGTATGGACTTTGTTAGCTGGAACGAGCTGGTGTCGCTCCATACAGTTGTCTTAAATTAGACCAAGATTTGGCTAACGGCAGATGTTAGAAGGAGGAACAAGAGCAGCCATGCACCCAGTGGGACTGAGGTTTCCTTGAGCTCGGCACCCCGTCTCCAGCAGCACCAGCGGTCGCTACCCAGGGAAGAGGGGAAAAAATGGATAAACAGATACTGAAACTTCCCTGAAATGATCCCTGAATCTCTGGAGCGCAAAGTGCTTCTTGTAACTCCCACTTCATTATCCCTTCTAGTAGGCTCTTTTCCAGTCCTCGGAGACACCTACTAAAGACTAAATGCTCTTTTTCTGTGTTTCCCACGGGCTGCCCTACTTTACGTCATCACCTTGGAGACAGAAAACACAATTCTGTACAAAATCACTATCTGCTTGTCCCGATTCCTGATTCGTTTTCTTTTTCCGTGGCGAGGAAGCGAAACCCTGACCCCGCTGAAATCCCCGGCCAAGTTATAGTCCAGTTCGTTGCGGCGGTGGTGGGGAGGGGGGGGGGGGCTGCGGCTTTGGGAGGCGAACGCAAGAAATACTTGGGGCATGCCTCACAGGTCGCGGCACAAGCTCGCCTGTTTCTACCCGCTCCGCGTCGCCTTTGTTCTCCAGCAGTTTCCATGGTGCCCCTGCTTTGTCTGCAGACCTGTCTGCAGGCAGCGCTCTTCTCTGACACGCCACACAAGATGATTTTTTTTTTTTTAATTTTTTTCTTCCCCCCCACCCCCCCCCCCCCCCACCCCGAGGCGTTGCGTGGCTGCGCTGCAAAGCTGTAGCGCAGCCTGCTAGGCATCAGCCGCCCCGGATATCTTGCGAGCTGTCTCCCGGGCGCATCTTTACAAAGTATGGATTGGTGGGTTTTTTTTTTAACTAAAGGGAAGTGATACGGATGATGCTACCCGAGAATCCAGCTCAGCCTTTCGCCAGTCACGTTTGGCAAATCAAAATATGAAGAGGAAGACTATTATGCAAGGGGATCGTTGCTGGCAATCTTAGCATTGCTGTAAAAAAAATAAATTAAAAAAAAAAAAAACAAAAAAAACCAACAAAAACAACCCAAACCAAAAGCGATAGAGGGCATAACAAGGAAGAGCAGCCATGCTGCCTGCTGCAGCACTCTGCAAATTTTATCTTCATCCGACGTGGGTGTGAAAGTAGATGATCTGTGTATCTAACGCGGCATCACAGAGACGCTGGCAAGGATGAGGTCAAGCTCGTTTGTCCCTTATCCAGCCGTTAATTCTCTGCTAACCGTTGTGATACCGGGACACTGACCCCCTGAACTGCCCTGGCAGGAGACAGGGAGCACCTCAGGTACAAAGTCAGAAGGGCTGAGTAACCTGTCCCTTGTTTTTTATGCCCGGGAATAATATCCCTTGAGCAACCCTGAGCTTTGAGGGGCAGAGGCTGTTCAGAGGATAATGTTCGAGTGCTTACGGCCCGATACTAGAAATATTTCAGGAAGAAAACTGGTTTTATGAATCTTACAGGCTGTTCACCCAAAAAGAACTGGAGTGTAAAATCACTGCCCAAGTGAAAAAGCAGGCAAGAGGGCAAAGCTGTGTCCTAAGGGAGGATTTTTAACTCCCAGGCACAGCCGAGGGGACAGTAAATGGCGGAAATAAGGCTGGAGGTCTGTTAGCGGGCTGTGTACAGGAATGCAATTTAATCCAGGCCCTGTAGATATCAAGAAGAAATGGAAAAATATTAGAGATAGTATCAAAACGTAGAGAGAATATAACCGAGGAGACAAGGGCAGCTTAGAAACAGAGATGTCCTATTCAGAAAAACTCAATACTGTGAGCAGAAAAGAGGTTTTCTTCATTAAGGTAAAGCTTGTGCTGTGTGTTGGGGCAGAACAGGCCACTCCCCAAAGCTGGGCATAAAAATTAATGGGTTTTAAGTCTTGGCAGAGGTTTTCAAAGATGCCTAGAAAATTATAATGCCCAATTAAATAGGAGTCGGTCATCCAAGTCCCTTAGGCGGTCCTGAAAATCACAACTGCTCTGTACTGCATCTGATTTTCAGTCGGATTTTTCCCCCCTGCTTCTCTTTGCTTTTCTCTTCCAGCACCATCCCCAGCTCCCGCTGGCACAGGCCTCTGGCTGGAGCCGAAGCCAAATAGCAGGGCTTTGAAACGCGGCATTCAAGCAGCCTCGCCGGGGACAGGAGAGAGGATCTTCTGTCCCTGCTGAGGCCATGCAGGGCCCAATCTGTGGCAGCCCTTGCGCACCAGCCGACCGCCGTTTTCCCACCAGACGCTTCCCTCTCGCTTCAGGCCCGCTTTTGTACCTCCGAGGTGGAAACACGCAGCCGGATCAGCAGCAAAAAAGCAGGCTGTTGTCCAGTGAAGTTAAGAAGTGTGAGATCTAGGTTGAATGTTGTGGGGTTTGGTTTTGGTTGTTTGTTGGTTTTTTTTTTTTTTTTTTCCTTGGCTGATACTAGCATTTCACACGCACGTACCGTGCACCTGACCTGTTTGGGCTGCAGCTTCTGGGCTACGCGTCGGGTCTGGCGAAGATGACAGGGATGTATCTCCTTCAAGCCAGAGGGTTCTTTGTGAAGGAACATTAAACAAAGCTGAGCACGTCCTGCGCAGCGGGGCACGTGGCAGGGAAGGTGGGACTGTAGAGAGGCAAGTCCCCAGCACACGTGATCCTCTGCTGAAGCAAGGTCCCCAAAGAGCTTTAATTGACGTAGATGAATGTCGTCCTTTCGTGCCCTCCGCAATTATTCCAAGCCGAGCAGCGCTGAATCACGACCTGCATCGCTATCAGTCCTCCTCTTCGAGCAGGGCGCAGGCTGGCTGGGAAACCATGCCCGAAGCACTGTCGGCTGTAAGAAAGACAACGGAGGAATTGAGAAAATTGTATCGTTCTTTATATATCTGTATTGTTTCACGCTGTATGTTGGAGCTTTGCAGTGCTCACCAGCAGGACGCAGGCTGGTTTCCTCCTCCCCTCCTTGCTGCTGGGAGGCACCAACTGGCGACCAGAGCTTGTTCTTTTTTGCCTCTTGACTGAGAAGGTTGTTGCAGCCATTGGGAACAAAATCAGGACAGGCTGCCTTGGGGCTTTTCTGGGCTGTCCCCATGCCTGAGAGTGAACCTCGCGGAATTATTTGGGGTCGTTTTTCCACAATCATCCAAACGCTATGGGCCGCATCGGTAAAAGACCGTAGGGAGCTTCTCTGTGCTCGATTAACTTCCAAGGACCCCCTGGGAACTTTACTATGTCCTTGATTGTCCCCACCCACCCCCAGCAAATCCACACGGGGAGGGGGCTGTACCTGAGCGCAGAGGTGAGGGAAGTCTTCTACCTGGCAAAGGCTTGGGAGAAAGGAAAGGAGAAAGAAAAGCCTCATTATTTTGGGGGTAAGCGGTAACGTAGACTTGCAAGAAAGCAGGAGGGAAAACTAGCCCTGAATGTGATTGGCGTCATCTAAAATGGGAAGAGTGTCACAAGCTCCCCTTGGAGCCAGCCTCCAACAGCACCTTTAAATACCGCAGACTTCAGGCTGACACTTAGTCGTGGCCAGAGCACCGCTGCCCTCTTGATTTTCCACTAATTCCTTCTACTCCACCCTTCTCGTCCCAATTCCCACCACCTATCACCAGCAATTATTGTCTTTCAACCTTTCTTATCCTCCAGATCCATCCAGTCTATCCATGGCCCTGGAGCTCCTCTTCAGCAGGCTGGAAACATGCTGATAGATCCCAGGAACGATCCCTGTTTGACGCGTGCGAGGCATTGTGGTGCCGGGCACCCCGGCGAGATCCAAGGAGGAGATGTGTCCTTGCGTGACGGAGGTGACGTGAGCAGGCGTTGCTTCTGGAAATCCTCGGAGACGGAGAGTGCTAACGCAAGAAATATAGGTGAGCAGGATGACAGCTCTTGTAGCCAACAGAAAGGTGTATCTTGCACTTGGGTTTGGCTTGAGTTTTACGCTCCTTGAAGCCTTGAACTTTCTTTTTGTACGCGTTTGTAAAAATGCCGTATGCACCTGCAACGTTTGGCAAATGAGAAATTACAGCTTTCCCCCTCCAAACAGCTGGTGTCTCTTGTACGGTAAAAGACACGCCGCCTGTTACAAAAAGCCTGCAGTTCTCCTTTCCAATCTGCCTGAAGGGTTTCCAGTCTGCTCTGAAACAAAGGCTCTTTCAACCCTTGTTAGGTGCTAGGGAACGCTCAAGTGAAGATCACGGCACAGAGTCACAGCCGATGAGCTGGGTAAAAAGTAAGAATGAGTGAAATAAACGTAATACATACGCTGAAATACCCATGGAGCGAGCGCCGGCTCTCCGAGCTGGCTGGGAGACGTACCTTTTAGTTGTTTGTGGTTCTGAGAAAACAGGGCCGTGTTCTGCATCGTTGTCTTGGCATCACCTTCGCACCTAGAGAGGCGCGTTGAAAACCTGAAACAAGTTTCCATTCGAAGGGAGGTTTTATTCTCCCACACGCTGGAGCAGGCTGGGGCAGGGCGGCAGCCCCGGTCTTGCAGAAAAATCCTTTCCATAAACCGTTTTCCTACACCTTGCGTTAAACAAAACTACTTTTGAGAAGAAACTTGGGTGAAGCAGCGAATTTTTTTTTTTCTCTGCCGAATAAGGGAATCACTCTTTTTAACATGTTAGCAGGCGCATCGCTATACGTACGCAACGAGGCAGGTGTTTTGGTGAGGGTTTTTGTCGTGAGCTGCCACGCTTCGACGTGCGTGAGCGGAGGTTTCCTTGGCCAGGGAGGCGGCAAGCTAGCGAGCTCCCGTGGGCTAAAATCTGGAGAGGGGCGAGTATAATTAACCATCGGAACCACTTGCCTGGGGATATGATGAATTCGCTTTAACGCGATGCTTTCAAATCGTCTTTCTGACGTGCACGTTGTAGCTCCACCAGCTGTTTGGGGTTTGCTGTAGGAGTCACTGGGGGAAATGGTATTCCCAGAAATTCCCGTCTTCTGCAGGAGCGCAGACTCGCTGATTGTGGGGTCCCTCGGGGCCTGAACCTATCTCAATGTAGGCAAGCGGGGAATAACTCTTCCCCCTTCGTTGTTCCACCGGGGTCAAGGCCAAAAGGCATCCAGCGCTTCAAAAAAACTCATCAGCCTGCGTTTCTGCGCCGTCGGATGGCGGAGGAGGAGGATGATGATAATTGCACCTGAAACCCTCCCCCTTTCTCGCTTTTATTCCCCTATTTTGAAACTTCAGAGACGAACGGGGAAGGGGAAGAACAAGACGTTGTCTTTTAAAACATGAAACCCCGGTGGGTTCGGCCCGGGGATGCCCGGGCTTGGGCAGGGGGGGAGAAGGGGGTGTACACGCGTGGGGGGGGGTGGGTGGGTTCTGCGGGTGGGTGGAGGGGTGTTGGGGGGCGGGGGGATGTGTGGAAGGACGAGGCGGGTCCTCCCCGCCGCCGGCAGCCGCGGAGGTGTCCGTGAGCTCATCGGGAGCCCGGCCCCCCCGCCCCGCTCCGTCCCCTCCCCGCACACCCACCCATCCACCCACCCACCCACCCGCGAAGGGGCCGGGCGTGCGGCCGCGCTGCAGCGGAGCCGTCCCGGGGAAGGTCACCGCGGCCCGGGGGCGGGGAGGGGGAGAGGAGAGAGAGCCTGGTCGCCGGCGATGGTGGCCACGGCGGGAGTCCGGCGGCCGCGGGGCTGAGGAGCCGGCGGGAAGGAGCCGCGGGGCCAGAAGATGGCTTCCCCCGCGGCGGGAGGTGGGCCGTCGCCCCCCGCCGGCCCGCCGCGCCTTCGCCAGGTGGGTGCGCGACACACGCGTGTCCCCCACACGCCTCCCACCGGGGGTCGGCGGGGGGGGGGGTGGCATCGCGGCTGCGGCGAGGCTCGGGGGGGGGGGGGGGGAAGGATCCGCGCATCCCCGGGGAGCCGAGCAGCAGCGAATGGATGGATGGATGGATGCTTGTCTATTCTGCTCGTCATTCAATTACAAAATAATAAATAAATATATATATATATAAACAAACATAAAATAGCAAAAAAAAAAACCCTTCGAGGCACCTGCGCAGGTGTGTGCCCGTGCGGCCCCGCGCAGAGAGGGGAGCGTGGGCACACGCACACGCGTGTGGAACTTGACAGGGCGGTGGTGCAGCGCGGCGGTCATCGGTGGCGCATCGCCGCCGGAGCAGGGCGTACCGAAAGGCGCCGGGTAAAATCGGTGAATTAACGGAACGCAGCAGCACCCTTGGAGCGGCCGTTCCCGCTCTCGCCGTTATGGCAACGCTGCTCCCGTCTCTCCCTTGCAAGAAGAGAGCTGGGGTTTGCGGCGGCGGCGGCGGCTGCTGCATTAATTTACATTTGGAACGGTGAAGTTGGTGGCGGGAGGTTGGGTTGAGGTTTTCCGGTAGGGCCGAGCTGCTCTGGGGGTCCTGGGGGTGGGGTGGTGGTGGGGGCTCTGTTCCGCCAGCGCTTCGTGTCTCTGGAAAACGAGGAAGGCAGAAACAGAGGGACGTGGTGCTGGCGCGTTCGGTTTGCTCTTTCCTCCTAAGGCGGTGGTGTTACGTGGGGAGAGTAATAAAGAAAAAGCTGTTGTAAAGGAGGATTCCCGATGGGTAATCAGATTAGCGTAGTATATACGTACTCCAACAGAAATCCAAATATAAATCCCATCCTGCTCCTTTTGTTAGGTTTTTTTGGCTTGGGTTTTTTTTTTTTTTTTTTTTCATTTTCACCAAGAAGCTAGTGGGACCCTGGACGAGGAAATCTCAGGGGTCCGCAGTTGGGACGGGCAACTGAAAGTTTGGAGGAGTATCTGGAAGTTTGGGCTGGGTGACTTAAGCAAAAAGACCTTTGTGTGGGTTTGCTCCTGACCCCGGCTGGAAATACCCCAAGAACAGCCGTCCCTCTCACCCCCACGTGTTTTGGCATTTCCCGTTCTCTTCCCCGCTGGAAACTGAAAGGAAAAATGTGACTGATTTTAGTAGCTGAGTTTGCTCTTAGGAGGGAGAAAACCGAGGAGGGATCTCTCCGGTTTATTGATGATCCGTGCTAGGTGCAATCGGCCGTACCAGCAGGATGGACGCAGAGTGTCGGGGAGGGAAAAGAAGTTCCAGGTAGTAAAGCGAAGTCCTGGAGATGACGACCCCAAGCACCGGGGATCTTCGTGAAACTTATGTATATATATCGCTTATTCCGCCTGCTGCCTGGAACCAAGTCAGCAGTGTCTTTCCGAGCAGCGACCGAGACCCTCGGTGACAGCTCCCTTCCTGCCACGATCCTCCTTCTTTCGAACCTCCGCTTCGCTCCTCAGCAGCATGGCAAACACGAGGTTGCCGGTTACGGGTTTTGATTAGCAAGTAATTAGCACCGTTAATAGGGCTCAATAACGAGCGGTTGCCCCTAGCCGCTACCGATGGAGACGAAGGGAGAGGAAGCCCCGCCAGACCAACGAGTTGCTTTCGCCTTGGTAGTTTCAAACACAGGGACAATTTGCTTTATTGAGAAAGTAACAGTGCGGCCGGGGGGGCAAAGCAGAGCAGGCCCCACCCCATCCTGGAATACAGCGCCGAGGAAGGATCCAGTACGTCCAACAGCAAAGCCAGACATGTGGAGCATACTGAAGTGACTTCTCACGGGGTCGTTCCTTTTAAATGAGACTGAAATGACGATGTAATATCCTGAATTAGTACGCGGAAAGCGCTTATGAAAAAAAATTGACTACTGCAGTTGTTTTACTGCCTTCCTGTGCGTTTTGTCCGCTCTGTTTTTAGAATTATTTTTAATTGCGTTTAGAAAGAAATCAGTTGTCAGACACGTGTCTGATCTACGGCTGTGGTAGAGTCCAGTATTTATTTGAATTTTTGCTGCCCTTCAATGAGATAGCGTACATACAGCTCATTGGGTGACCTTCGCAGGCATTTAAAAGTCCGGGAATAAATGCCCAAAGCCGCTCAAGACCAAGGTAAAGAACACCGCCATGGCTGAAGTCAGTCGGTTCTTCTATAAAGCACTATAAGCCTCCCACTTTGCCAAGCCTCCTTAGGAGGGATGGAGAGCAGACTTGGGGGGGTGCAGAACGAAAGGGAAACACGTCTGCTTTGAAACCGTTGTGCGGACCGTTTTGTTATCACAAGGCGCTTATCACAACAGCCCTCAATGAAAACTGAAACGGGCAACGTGCCGGATTCCCGCTACACGGGGGCCTCTCCCAGGTCCTTGGGGCTCATCCCGTCTTGCAGCTTGATAGGGCAAGCCACTGGAGGAGCTGTTTGAACTGAAGTTGTATTTGTGGAGTTGTTACTATGTCTTTCGGTTAATGTAAGAGGTCTGCGACTCCGCCCTTTATGCTAAATATGTATTTGGGGGCGCTTGCAGAGCTGAGGCCGTTGTTTGCATCTGTGAGCCTGTTTTAGCAAGAACTGTATTTCGCCCCAAACACCTGAGTTGCGCCATTTAAGCTGTGCTTGAAGTACCCCTTGGTCAGCCACGTATCGCAGTCAGATACCAGTGAAATTTGTTATGTGAAGCTTAAGAATGTACCGAGCAAAAAGCAGCTGTTGTAAATTGTACCACTGGAGAGCATCGTGTTTGGAATGGGATGGGTGTTGTCTCTCGTTAACAGTCACCTGAGTTACTTCCACTTTTCTTCCTTCTAGTTGTCAAAGCTGTACTTCTCTTGTCAAAAGAAAAATGTAAACGCTTATCCTCACAGTAAAAAACACAACCGTATAAATAAAATTTGCAAAGCAACTACAAAGCGTCTTGCATCAAAACACTTGATCTGTAGAAGAAACAAAGCCACAAAAGCAGAATTGAAGGGAAAGACGGGGACGCTGGGTTGACGTTGTGCCAGGCATCCATGATGAAATGGACCCTTTTAGGGGTCTCCCGTTGCCCGCTTGTCAGGCAGGTCCCTTCTTGCAGCCTCCGGGGAAGCTATTCCAGTGTTTGAACGCCACGCGCGCAGCAGGGGCCGCCGCGCCCCACTGCCCTCCTCGGCCACCGCAGGTGTGTCAAGCAAGGGGCACTGCCGTTTCCGATGGCCCTCCACACCGTAAAATCAAGTTGGCTTCAGCGGAGCAGTATCTGGTTACCGTATTAGGACCTGACTGATGGATTAAAAGTTGTGCAGAGGAATGACTGAAGGTGCACAAGGACAGAGAGCACATGAGGGTTCAGTTCTGGTCCTCTGAACAACCACAAAGATTTCAGCGAGGAATCCTATTTCGCTTGGTGTTGTGGTCTTATGTGAGCAGGTTTCTGTGAGTAAAATAAAGGACGGAAGGGTAAAACCCCCCTCTTGCTAACCGTTAGCTGGGAAATATTTTTAATCCATTGAAAATGCAAGCTGCCCGACTCGTTAGCAGGAAAAACGTATCTTCGTCCGTTATCTGATACGAAAAGAAAGCACGCAGGAGTGTCTTTTACTGCGATTTAACTGATGGCAGTCGAAGTTGCTTGTCATCGAGCAATGTACAGCAGTCACACGGTGATATTCCTGATGTCATGCCATTATTGATCCCCCTGAAATCCCTTTATTCCATAGAATTCTCTTTTGGTAAGAGACCTGCCTGTAAAATTATGGCTGGAACTGGAAGTTCTGGAAGTTCTTTTCCTCTTCAAGCTCTTTTATTTATTTATTTTAAGATGCGGTTGGACGTATTTGGAAATCCAGATATGTCCTTTTGGACATAAAGGATTCTGGGGTGCCGAACTCACGGTTTGGAGTGAGAACCGAGACCGGAGAGAGAAGATCCACCGTGGTGTTCAGGAGAAGAGTGCTGGCGTGGACGTGGGAAGATGCGGAACAGAGCTCCTGTCGCTCCGTTTCTCCGGGCGTGTTTCCGTGGCAAAATTGTCCTGTGTGGCAAATCCGTGAGAGCAGGACATTCACCTGAGTACTGAAGAGAGTGGAATAGGAGACCTTGGGATTTTACCCAGTACCTCGTTTACTAGGAGAGCCAAGGTCACCACAAGCAGTTGAGGTCGCTGGAAATAAGGGTGGCCTTGCGCGCGGTGCCAAACGTGCCTCTTGGATGCCAGAGCGCTTCCCCTCTCCGCTCAGATCAGGCAGTTTTTCGGCCTGTCAGGTGACATAAACTCTAACGGATGTGCTCTGGTCGCTCTGAGGTCTCCACCTGGGGCTTGACAAAAAACCTGTTACAGGGAACGCTTCAGTTGGTGTGCGGGACGGCAGGAACTAGTTTTCTTTCTTTTTATTTTGTTTTCTCAAGGGCTTTCCCCCTGCGACTCTACTGGATTTCCTCCCTTACCGGTTTATGTTTTTCTCCGGTGAAGGAGGAGAAAACAAAACCCTCCTAAAAACTTGTGTTCCCCTGCAGTGTTAGAGGCCATCTTCTGGACCGTTCATACCGCTGACTATTCATAAACTCCTGGGGTGCTTTGGTGCTGCCTTTTCCAGCCCACTGCTCTTTATCCCACTCCCTGGACTTCTCCTGCTGCAGGACGTTCTTTGTCCCCCGCTAACAAATCCCTTGGGATCTGAGGATATTTGAAGGATTAGACAGATGTCCCTCCCAGCAGCTTTGCTTTGGACAGTATGTTGTTTGCCTTCACCTCTTGGCTGGCACGGGTTCTAGTTCCGTAATTCCAAAGATTAGCTGGGTTCGGATTGCCCGTTTTCGAGGTTTCTCTGAACTTTAATTTGATTTGGGCTTATTTTTAATTTTGCCTTCTGCTCCTGCGAAGGATTAGAAGTCATTTGCTCCAAACTGGAACGACTTGAAAAATCGGCACAGCGAAGTACTCGCTCAGGCGTCACGGCACGGAGTAAAGACAACATCCATCGGAACGACCGTTTCTACTTCAGTGAGCCTTGCGTGCCGTATCGAAGGGAAAAGGGCGCTAGAAAACGTCTTCTCGCCAATTTGAAAGGATGAAACGTAACGCGCGATGAACCTGTTGCATAATAGATGAAGGCTAATGTCGGAAAAAAGTAATTACAGTTAGCGGGTAAATGACTACGCGCGTCTAGATTGCATATAAAAATTACTACGCTGCAGCGTTATTTAGGTTGCAAAATCGAGCGCTTTGTAGTTCCAAGCTAATAGAATTAAGGACTGTGCAAGCTTAATTCTGTCCCCTTCTGTGTCTGTTCTTTACACTGAATTGGACTCTGGGAAAAAAAAAGAAGGCTTAAGTGATCGTAGAAATTGGAAACGGAGTCACAGTGTACGATAACACGCTGTAGGATAACACCTGAATAAACAGTCTCGAGGCAGGCGATAGAGAGACTGGTGCTTTTTAAAAAAATAGCAAAAATTCTCCGTAATAAAGATCTGGTATATGCAGAATTATAGTGGATCTTGGGTATTCAGTCGCGTTTCCATGACATACGGTAACTGAAACGTCGAGCCTGCACGCTGGTTGCATCCGGTCAAAATCCTGGGAATCCGAAATCCTGGGAATTAGCAGATCCTTCTGATTACACCTGGGGTTTTAAACTGAGGGAACCGTGGCGAATAGCCCCAATTTATGCAGAAAATGCACGTGAAGATTCACCACTACCGCGCAAACCACTTTAGGTCAAGCCAGCGTTTGCAGCCTGCTGCGGAGGCAAAGAATTAAAGTGTTTTTTTTTTTAATCCATTTATGTTCAGTCGGGTCTTTTAACTCCTTTTCGGTGGGCCTGGGCTGCTGCCTCGGCCCCTGGGAGCTGAGGGGAGGGAGGGCTCTGTGACTCCAGCCCAGCCTCCTGGTAATTGCACCCAGCTGGTGCTAATTGTGCACAATTAGGTCCATCACACAAAGGTCCTGGACTCACCTGGTCGCCTCACGCTGTGATCACCTGGAAAGTCCTAGAAGCAGCCGAAGGGTCGCCTTGGAAGGGTCGTTGCTTTTCTGGCTGCAGGGGAGAGGCTGCTCGGTGGTGCTCCTCACGGAGGTAGGGGTTTATTTTAGTTTTACTGTAAATGCTTAAGAAACAGGGGCTGGGTTAACGCTTATGATTTGATGCCGATTTCTGTGTCGCCGTTTGACTGACTGTGTTTCTGGTGGCTTGCGGTTGTTACGGGGTTTCTTTGTGTGCTTTGTGGTTGTGGTGCCGAGGGAGGTGGTTTCGTGGTGGGCTTACGAGTGTTAGGTTAACTTAGACTTGATGATCTTAAAAGTCTTTTCTAACCTAAATGTTTCTATGTTTCCTAATTTGTATGCATATATCTTATGAAGAGTGGAGTGGGAGACGCTTGTGTTACATTTGTTTGGGTTTATTTTTGGGGGGGCGGGGGGGGCTTTGTTTTCTGTGGCTTTTGGGTTTTTGTTGCTGTTGGTGGTTTTGCTTTGGTTGTTGGCTGGGTTTTTTTCTTTCCCTTTCTTTCCTTACAAGACTTGTATGTGACAGCGTTACGGAAGGGCTGACTTTTGGCTGTTGGTGCGCAGTTTTTAATCAAGGAGATGCTGGGGGCGCCCCTTGCCCTGGGGACTGGGGGGCACGGAACCTTCCGGTCTGTGGGGCTGGCTGCCGTTTTCAGGGAACGAGTCACAGAATAGGTTGGGCCGGAAGGGACCTTCCGCTAGGCCGGGTTGCTCGAAGCCCCATCCAACCGGGCCCATCGGGACTCAACACCACCAACTCTCTGGGCCTGCCCTCGTGGCAGAGGTGCTGTGGGGGGCTGCCGGCCATTTTGTGGGGGGCTGCCGGCCATTTTGTGGGGGGCTGCCCACCCTATGGTGTGCGGGGCCAAGAATGGGAGCAAATACCACAGCTGGCTTTGGAAAAAGCAGCTTCCGCACGCCTTGTGTCCAAGTGGATTTGCTTGTTAACTTGTGAAATAGCGCTTTTTACCGGTCAGTAAGTAAAAGAACAAAAACCCCTCAGCACAAACTTTGTGAGCCTTTCTGTGCTAAATACTGATCGCTACAATACGCGTTGTGGAAACACAACTTGTAGCTCTTAATATCCGCAGCGTCGTTGCTTCCCAAGGTTAGGTCTGTTGCAGAGTGACAGTAAGGTTTGCTGTGGAACACCGAAGGGGTCGTGGTGAACGCGCTGCGTCTGTATTTAAGTTTTATTACGAAGTATTTATTGCGAGGTTTCCTTTGCACGGGATTTTAGGCTTTATATTGAGGCGACTTGCTGTGAGCCGCTGCCTGAGAAACCCTGATGAAATGTTTGTGTTGAGAGAAATCTCTTCTATATTTATAAACAGCAACTGGTAAATGGGCTTCAGAAGTCTTGTAGCTGACTGTCAATAAAGAACTGACTAACACAGTGGGGGAAATACTTGACTAAACACAATATGTTCTGTTCCTCATGGCTGTCCTTTCTTTCTCTTTTATCCTGAAGTGCCTGACTGTCCTTACGGGGATGGTGAGTAAGCTGGGACTGAGAAACAACTGTCGTATCTGGCAGGGTGTAGGCTTCAAGATGTCACCCTGTTTCGTACTCTTTATTCTTCAAAAAATAAAAATATTGAAGTAAGGGGGGGGGGGGGGAGCTAGAAATTGCTGTTGACTCCCCTGTGGAGGTTTCTGACCTTGGGTGGGGAAAACAGGCCGTGTCCAGAATTGGTTGTGGTTGCGCAGAGATAATTTATTTTTATTTCAGCAGTGCCAGCGGGCGGCTGGCTGAAAACCATCTCGCGACGTTTGTGAGGGAAAGCTTTAGAGCGGGAAGCTGGGCCTTACTCGCTCGAAGCGTCAGGGGTAATAACCGTGCAGAAAATGGGTTAGAAGTACGGCGCGGCAGACTTTTCGGAGCTGAGAACGCGTCGAGGCGAAGTTTTTCTCTCGCCGGGGCAGAAAGCTTTCTTTTTCTGATCACCGTTTTGATGTATTATAAGTAGGGAGGAGAGCTGGGCCTCCTGACGTTCTTAGGGTAACTGGCCGGAGGCGCGGGCCAGGCTGGCGGTCGCTAAACCCCGGGCGGACAGGCGGCAGCAGCGTGGCGGCTTTGCTAATGGGATTATGGCAGTCACGTCGGAGTCACGCTTCGCTCCTCCCCCTGCCTCTGAACGCAAAATTACGACCCCGAGAGCCGACGTGTTTGCGGAAGTCGCTTTGGGGAATACTGTTTTAAATGCCCGCTTTTCTGCGAGTTGTCCGATAATATCCCAGAATAATATTTGTAGCGGGGCTTCCCTCCTTCTGTGCCTGAACTGCTGGTCTCGATTGTGTGTAACCGCTTTGCGCCCTTCAGATTTAATCAAGTTAAAGCTCTGGTCAAGCTGTACATCACATCTGAGATTCCCAACTTGGAAAAAAAAAAAAAAATGGACTGTGTTGAGCTGTGGGACCGCACCGTACTCAAAGGACAATTATTTGTTGTCTCTGCTTGTAGAGTTTTGTTTGTGGTTGTTTTTGTTTGTTTGCTTTGGCTGTCTAGTCCTAAAATATTTTGATTTATCTGCAGAACTTGATGGCTCCCGTAGAGTATTAAGAGTACAGTACGTAATGGGGCACTTACTTGAGACTTCCTATGTTAAAGGGAGCTTTGTTTATGTAACAAGGATTCATTCATCAAATTTCCCCCCCGCCCCCTCCCCGCAAAACACTTTGGAGAAGTGTTTGCCTTGTTAACTCTCCGTGTTCAGTTCTGCTGGTGTATATCAAATGGCAGCTACAGGAGATGTTGAGGTTGCTGACCTCTCCCTTCCAGGGATTCTCTTCCGATGGTGTTTTGACCATGGATAACCAAGGGGAGTTTCCACAAGTTACGCGCTGCCTTCGGTATGCAAGTCGTGCTTGATGAAAACTGGCAAGCAGCTTTATGGAATGCGCCCCTCTATTAATTTGGGCTTTATTTATTAAGGTAATCTGGGTGTTTTAAGATGATTTGTCTGGGGTAGGAAGAGGTGTATGGCCAAGGGGCCACCGTCCTCTTGTGGAGCTTGCCCATCTCCTGCCATGGAAGTGACTGGTTCCTGCGTGCTGAGCTCCAAGCTGGAGCTATGGAGTAATGGCACAACTATCATCCTGTTCTTCATTGCTTTTAATATTTGTGCTTCCTTAGGCAGTTAATTTCACTGAAATCCTTGCATCAGGTATTACATTCACTCTCCTGCTTATCCTAAACGTGTTACAAGTAATGAATTAAATGAAAAATGGCAGCTGTATTTCACAACAGAGGAACCCGGAGAAGCATTTGATCCCTCCGGTGATGTCTTTTCGCAAAGCGAGCTGAACACGTACACGACTGTATTCGTGCGCCTGTCGCGAGCGGCAGGGCTCCACGGGAGGCAGAGATTCACGGGAGGAAGTGGGGTGTGACCTCAGGCTCTGGAGATCTTGCCAAAGGTGTGAGAGGTCTCGACGCAAGTTGTACGTCTTGTTAGAGAACTTCCTTCTCGTGGGATTTTTTCAAACATCTGATGGATGGGAATGTATTTCAAGCGTTCAGACTGGCTGGATTCAAGCTAGTGAAATGATCCTGTGAATACTCTTATTGTCTGCTAGGTCTAACGGTGAAGTACTGGTTTATGAGCTTAGAATGAGGGTGTCCGGACTTAATTAATCTTCTCCTGCGATTTTTCTAGATGTTGCAGTCCTGGATTATTTGCATATGTCTGTATATGCAGAAAATATCAAACCAAGGGCCATTTAAATTTTACAACTCCTCTGCGCCATTAGCAATAGCGTGCACCCCAAAATCTTTCATTTAAAACAACGCAACACCCACCCCCACCCCCTTCCCCTGAGATGCAAATCCAAGAGGAGAAAATAAACTTTGCAATTAACTCGAAACTGGGGTGTTTTGTGTACGATCTAAGCTAGTAATGTGACGAGAACTCTTCTGAAGTATCCTTTGTTTGCTATTTTACTGTGCTACAGCTACATGTATTGCCTGAGATTATTATTTTTTTTTGTTGTTGTTGTTTATTATTTTATCTTTCTAAAAAGCAAGCTTTCCTTCCTCCTCCCGGGGTGGAATGGCTGCCGATACCCGGTTGTCTGTGACCCTCGGCCGCCGCTCCGGGGAGTGCGGGTAGGGTTGCAGGGGCGGTGGGTGATGGCGGGGGGTGGGGGGGGAGGGCTGCGGTCCCCTCCGACGTCCGCGGTACGCGTGGGGCGGCGCGAGGAGCTCGGCAGGGAGACGGGCAGGACTTGGTGGTGGGTAGAGAGCTCTCTCGTGAGGGCGCGAGAGCTTCCTGGGAACTGGAACTTGCTCAGGCTGGACGCTAATATCCTGGCCCCCAGTCAAGAGGGTATTTTAGTTCTTGCCGCGAGCAGCAGCTGGTCACTGCGTGGAAGCCAAAGCCTGGTGCTTCGCCCGGGAGGGCAGATGGGGAGCGTCACGTGCTGCATCCGCATCTCTTGTAACGCTGTACACTTGGAGCGTTTTTAGGTCTAGATCGCGTCGCTAGGAATTTGGTCTTGGATTGCCTACAAATAGCGTTGTCTCTCTGAACCTGTTCTCTGATGAGACCGTTTTGTGTCGCAGCTGGAGACTTGTACTGGAAATGCTCTACCCGGAAACGTTGCCGGGTTGGTTGTTGTCTTGGTACGTGTCCTCTGCTGTCGGCTGGCTGGTATTTGACAAGGTGGATGTTCCAAGCAATTTTAGGACTCTTTGATATGGACAGTGTTGGAATACACCTGAAAAACAGAAAATAGGGCTGACACCCTTCCTCCTGGTCTGAATTTTTCTAATGTTGGTCCCTTGTCAGGGACCAGGAGCACGCATGGTTTTCCAGGTGACAATAATTGATGAAAAGATGCCATTGCAGTACTTTCTTTTCCTCCCCCCCCAAGTGAGCACAGACTTTCTCAGGCTTTACTGAGAGCAAGAACAGGCTGTTCCTGAGGCCTGTAATAGGCAACGGACTCTCTCTTGCTGCTGGGTCAAAACCTTGCCTGAGCCAAGTGCAGTTCCAAGGCTGAAAGCTTCAGAATAGCCCCTTTGAGTTCCCAGATCCAATTTTCTTGTGTATCTGTTTGCAAACAGCTGTAGGATCTTAGGGAAGGTCTTTAGAGGAAGAGCTCATGTTCCTGCTGCTATCTGAGGGCTCCTTGTCTCGGTTGCGTGACAGGAATACTAAGCTGTTACGTGTGTGATCTCAACATTAGAGGGGAAAATGTGTGTTCAGCAAACCTTTGCTTTATATTAATCATCACAAGCGATCACTTGCTGAAGCAAACAAAAACCCAAACCAACAAACTTGATTTCCAGTAATTCTCATATGGTAAATATGAAGCTCTAAGGATGCAATTGGAGAAAATGATTCGTTTAAAGAAAAGTTTTGGTGGCACTGAAATGCAAAAAAGTGAAGCCTTATGGTTCTCATAATGACAGCTGGAGAAGTCAGAGCAGGAAATGAGCAAGAAGAGTTGGGTATAACAGAAGTAAAAGTGCCTCTGCAAAACTCCTGTTGGCTCCAGTGGTTGCTAGTTCCCCTTCGGTTTGTTCAGCTCAAAGAAGAGATTCTATGTTTAGCATGGAATCTATATAAAAGCATTTTGTCTGATGCGTTTTGGATGTTTTCTTAAGATTTGGTAAGTCGATGGGCGGGCACCGTAGAAAATCGATCGACGCGCTGTGTTTATAATATGAAATTACTTACTCAGCGTGGGCTGATGAGTGATAACCTCTTGTCACCCAGACTAATACTGTTCCTGGCAGGTGATTTATTTACTCCTGTCTTGGCACCTGTCTCTGGACTATGCTGTCGCAGCTCCCTTGAGGTTCAGGTGAAAGGCCTTAACTTCTCCAGGTGTTTGACCTCGGTCTTGTCATCTTCCTGAGGACTCTGGAAGAGCATGGCGCTTGGAGGGCCGGGGAATCCTCTGTGGGGCGGAGGGAGTCTGGCTCTTACTGTGTGCTACTGGCAATGTTTCTGGACGCTTTGGGTTATCTTTTACGGTAGGACACGCGTCCAGCAAGGTGGGAGTTGACCCATCCCACCAGAGAGCGCAGAGTGTTGTTAAAACAACCTTTGCATCTACAAGCGTGGTGGAAGAAAGCTCTGCTTATCTGTAAGGTGACCTCGACACAGCCTTCAACTAAACATAGCCTGGTATTCTCGGCACCTGTCAGTCGAGTTACTGTGCCTGTTTTGGGGTGCTGGGGGAGGGGGGAGGGTGGGGTATCTAAACCCAGACCTTTACCTGGCGTTAGCTTCCACCCCTACGCGAGGTAGTTTGCTTGCCTTTTAGAGTTTTGCTAATGTAAAATTATTTGAAACCTCTTGGAGGATCTGTCCTTTGAGGCATTTGGAAGTTGAGGAGGTAGCCAACCTCTGCTCCTTCTGTTATCCCGCTGAGCTTTAATTTGACCTAGTGCCTGTGGGAGCTCTTGACGTTGAGCTTTACTGGTGCATCGCCAACGTGCTGCGTACACATCTGTTCCCCGGAGCAGTTTCCCCTGAAAGTGTGGGTGTATTGCATCTGTGATTTTTTTCTTTTTCTCTTCATCAAGTTAATGTAGAGATTAATTTCAGTCTTAGAAAATTGCTGAGCAACATCATCGTGGTTTTTTTTTTTTGAGATTAATAATAGAATGACCTGATGACTCTGATGCTAATTATGATCTATCAATTTGAAATACTAGAAATGCCATGTACTGTAAAAACGAGCTCCAAGTCAACTCTCCGGCTTCCTACAATAGTCTATTGCTATGACAAACAAACCCAGAACATAAACCGATTATCTGTCCCGTTGCTATTTAACGAAGAATTGAGGAAGGTGGTGGTCACCTTAGTTTCAGCTTCAGCTTAAAATCCCTTATTAGCCTGTGTTGCTTCTGTAGTAGTCACAAAACCAGGATTCACTTAAGGGCAGCAAACTTCAGGGCTTCATAAAGAACACGTTATTCATCCTTTTTAGTCAAGTTCTATTTGTGGCATACGCTGCCAGTGATTATTTAGAGTACGTGGCGTGAGCTTGTGCTGCAAAACACACCTTGATGTAAGCTGAATCCATGTAAGGGGTTGGAGAGAGAACAGTATATCACTACTCATTTTGTCTTGAATTTTAATTCCGCTGGATTTCAAATGGCGTTTCTAAGGCTTGTACGTACAACCTAAGGAATTAATTTCTAAGCGCACAGAGTGGCTTTGTCAAACAATTCCCCAGGGAAATTATTTTGTGATCATAAATGGTCCGAAGCCAGCTATCTGTAACAATGGTTCAGCTGTAGTATATGCACTATTGTAACAAAGGCTGTACCATCTCTTACTCAAAAGAGTATAACGCGTTTTCTTGAAAGATAAATGAGGGCTTACTTGATCTCTGTTCTTTTGCTTTGGTAACGTATATATTTTTAAAGATCTAATAGGAAGCATGTGTACTGAAGACTTGATACTTAATGAAGAAATGGCACGGAACCCTCTAGACTTACTTTCTTCTAGCGAAGTGGCTACAATAGCACACAATGATATGCTTGTCCGGAAGAAAAAAATTGGAAAATACTGGCCTAAGGTACATTCTAAAGAGCCTTTTTTCATATTGTAGAAAACTGAAAGGATTAGAGTAGAAAAACTGAAGTATTAAAGTATTGTGAAATCAGAGTCGATAAAAAAATTCTTACTGTAAATGGATGATTTCTTGAATCTTTGCCTTAAACGCTTAATATCTGTCATAATGTTATAAAGACTGTAGTTGTCGTAAAATAACCCCAACCTAAATGCAATTACAAAGATAGACGTGTTTTCAGAAGCGCGCTTCAATGCAGGAATGGCGAATGAACTCCTCTCATTTAGAGATGACACAAATATGTATTTTTGGTCCCCGTTTGTAGGAAGGTGGAATGATGTATGGCAGAACGCTTACCATGGTAACGTAGATTATGATAGCTGAGCCCTTGACTTTTTTTATACTTAAGATCCAGTGGAAGCCAGGGAATAACTGTAAAAGGTGATGTTTCTGTTGCCTTTTTAATTATGTTAATGGCGGTATATTTCACTCAGAACTCATTTAATGTGTAATTCAAGTAATCATTTTTATGCAATTTAAGTGTCAAATTTAGAAGAACATAAATATGCGTATAGAAATCAGGATGCGTTTGGAGAAATTCTCTTCTGACACATAAGTACTGAACAGTGGCTCGTACAGGGCGTTTTGCGTCGGTTCTCCATAGCTCCTGTAGAAGGAAAACCTTTACAAGCCTGCCTGAGGATACAGCGTAGCCCTCGATGGTAATTAAACGTCTCCGTTGAAGACTATATTCTGCCAAAAATGAAAGCAGTCTTGCATCTGGATGTACATTACTGACATTTAAACACTCGTTAGACTAAAGACTTACTCCCCTCCACCATGAGGTTCTAAAACTGATGTGAAAACTTCACGCTTGTGACCAGAGCGGTTGGAAAGAAGGAATCGGGAAAGATGGGAATCTTCTCTCCTCTTTCCTAAGCCTTAATGAAATGTTGCAAAGAGAAGGTGAGGTTTAATTTTTCTTTTTATCTTGGTTTAGGCAGGTTGTATGTGTTAAGCTTTTTATTTGTCTGAATCTACAGAGGCTACAACAAAGGCAACTTTTTACAGGGCAGAGCGGCATCTATGTAAATTAAAAAAAAAAAAAGTATTTTAAAAAGTCTGTCTCAATTTTTGTGAGATGAGGTGTCATCAGTCATGATTCCCTGCCGGATGAAAACTCATGTCTCGCTGCCTTGAAGAAGGAACATTGAGTAATCCTGTTGTACCTGACAGCTGAGCTGCTCAGCTGGCATCGAGCCGCTGCTCCGAAGAGAACAGCGAGCGAGGCGTCAAAACCAGCTCTGTACCGTCAAAACCAGCTCTGTACAGCAGGCGAGTCATCCGCTACCCCAAAGGCAAGCTCTGTGTAGAGCTGCCTTGGTTTGGTTCACTTCGTTTTAAAACTGCAGGGAGGAAAGGCCATTTAGTGTTACTGTGAATATGGGTAGCGGGGGGGGGGGGGAAAAACGTAATGAAAAAAAAAACCCAAAACCCCACCAAACCACACTGGGTGTTGCTACCAGAACCCGCTATTTGACTGCGTTGCCAGACAAAAATACTATTGCAAGTGGGTTACTGGTGTGTGTGACTTGAGAAGACACATACTTCACTTCTGATGCCAAATTTACATTTTTGGGATTACTCGTTGAGGAATTTGGACACCAGTAGACATGGGAAATGGCTGTGTTTACCCAGATGCAGGAACTTGAGAAAAGTCCTGTAACTCGACTGGCCAAATACTTGAACAGTGTAGGCGCTTCAGATGTCCTGCGTACACATGTGTTTGCGTATCGTGGACTGTCTTCTGTGCTTTCCTCAAGCTTTTAAGAGCCCTCGCAGCAGAAGGGCTATCTTTAAACAGCTCTGTTGCACGAAGAGCCCTCTAGGCACGTGTGTAAGATTACCTTGTTCGCGTAGTTGGGCTGTCTCTGAAGAGATAACTCAATAGGGGGGGGAAAAAAAGAAATAAAATCCACTGTGTTCAGCTACCGATCTGCAGAATTATTACGTTTGGCCCTAAGTGCTTTTTAATTTGATTTGGTTTGTATTTTCTAAGCTTTTTCATATATTGGGTATCCCTATGGGAAGAGAAGTCTTCATTTACTGTAGATTTGCCAGAGCCGGCAAAGGTCGAACCATTAAACCTATACGAGAAGCCGGCTCGGATAAGGAGATCTTGAAATCAGTGCTGTGTTCTTCATTGTCGTTTCTTTTTTAAAATCTTCTGAGAGGTTCAATTTACAGCTGTTGGAGGCCAGGTTTTGATTTAGTATCTCTCTGCGAGAAAACTTGTCAGGTAGCCCGTTGTTTTCTCACACGGAGGGGGGAAAAACTGCTGTAGCTGAGGTAAGAATATAGCGTTTGCTTTCAAACATCGGCGTCTTGGCTGTGCTGTTCCCTGAGCTTGCCGCTTGTGTCTTGCTCGCCTCTGGTGTACTGTCAACCGTTTGCAGTTGTACCGGCACTTTCCTGTGCCACTTGTGAGGTGGAAGTGTTAAAATTAAAAAAAAAAAAAAACCAACTGAGGTTGCTTTTTGTCCTGGTATCGTATGCATTAATGTTTAAATCGCAGAGATATGGGAGTAGTTCTAAAACTATTAACTCAGAGGTTTATAAACTAAGGGAAAACTCCACCAGCAGCTTCTAAAAAGTCAGCAGCACCATTTCCGTATCCGCTGCGCTGCTGGAGCTTTGCTTATTTTACAGCTTTTGTGTATTTGCTAGACATAAGTGTGCTATTTACTGTGTTGCTTGATGATTACAAAACTTGGAACACTCAAATACTTTTTTAAAAAAAAAAAAAAAAAAAGACAGGGTTGAGGATTTGGACGGTCAGTCCCAAGTGATGTTATTTTGAATGACGGATCTCCCCCACAGAGGGAGGGGGGAAAAACCCAAACAAAATGCTTGGCTGAATGGGCCTTGAAACCCGACCGGGTGGTGTCAGCTCTTCAGCTTCATGGTTGGAGTGACTGTGGTCGTCTACTTGGTCTATTGACCGCGGCTGCTAGGACAGCGTTAGTGGTTGTTCTGTAAATGCGTCCAGAGGATAAACTTTATTTAACTGAAGATACTTCCAGTAATAATCTAATTTTCTTGGAAGTGCCTGTCTGGCTGGTTTTTTGGTTTTTTGTTTTTTTTTTTTTTTTATTTTATAGGCTGGCTCTTAAACGGCTTATCAGACAAAACAATTTTTGAAAAGTGCCTTTGAACTGTAGGCCGTGCCTCCATACGCGCTTCCTCTCTTTCACTCAGAACATGAGCGGGGAATCTGATCAAAGCACATTCAGCTCGAAATATTTGCTGCTGTGAAAGATTAAATATGAAATTTCTGCAAAGGGAATGATTATCAACTAGTGAGAATTGGTGAGAGAATGGAGTAACTCCTGTCCTGTACAGAGTACTCCTCTGTAACTCCTGACCTCAGTCGACTGGGAATCTGTGGGAACAAGAGTCTCTAGACACACTTACTGTGGGAAACAGTTTACTTGGAGTTTTGTCTGTATTAGATGCCTAAGAATTCATTTCAGACGGTGTTTTTCCCATACGGGTTCTCTTCAGACTTGAGAGATGAACTCATGTCGCAACTTGAATGTCATTGCAATAATTCAGGCAGCTCCTAGAGCAGTTCCGGTGGCTGCAAAACCGTCTGTTTCTCCCTCTCGTTTCTTCTTAACGCTTCAGCAGCGTCGGTGGCGAGGTGCTTTCTGTTGGGGCGCAGCCCTGTGAATCACGCCAGGCCAAGAGGCTGAGAGATTCAGACAGCCCGCTTCGTCAAAACGGCTGGGTGGTTTTCCCCAACTGGCGCTAAAACAAACCTGAATTTTGTGAGCATCAGCACAGGCAGCCCAAATTGAAAGCTGAGGGGTTTGGAATGTGCACCTCTTGGCTGTGCTGGTACCGCGGGCGGGCAGGCGACCCTTCTGCCATGCCTGTAAAAGCACCCAAACTCTCCTGCTGCCTTCTCTCTTTGGCGCTGCCGTAAGGAGGACGGGGACTTGGCAACGCAGAAAAGCGTCTGGTTATCGTTTGACCTCCGACATGAGACTTCTGATGGGGCAGCCTGGTAACGCGCTCGCCATCACGAGGTAGAAATCTAGGACTGGAAGTGCTTTGCGAACGGGTTTGGTGGTATTTGTCACACATCTAAAGCAAGTCCAAACCCTATGAAATTATTCTTTGAAATAAAAGGTAACTGGTATTTTTTTTTTCTAAAAAAAAAAAAATTTTCTGGCTTCTTTTTGTGCAGCCGTGTGTGTTAAGAGGTTACTTATAAGCACTGATGGAAGCTATGCTCTTTACAGAAGGAGCCATCTGTAAAAACCGCATTTAACTTAGAGCAGTAGCAAGAGAAAGGTAACTTTTGTCCAGGGAAGTTGGAGAAAGTTGCCCTTTTTTATGGGGATTGAAAGAAACACAGGGAAATAGAGAGAAGAGGAAGACAAAACTGATGGTGTGGAAGTAGCGGAGGCGAAGACAGCGAAAGGCATCAAAGAAATTGGAAATGAAAGCAGAACACTTTCAGCTTTGTTCAACGGTTCTACAAATTACAGCCCCAAATACTTGACTCATGTGAAAGCACTTAAAATACGCAGCTCTTTTATAAAATAACTATGGGGAGGTGATGCTTTCCCAATGAACGGAGACATGAGACTCGGAGTGGCTGATTTCATTCACGAAATTGTTGGACGAGATTCGTTGACGGAGAGCAAATGGAACATCAGAACTCCAGCCTGTTGTTTCTCCTCAGGTATTATTTCAGAGTAGCGCTAAAGTTCTGACTTTCTCATTCAGTCTTTGAAATCTCTGCTCTCAATATGTATTGTTACGTGAACCTTGCAAATTTTTTTTGGGGAAAAAAAAAAAAAGCATAGGTGTTAGATTTAGCGGGAAATCTTTATCTTAAGCCCGTCCTCCTATAGCTCCAAAAGACAAATAGAGGTGGTTCAGGAGAAAGTCAGGCTTGTGAGGAAGTTATGAATTGCTAGCCCTTGTTTATTTCCTCAATGTAAATAGCCCGTGTTTTCAATTTTTGCCGTTGCTTAATATAGCCTTTCTGGCTGGGAATACAAAAGTAAAATAAATCAGCTGTGTGAAACGTTTGCTGATACGGAAAGGACTCTCTCAGGGATGCGCAAAGCTGGCTCTGTTCGACGACTTGCCCTTCCTGCCGGGTTCCTGCACGGATTGAGCTTTGAATGCATCCGTGTTTTCAGCCGCAGTGCTTTTGCCTTGGAGCTTGTGTCAATGCGATGTATTCAGTGTGCCTTTGAGACACTTGGGCGAGCTCGCTCCTACGGCGCGCTGCGTGCGTTCTCGCTGCATCGTTTCAGTTCCGTGAACAATCGGAGCCCGACAGTACGTGCAAATGGAGAGGGGAAAACCCGAGATTTATTGTGGGGCCTTGAGTTTCTGTTTTCCCCCAAACAGGAGCTTTCTTTTCGTGGTATTCAGCAAGTTCCCTTTCTCACAGGAGCTGTGCCAGAAGATGGCATTGCTGTACGCGGCGCGCTCATCTCCATTGCAACGAGTCATTAAGAGGAGTGGAAAAACTCCATTAGACTGAGTCAGCCTGACAGGGAACGAATTTGCCTTCATATTGCACGTCGAGGATGGGGCCATTAAAATATATAATGTGCTGAGGAGGTTTTTTTTTGTTTTGTTTTTAATTGTTACTGTTTAACAAGAAGCTTGTGTTTTAAAAGTACAGCTTAATCTGTAGGCTGATGGGGGGTGTATCTCAATACTGAGAACTTTTTTTTTAATTGTTTTTTTTTCAAATGGATATAGAAGACACTGGAAAACGCCCTCCCACTCACACCACCTCCCGCCAGCATCTTGCTCTTTGGCTTCAGGATCTGCTCATGTCCCTCAAAACGCTTTCTCGCAACCATCCCGTAGGTGCAGTGGGAAAAGCGTCCTCAATAAATTCTGGCGGTCCGGTTTTGCCGTGGTCTGTGTGCGAGGACAGGTGGCACTCGGCACACTCCACAGCCTTCTGCAGTGAATTTAATCCCGAAAGATAGTAAGGAGCCCTTTGGGGTAGGTGAAAACCTGAGGAAAAGTTGTGCTCTATTAGCAGAAATGTGATTTCCCCCCCCCCCTCCCCCCCCAAGTTTGTATTTCATAGCAAATTCTGTAACAGACTGTAGCTTTTCTTGGGGAAAACAAGTAAAAATAATTGGAATGTAAGTTGTGCTGGGTATCACAGATTGAATCCGGTCTGTGTGTTTGTAAGGATGGCTGCGTAGTCATCTCCGGGCCCATTGGTGGAAGCTTCGTGCTGTGTTCTGGCTCCCCTGGGAGTAGATACGGTTGGTTGAAAGGTGCTCGTTCCTGTCGTGAGCTTTGGAAAATCTTTTTAGGTTGGCTCGTGCTGGTGGCTGAACTGTAGGAACCGCCTGCTTCAATTATGTCCCAAACATTAAACAGAGATGCGCTGAAATTTAATTAGAAAGACATAATGCTGGAAACGAACAAATAGCAGAGAACTTCCTTTTGCCTACGCTGTAAACGAAGTTAGATTCCCCTGCCAGGAAGGCTTGGAGGGGGAGGAGAGGGAAGGCAAGCAACAGTGAAGAAGAACAGAAAGAGTATAGAAAAAAAATCTTTCAAGTTACCCTTTCAACCAAAATGTGAATACCTCGCATCCTTCGCTTGGTAATTTGGCCATATTATGTTTCCTCATGCTCCTCCCTTCAAAGCCACCAGGTTCTGGAAGAGGAAGTCAAGGACATAAGTGCCGTGCTGCTTCTTTGCTTTCCCCATTACTTCTGAAAGTGACTCCATGGGATTTCGTTTGGCCTTCGTGATGGATAGGTAAGGTAGGGACAGAATTGGCACCAGGAAACAGATAATATTTCTTTTTTTTTGAGCGGGCCAGGACCCAGATGGGTGGGTAGATGTCATCTTGATCACCCTACAGGTGGAGACTGCCCTGGGAAGAACGTAGATTTGCTTCCTATGTAAAACTTCTGATGGATCCCTTTAGCAGCGGTTCCTTTTGAGAGGGGTCTCCGGGCTTGCTGTTGCCATTATCTTCATGAAATAACTGTCATGAGGAATGGAACTTTAAAAAAAAAAAAAAAACCAAACAAAAAAAACCAAAAAACAAACAAAAAACCAAAAACAACAAAAGAAAACCCAACCCCAAACCAACAAACTCGCCTTTGAAATACCCAAGGCTCTGGTCTACCGTAATTCAAAGCTGTTACGTAGACATGGGCTAATGTGTGTTTGGCAAGTGCTTCTCCCAGTCTGCGGCTTCCTCTGCCGGGAGGGTGAAAACTGTCCCTTGTGTAGTCGTTTAGGAGGTAGCACACGAAGGGCTCTGTAGTAGGCTGTTCCTATGAAGGAGCAAATTCTTATTTTTATGGTAAAACCCTCGAAGTGTTCTCTAGCAGGAGAAAACGGCTCCTCGTTCTGCTGGTTGGTGACAGGTTGTTTTTGCCACTTTTTTTTTTTTTGTCAGTGAAGTTATAACGTAAGAAAGACTTTAACTCTGCAATGGAAAAGACATTCTAAAGCTCAGTGGGTATGAACGTCCTCCTTGAAATAGAATCATTTAGGCTGGAAAAGACCCTTGGGATCATCGAGTCCAACCATCAGCTCCACTCTACAAAGTTCTCCCTTACACCATATCCCTTAACACCACATCTCAACGAGTCTTAAACACACCCAGGGATGGTGACTCCACCACCTCCTTGGGCAGCCTGTTCCAGCATCTGACCGCTCTTTCCGTGAAGGATTTTTTCCTAACGTCCAGCCTAAACCTACCCTGCGTCTTTGGGTAGTAACCTGTTGGTTTGGTTTGTTGTTTGATTGGCTTTTTTTTTTAATTTGCTCCTGAGCTGAGTCACAAGTTACCAGCCTCAAAAGCACAGCCGCTGGCTGGAGCTCAGTGGCATGTCCCGTTCTGCCCATGGCAAGGCAGCTGCCACTGGGCCGCTCAAATGGCGGAAAACGAAGCATGGAAGAACAGCTTTGATGAGTGAAATGGCTTGTTTCCACCCCTCTTCGGAGAGGAGTCTCCTGCCCGATCTGCTTTGACACCCGGTGCAGTCCCCTGAGCAGTATTGGAACACTCTTTCTTTCCCCATCCTTTTCAGAGCCCCAGTGTATGCGTATATATACGTATTTATTTAAAAAAGGGGAAAAAAAAAAAAATCCCACCCCATATGGCTATGCTGGGCCTGCTCCAGCGTGTTTTTGTACACTTGGGAATTGCTCCTGTTTAATGCCGGAACGGGTTTAGATTTGAAAGGGGTGCAGCATTATGCTGAACTCTTTATGGACTCGGAGCTAAAAGCATTATCGATTTCATTCGCTAGGAACGAAACAACTTTAGATGTATCTGGAAAACGAGAGAGGGGGGAATAGGGGGAAAAACAAATGAATGTTTCATGCCACATATTTCAATGCAGCCGTTTCCTAGCTTGCTTTATTCCTGGCTTCCTTCGTCTTGCGCTTGGTGTGTGTTTTGTGCTGCAGGATTCAAAATTCCCTGCCTCATCAGGCCGCGCAAAGAATATTGCCTCTTGCTTTGGTCTCAGAATGAAGCTGTGGGTCACTTTTAGTTATTTTATGTCAGTGGTGGGGAAGCAGAATACAATTAACTTGAGGAGGGGCGGGGGGGAGAAAAAGTAGAGAAAGAGATATTTACTAAGAAAAAAAAAAGATTCCGACATCAACATCTTCAACGTAAATATCTTCATTGACAATTTTAGGGGGAGGAGTATTGAGAACTGTTAAAGCTTTCTCCGAATGGGTTCCAGATAGCGCTGACCAGAGCTAATGTCCATAGCATCGCAAATAGCTTATTTCTATTTTCGCTTTTCCGCGTGCTTCCTGTTTTCTCCTTAACCTTTGCTCCGGCCTTCTGATTTTAGTAGCACATCAAAGCCTGTCTTCTGTTACTTCTTCGTGTGGGGGTTAATATTTTCTTACTAAAATTACCAGACCTTACGCAGCTGAAACAATTCGGGCTTCAGGATCTGTGTGCTTGCACCGCAAGATTTTTATGTGCTCAATATAGAGCTTTTTTTCCTTAGAAGATGGCACAGCTGAGGAAAAAACCCTGTACCCCTCACTGTTAGAGTCCATTATTGCACCGAGGAAGCCCTAAAACTGTAATAGCGCTAAACCTTGTCCGTTTTATGCTGAAGGGGTGACATATTAGAGGAAGAATGAGAGGTGTTACCTGTCGTCTTTGAACTACGTGGTAAGTGATGGTATTTCCTGAAACTCCTATGACGTTCTGAAACCCCCTTAGAAAGTGAATCCTGGTGTTGCTGACCTGGAACATTTCCTTCTCTGTTGCCGTGACGGTTGCCTCGCTGACCGGCTCTGTTCTCCGCTGCAGCAGCGTTCTGCCGATGCATTTTGTGCTCAGAATGGAGAGATGTAATAGGGAAGGATCGGCCAGAGTAGGAAATGTGTTAGAAAACTCCTGTCGCTTGCTGTACGTGCCGTTATGAGAACGTTGGCCCTCTGCTAAACGGGGAGGAAAACCGGCCGTTTGCTTCAATGAGACCTGGTTAGGTCTTGAACTGAAGTTGACCTAAATCCTTGTCATCAAATTAGCCTCTGCTTTCCTGTGTTAAACTTGTTCCTTGAAGCCCTTAAAGGTCATTGTGTGGGGGGGAAAGCAAAGTAAAAGGCAGCAAGGCATGGAGGGGGGGAAAAAAAAAGCCACTTCAATGAGACATTTTTATTGAGTGACCTTTTTGATACTGTACAAGCTTAAGCTCCCTGTTAATCTTGCGATAGCTCCCTTTACAGAAACCAAACGTCTAGTGCGGAGTCTTGTGTTCTGCGTGTTTCGGCCAGCCCGGTTGAAGATTGCTCTTCGGTCCGTTTGAACTACCCTGTGGAGAGCCGGGACAGGGAGCCGTGGAAGCAGGGGGGCTCTGGGTGGCGTTTCGCTGGTGGCGGCATCGACGACACGCCGTCCGCTCTCCGCCAGCCCCGTCCCGTGACGTGCCTTTCCTTCTCCCCCTAGTTCTCCCAGCCTTTCCTTTCCCCAGGGTTTTGCCTTTGGATACTACTCAAAAGTTACGGGCTTAGGCGTCTTTTCTTTGCCCCTCGTTATTTTAGCAGCGCTGTAGTCAGGGATGGGGTTGTTGTGCAGCAGTAAAGCAAACGGAGATGGCTGTTGAAACAAAACCAGCATCGTTTTGTCAGCTGGCCAAGGCTGGCTCACCAAAACTGCTTTGAAGCAGCTGATTTTTTTATTTTTTTTTTTCCCCCTGTTTCCCTCTTTCCCCCTTTCCTCCCCACCCCACCTTTGGCACTGCTGCTGTCGCTGGCGTTTCTGGGACTGGCCGGCCCCTGTCTGAAATGAACTCAAGGTCGTACCCCCTTCCCAGTCGATGAAGGGAGGGGTGGGGGGGGGAGAGGGGGGAATAAAAAGCAGCTGTAGGTGTCGGTGGGGTTGACAGCCTGTTGGACGCCGTTCTCCCCGCATCGGAGCGGTTCCCTCATTTCCCCCCCCGCCCCAGTAAGAACTTGGGGGGGGGGGGGGGGAGGAGCGGGCTGGGTGCCGTCGTGTTTCGGGTTTGCCGGGGGGGGGGGGGGGGGGGGGGGGGTGGCAGCGCCATTGCGAGGGCGGGGGAAAGGGGGAGGGCTGTGCGGTGTCCCCGTCCCCCCCCCCCGCCCCGCGCTGTCGCTCGCCGGGGGGCGGGCGGGCTGCGGCAGCCGCGCATCGCCGCCTCGGCCGGGGGAGGATCGCTGGGAGGCGGCGCTGGCGACGGGCGCGCACCGGCGCGTAAGTCACCCGCGGTCCCTTTCCCTCTTCGAGCCGCTCTACGGGTCTTCTGCTTGGGTGGGGTGGGGTGGGTTTTTTTTGCCTTTTTATGGATATTTTTTTGTTTAGGTTTCTTCCCCCCCCCCCCCCCCCTAATACCGATATTCGCTATCGGTATTTGTCTGTGGCGACCCCAGAACTTGTACTGCGTAAGAAACCACCGAACTCTATAAACGGCAGGGAAAAGGAATAACCAAACCTTTATTATTATTTTTTTGCGCTTTATTTATTCCCCCCCCACCCCCCCCCCCCCCCCCACCCCAGTAGGAACAGGGTGTCTGCCTCCTGGCCGAGTCGTGTGCCAGGCGGACAGGGGTGGGGGGGGGGCATGGGACAGGGACAGCAAGCCCCTGTTGGCATCGATAGATGTGGGGAGATGGTTCTGCGCCATCCCGGAGCGGTCCAGGGCTTGGCAGAGGCAGGTGCCCTCGCCACATCTTCGGAGGCACTGTGTGGAAGGTTGGGGGGGGGCGGGTGGGGGCTTTTCTCGGCTGTGCCAAAACTCCGCGTTTCTGCGGTCCTTGGGTGGGAAGGATGGTTGTGATGAGCGGGAAGATGCAGAGTGAGATTTGTCAATAATTCCTGTATCCTCTGTAAAGAGCCGTCCGCAGGATTTTTTATTTTTTTATATTTTTCCTGCTTAGTGTGATGGGAGGGGGCTGCTAGAGGAGATTGTCGGGGGTTTCTGGGTCTTCTCTTTAAAGGAACGAGGGCTCGAGGGAAGCAAAATATCCTTGGTTCCTGAGGTTTTCTCCCTTTCCTTTCTTTCTCCTCGAGGAGCATCGATAGTGGACCACAAGTGAACTCCCTTGCTTCTGACTTAATTTCCCTCGTAATACGATCAAGCAACACTAGTTAGTGTTTGCGATATTAAACATCTGAACGTAGAGGCTGTTCGCGTGAGGTGCTTTACCAAATTTCCAGGCTTAGGGCTTCGTTGGCAGCAGCGTCAAGATTCTGACTGTGCAGAGCTGAGGATGGAAGCAGAAGCACTGAATAAGGCCCTTGGGCGCGTCAGCCGGGCAAATACAGATCGTTTTAAACCTTTGCTTTTGCTTCTAGTTTCCTCTCTTTTCATATGGGGTGGGGGGGAAGGAATTACCGGTGATACAAATTCATCTTTCCTAATCTAGTCTTGGTTGTGTCTAGCCAGCTGATGTATTTTATTCTTAGCGGTGGAGCGTTGAAGAGGGGAAAACATACTCTAAGAACATGCTTAAACTGCCAAGAATGATTATATTTTTTTTTTTTCATGGGGTTGTGTCTCTGAAGTGCTCCTGTTGCTCTTTGCTTCTCATTTTTCTGTGAAATGGGCTTGATCTTTGTGGACGTGTCGCTGGAAGCAAAGTAGCGTGCGGTAACTGCTGGAAAACGTTTCCTGAGTCTATGTTGCACTTCTTGCTCGGAAACCTCCGCTTCTGGTAGCGCAAAGCAGGAGTTGGTTGGCATAGAAAAGCAAGAAAACACATTTTAACAAGCTCTTTTGCTCATCTGCGTCCTGGGCTACTTTGGCTTTGCCTCGTATATGGTTATTTCCACATCTGTGTGCTTTCAGAAGGGCAGAGCCACGCACGGGTTGGCACATGATGGTAATTATCAGTTGAGCTTAAAGGATAAGCCAGCGCTGGTATTCTAGGGCTTGATCCGAAGGCTGCTAGGATTGATAAAAAGCATTCCGGTGACCTGGATGGATTTTTGGATCGGCTCCCTAGCTGCCCATCTGGGTAATTAGCGACCGTGGATTCCAGCAGTGTGTCTTGGTCATGATTCCTGAACTTGTTTCTAAGCATTTAAAAATAATAATAGTAAATCACACCTTACCTTTCTCTTGTTTGGCTAAAAGCCAGTAAGAGCAAAGCACGTTTTTTATTATAAATCTTGCTTGTGGTTTTGTGAGATTGCTTCATTGGCTGGGAGCAGTCTGCTTCCTCTGGCAAGCTGGGGGGGATTCAGTGGTCCGCATACAATCTTTGACTTGTCTTTTCGGTCTGCACGTTAAGCTACGCTGATACGGTCAATAAATTACCGCCTCCAATGCTGCTTGGGTGTTCTGAGTGTAATTAGACCCCCTCCTAGGCCTGCTACATTTGTAACTCGAAAGAAAGAAGAAAAGCCTCTTGTTTGGGAGCGGTGTCCTCTCCCACCGTGGGATTACTGAAGTACCTGCATGGCCGTGTGGACTCAGTAATGGGTTTAAACAGCCAAAAGGGCAGAATTTTTGGGTGATTTTTTTTCCCTGCCTTACTCAAAGTTGGCTTTGCTGTGATCTGTAGTCATACGGATGCAAGACTGGAGTCACGTTAATCCATTTTTGGAAGCAGTGGGAGTGGACCCAGTATCTAATGCTTTCTGAATCACTTTTTTTTGTGAAAGTTTTGAATGTAGATCATGGCAAGTCTACGACTGGAAAAGAAAAAGGTGACTGTCAGACCATAATGCTTTGGAGGAATAAACACCAGCTGAAGTTCCCTAAATTTTGTATTAGTGGGTAGTTCTACTCGCAAGCTGTAATCTGTTCTGTAATTGGGCCTCGTTAATTGGTATCACTTAGGCATAGAGCAGAAGCAGATATCTCATCTCATATAGTAAACAAAGCAGCAGATTTAAGTTAATGCTAATGTGTTTGCAGCCTGAGCCAAAAGCTTTTCAGGGTTATTATAACGCGCTGGGCATACAGCCCATCTATCTAAGTGTCTGAAGGAGACAAAAGTTATGGATCGACTCATTGTACGAATCAGCTCATCTGAAAGTGAGATCCTGCTGTTTGTTGCCATCAGTAATTTAGTTGTATTAAGGACGGCCGAGGACGGACGGCAGCGTGGCCAGAATATTGAGATGGGATTTCTGAGCTCCCAGGAGCCGTTCCCGGCGTCATCGCAGATTTCCTGTGCGACCTGGGGCAAGTCATTGAATGTTTCGGTAAAATAGGGTTGGATGATAGGTTCTCCTTTTTCACAGGGCTCTTTGAAGATGAATGTGTTGCAACCGTTTATGAGGGGACCCTAAAAATACAGTATCAAACAAAACACTCGAAGAGTGTGTGCCCCATACACACAACTAGATAATACGTGCTTTGTAAACCTCTCCTACAGATGGCCTTCACGCTATAATATACTGTCACGTAAGCGTGCACAGCTCGAGGGGCTAAGTTTTAATTTTGGCGATGAATCCTGAATATTGATTTGGGGCAACTATGAGAAGAACCTTTGTTCATCATCAATTACGAACTGGTACTCGGAGACCGTTCCAGTTGTTAAATGTGACCTTGAATTTGGTTGTGTCTTAGAGTGACAAGATAATGCAGGTTCTGACAAGGACTTCAACGTGTCATTCCTATGCTTTGGTGATAATAGCATGCAAAGTCTGCTCCTGGGACTATTGTAATCTAAAATTATTTAGGCATTTAGGTTTTGGAAAATTAACTCCTGAAAGTAGTTCAGCTCCGTTCACGGTGAGTGCTCGACCAAATGGAAAGAGTTTGTTTATCTTGAACTACGTAAACACTGATATTCAAATTAATGCGTGTATACAAAGTTACATTTCAAGCTTCATAACGTGAGCAGAATAAACTGACAAGATAGTGTAGGTCTGTGGGACGTCTGTCTGCTTGGAAGCAAAATATTTGCGTTTCCGTAGAACCACTTTATCCAGGCTGGTTAATTACACAGAGCAGAAAGTTCTTAAACTCGGCGCGGCAACTTTAATTATAAGTTAGGCCTCCTAAATGGGTCATGATGCACAGCAATTAGTCATAGACCGTTTAAGATACTGCTCTTATTATCTTAGATCTAACATCTTATGATAGGTGGTGTTAGAGTTTAATGATCGTACAAAATACCAGTCATGTACATGTGATTCTGATGTTTTGTGGTTTTTTTAATCCATTGCTTTTCAGTCACTTCTGTCACCGAGCTCAGCAACGGTGGCCACGTTACCTTAGCGTGTTACCGGGTGCTGGGTGCTTGGAGCAGGAGGCGGGATGGACGCGGTTCTCTCTGTCGATGTGATTATCGAGCTCTTGAAGTAGGATTCCAGCCCAGGGAGCGCGGTGGCACCCCGGCGCGCTGAGCTTTCCCAGCCTCCCTAGGCAGTCCTGGCTCTTCGGGGCCTTCCTCTCCTGGCAGGTGTCAACTGTGCCTCCTTTCAGCCGAGCCTGCTGTCATCATCATCCGGAATGAGTTTGTTTATTGACAGTTTCTATTTGAGAGAATATCAGTAACTCATACGAAATATTTGGAGCTCCGTGTTTTCTCTTGGCTGGCTATGCTATTGTAGCGTTTCAGCAGAACACCCGTTCCTCTTCCGGAGGCAACCTGTTGCCTTCCCGCCCCCCGGCATCTTTTCTCCATCCCACCTTCAACGTTTGCAGCGAAACTAGAGACTTGCCCCTTCGCTGCCTTCCTCTGCTCTTTCGTTGATCATTGGCCCATAGGTTAAATTTCAGAGACGTTTATATCGTTTGTTTTGTTTTAGGCTGCAGGAGTCTTTTCTTATTAAACTAGTGCCCCAAAAATGCTTTTCATGTTGCTTCTGAAGCTTCGTTTCATCTTGTTGTGGCACATCTTCGTCCTCTCCCACTCTCTTTTTCCCGACAAAAGTTTTCACTTTACGCTTTTCCCCAACTTTGCAATGTAGTTTGGAGAGAAGAAACAAATAATCATAAATGTATTTAAGAACTATATATGTGCACATGTACGTATATATGCAAAATAGAAAACTCGATTCGCCATCTCTTAGCTCACTCTGAAAATTCATTTTGGAAAGCAAGGCGGGGGGGAGAACATTTTAAAGCAAGCAACGTATCGCGTTTGAAAAACAAAGAACAGGCACGTAACTTTGAACAATTACTACGACACCCAGGCGTCTTGAAAACCTGGCTTATCACGAATGACTATTTTGAACCTAAAGCCCTTTTTTCTGTGTTGAGAAAAGCACAAAATGGTGATCCCTTCGGTTTATTTTGACCTGCGGTACGCTGATTCAACACGCAGTGTTAGAAACAGTTGAGGGCTACGGTGGTTTTTGTTTTGTGGCTCAGCGCAGGTTGGAGGCTGTCGCAGTCCTATCGTCCTGTCCCCAGTTCTTGAGCTTCGCTGATGGCAGTGGGGTTTTTTTTCACTTGCATAAGAATCCATCTCCACTTGATATTTTCCCATCTGCTGTTTGAAGCTCTGGAGAGAGAACCTCATGCCGTTTCTTCTTGGCTGTTCTTGGAAAAGGCGTAGGGCACTGGTGAGATTTTTAACACATGCAGATTACTTAAAATAAATCAGTTAAGGCTTACAATTATAATCTAGCTACAGGGAAACTGCAAAATTAGCTGCGAAGCAATTTTGCATATTGTGCCTTATACAGAAGAGGTAGTTTTCAGGATGGTTTTTTATATTAAACAGGAAGCACTGATTTATAAGAGCTCCTATTTCGATTGATTTCTTGAACGGAAAGCTGAGGACTACTAGAAATAAGTATTTATCATTTTTCAAAAAGATTGATTCAAGAGCTGGTTTATAAGCGGAGGAATCAATGTTGTGATTTGAGCTGAAGTAAACATGGCATTATGGGCTCTCTTCATTTCTCGCTCTTTTTAAATAGTGACAGCAACTTAAAGTCTTAATTGCCTGCAGTTAGAGGGAGGTTTTTATCCGTACATCTGTGCCCTGACCTGCAGAACACCTGGGCTGACTTCATACACCAGGGTTTCATCTGCTGATGGTCAAGACGAGAAGGTACAACCGGCTCGTACAGTCTGGCGCTGGGTGCGTGTCGTTGACATTCCCCTTGCTGGGTGAATCTCAGCCGCCGCTGGCTGTTCGCGTCCTTCCTCGCCGTCACCAGTGGGAGTGGAAGGTGCTGAATGTGGAACCTCGGAACCCCGTCCCGCAGGGACCGGTGCAGATTGCACGCCTGGAAAGGAAGATGTCGGTCGGGATGCCTTCCAGGATACTCCTTAGCTCTTACAGACATGCTGCTTTGATTCAGGCAGCAGAAATCATTATAAATACAATTAAATCCATTAATCAAAGTGCTTCTTGCATTGGTGAGTCCTGTTTCAGTAAGTCATCTTCCCTGGCTCCCTCCTCTGCTCTTTTGTTGCCTTGAGTGCTCGCCGCTCCCAGGCATTCACAGACTTGGCTTCCTATAGTTGATATATTGCGTTCTTTGCTATACGTTGCTTAGGAAGAGAAAGCATTTCAGCTCTGTCTTCTTTTTTTTTTTTTTTTTTTTTCCTTCTGTAAAATGGGTTTTGAATGGTTGATTGAAAAACAATAGGTGGAGCGCATACACTGATGAAACAAAATTATCCCGTACCGTGGAACAAATTGTGGGTTTAATGTTGAAAAAGAGGTTTGTGTGGTGGTGTTTTTTTTTTTTTTTTTTTTTCCCTGGGAGGTGAGCAGCGTTCAAGCTGTTAGTGTTCCGTAATAACATCAGGTAATGGTGTACAGGCACTTAAAAGAAAAGAGGTTTCTATTTCCAGTCTTTGAAATGACTCACTAATAACGTACTGGAATTCCTATGGCATCGCGTATGCCACTGCAGGAGATGTCTCCTTTTGTCCCAAGGGATACAAAAATAACCTGTCTCTTCTGCTGCGATTTCTGTACAGCTCTGTACCTGGGGGGGGAATATAAGAAGTGAGCCCCTCTTAAATTCCCCCCGGGCTCCCTGCTCTCAGTCCAGCACGAAGCCCGAGTGTATTTTGGATGCTGGGGGCTGAGTGGTACCCGTATACTGGCAGCGATTCTCTGAAAAGGCCTTAATATATTATCCAAGGGTTTTAGCTTACGATTTTTGTCGGGTTTTTCCCTAACAAAACCATCACAGCTTTTGATACGTTGGCTCTTTTCCCCGCTTCACCTGTATGAATTTACAGAATAACTGCATCTTAGACTGAATTTCTACTATTTTTTTTTAATCCGCGTCTGAGTGACTGTAAATCAAATGACTGAAGTTGTGTTACTGAAACCGCTTCTCGACAATCTTGAGTAAAATGTGTGGCGCTGACAATTAACACAAGCTATTATATTGGCTATAAAAAAAAGAAAAAGAGGATAAAAGAGGCCTTCCTTTCGGAAGGAAGAGGAAGAAGCGTGAAATGGGGGGTGAAGCTTCCAGTGCATTAGATCAGTGGCTGCAGCAACCGTCTGCTCTAATGGTGGTCAGAACGTTTGAGACCAAATGCATTTTCTTGAAAACCTCCTGTTTTCACTAGCTGTCCAGATTCCAAAGGAAGTTATTTTGAAGTCCAGGATGCTCTGGTCGCAATGAAAGGTGGGGAAAATCTCTCAGCCGTGATTCTCTTGCCCTCCCTTTATTTTACAGGAGCAAAAGTTGATTATATCTGTAAGTAATCGCTGTCTAAAGGGTTTTAGTGTCTTGTCAGTCCTCTGCTTGTCATATTTGTCCTATGGCTGAGAACATCTCGTCTCTGTGTCCTATACCTTGAGTCTTATTTGCTGCAGCCCTAATCAAAAGGAAGAATGGCTGCGAGTTTTATGGGCTACATGACACGTATCCATCAAAGGGTTTTCTTTAAAATCAGGTAGTTCGTAGCCTCTGGCAGCATAAGGTTAGCTTCCCTGTTTTCCCCATTTGGCTGAAGCTGGGGTTTCGTTTTGGCTTTAAAGGGCTTTTTCACAGCAGGAGCAAGGGTGAAAATACATTTGGACAATTGGATTGTAAAATCCTGGGGGGGGGAGAGAAAAAGATGGCATAGAAACGTGTTAAAACTCACGTCAAGAATTACATGCTTTTAAGCTGGCTGGATGATAAGCGGCTTGCATTCTGTCGGTGCTTGTAGGATGGTACGCGGAGAGAGCGAATGGATCACAAACCCCTTCTGTGATAACTCTGAAGGTGTCAAAACTTGGGTTTATTTTCTCTTATTTTTAACTTATTGCTGATAACTCAGCGCTGACCTAAGCTTGAAGGCCAAGGGAAGTGCTGGGGAGCAATTTTGCGGTTACCCCTTAAGGAGTTAAACTGCACAGTCTCCACTTAGTTCTCAAGAAGAGAAATATATTTTTTATATCTATGCGTATTATATATGAAAAAATCTTTTGTGTGTGTATATGTATATATGTACACGCACATCTGGGGCCGCAAGATGCAAAGGTAGCGCTTCATTCTCTTCTTGCCCTTTTGTCCTTACCTCCTGCGAACAGACTTTATGTACACGGTTCATGCTTTTTGTGGCCGTAAAGGGAATCTTATCAAATGGATCTGGAATCACCTTTCCCTTACACAAACAGAAACGTTGATGTGCACCACCCTCCTATGACCTACTTTTTGGAAATCACTGCAGTTGTTATATTTACAGCGTGTGCCGTCTGTGAGATGTATGCGAGTATTCATTTGTATTGTGCGCAAAGTTACTGAATATTTATGAAAAATTCACTTGCATTAAAAAGCAACGTTATTGTGGCAACTTCCCGTTTGGAGGAAATGAAGGAGAGAGATGATGGATGTAATACGGAACGATGTAACGGTATCGGTCCATCTTCCGAGGCGTCCTTGTGGTCCGGGTGATCCGCGTGAATTGATGGGCTGCCTCTTCTTTGTCGCTTCAGCTTCTCTTCGCTCGCACTGTTGCCACCTGCCCCCTCTATTTGATGTGGGTGTTAGGGTGGCTTCTACACGCGGTGAAGTAAAGCTGATCTCGGCTGGTTTATGACCAGAAGGGACTGTCTATTTAAATGTGTGGAAGACTTCATTTCATTAAATGCTCTTCGGTGTTTGAGAAGAATATGCCCAATTTTAAGTTACCGTGAGATACCTGACGTCTGCCGTGTAAGTTAATATCTCCGTATGCTGCGAACTATTTGGGGCATAACTATTCAAGGTGGGGTTTTTTGATCATAAGATTGTGGTCGCTTCAGCAGAGAATACTAAAAGGAAACTTCAAAGAGCTTGGAAAATATTACAGTTCAAGTCTTTGGGGGGGGAAAAAAAAGAGCCAAAGACCTATTTGAAAATGACTTTAAACTGTTTCTACTGAAAACTGAAATGACTTCTGTAAAAACCGAATCTGGTATTCGGATTAAATCGCTGTCTGGATTTGATCATTCCATGTAATTAACGTCTAAGGTGAGCAGTACGAAGAAGGGGGCGAGTATGAAATTGTAAAATGTTTTTTGTTATCTTTTACTCGAGCTGATAGTAGTTACAGAAACAAAAAGCAAAACACTGCAACGCAGTATTGGAAACTGCGCGCGATAAACTATTTGCCTTTTGCTGATTGAATTACTGGCAAATAACAGTAATTTTTTTTTTGGTATTTCACAGCGTAGCTTATTGTTTATCTGCATGTTGGTATTTCGCGTCCGTGTTCATTTAGTTCTAACGGGCACGTTGGTAATGGCTACTGCAGCGCGCAGCATATTCAGGCTCTTCTTTACCCACATCTTTCATGTTCTGAAAAACTGCTTTCTATGCTTATTCCCCCCCCCCCCCCGCCTTTACTTGTAGACTATTATTTGCTTTTTTGAACCATTTTGTGACCGCAAACTATGTGAATATCCTTAAACATAGGAGACTCTTCAGCCGTTTTTGAGAGCAAAGAAAATACGAGCTGACTGTGTTCTGCCTTAGTTTAAAATATTTTAGCTACCGTTAACGTGTTTCCTCGCTTCGGTGAGAATTAGCGGAGGAGCCGCTGAAGTCTGGAACAGCTAAAACTTGATGCGAAGCTGCTGCTGGCGGTCAACACCGCGCTCCTCGAGAAAGCCCCGAAGGAGGTGGAGCTGGTTTGGCCTCCCAATTTCCAAGCCCGTTAAGATGGTCGTGGCTTATTACCTCCTCAAACGGCTCGATTCTGCCCTCTCTGTTGCCATTTACTGACTTGAAGCTAGGCTGACGTCTTCTGCTCTAAAGTGTGGCCCACAGGTGGCTGAAATACCGAGAAGGGAACTTAAATAAAAGGAAGAAATCCTAATCGGCCTGGCTGTAAAAGACTGACAGTGTTAGTACACCAGCTCACGAAGCTTCGTGGGGAGGGGCAGTATTTGCAAGGTGTTTTGAACATCAAATAGTTTAGTTTCTAAATGTGCTAAGCTGCTGTTAGAACTTCAGCTGGCTTTTTTTTTTTTGGGGGGGGCTGTTTTAGGCCTTCTAGTTGACTGTTAAAATGTATTAGCATGGAAAGTCTCCAAACGTGGCTTGAAGTACTGTGCAGCGACGTTTATATTAACACATTTAGGCCTTGTGAAATAAAATCAGTTTTCCATGGGAAGAATTAAAGTTACCGATGGTTAAATGATAACCTTGATGTTTCAGAAATGCAGACTAAGGAATTTCTTTCAACTCCAAATGTGTTTTGACTTCCAATCACGGAATCTTCAGAGTTGGAAGGGACCTCTAGAGATCATCTAGTCCCACTCCCCTGCTAAAGCAGGGTTGCCCAGAGCACATCCCTCAGGACTGCATCCGGGCGGGTCTTGAAAATCTCCAGAGAAGGGGACTCCACACCCTCCCTGGGCAGCCTGTTCCAGTGCTCTGCCACCCTCACCGTAAAGAAGTTTTTCCGTGTATTTGAATGGAACTTCCTATGTTCCAACTTGTGCCCATTGCCCCTCGTCCTGTCACTGGGAACCATTGAAAAGAGCCTGGCTCCATCCTCCTTCAACCCACCCTTTAGATACTTGTAAACATTAATCAGGTCCCCCCTCAACCTTCTCTTCTCCAGGCTAAAGAGTCCCAGCTCTTTCAGCCTTTCCTCATAAGGGAGATGCTCCAATCCCATAATCATCTTAGTTGCCCTTCGCTGGACTCGCTCCAGCAGTTCCCTGTCCCTCTTGAACTGGGGAGCCCAGAGCTGGACACAGTATTCCAGTTGTGGCCTCACCAGTGCAGAGCAGAGGGGGAGAATGACCTCCCTCGACCTACTGGCCACGCTCTTCCATATGCAGCCCAATAATTGCTTTTTCTGTTTAACTTCTTCCTTGGTGTCCTTTGTTTGGCTGACGGTACACCTGTCTGCTAAAAAAAAAAAAATAATAAATATTTAGAACCATCTGTGGCAATGTGAAAGATTGTTTTAAATGAAATATTTGAACAGGTGGATTTTTTTCAAGATACGGGGCTGGCTGTGTGTAAATAAACAACACCAATTGTTTTAGCATCAGGGAAAGAACCTGCACCTGCCTTACCTGACTGTCTCGGCCGTTTACGGACCCAACTTCCATCAGTCCGTCTGAATGACAGCACTGCTGTTACTCTGCTGCATTTCTAGCAGCCTTAAAAGACTTTTTTTTTAAATAAAACAAAAAAAAAAAAAAGGGGGGGGGTGGTAAGGTCTTGAAACAAGATATTGCTATCTGAATTGATGAGACCAAACAGGCAGTTGAGAAATTTGCCTTTAATTTGCTTTACCGAGGCTGGGCATCTTCTGGTTTGCGGAGGAAAGGTGGCGAGTAGAACGGGGAAAACAAGCAGTTAAGTGTTATCGCTTATATAGAAATGAGACGGATTTTAAATTTTGTTGTGCTGGTATGTTTGTAGAGCTTTTCTTGTAGACGTAAGCATACTGTACGGGGAGGTTTTTCTCCTGTGGGTAGAAAACAAAGGACAATTGTAGCATCCTAAGAAAACAAAACAAAAAAATAATAAGGCTCACTTCTACTTTGACAAGTCTTTCCATTGTGTATCAGAAATAAGTTATCAATTTATTACTCTAAACTTACTACTCTTAAACTGGGAAAGTCCTTCGTAGAATAATGAAGTATTCAACGTTACTGAAGAGATTCAGACATGCCATTTCTGTTAATTTAAATGGGAGCTGCGTGGGCTTCATAATTACTTAAGTAGCTTTGAAAAAAAACCATCATCCTTAATGTATTATTTTTCTGCAGCAGTCAATGTTTATAGTCTGCTTCGTACAAGATGAAAAATTCCTTTGCATTGCACTGAGAGCGTACCTGAAAACATAGAATTGCCATTTTGTACTTAACAGAAGACGCGTTAAAAGTAGTACTGTATTCTTTAAAATCGGCATTAAATATTCATCTAAAAATGTCAATAAATATTTAAAGGTGATGTGAAAATTTTCATGCGTTTTAAAGAGTAAAAATGAAGAGGTTGTAAGGACTAAACTACTGTAGCTAATAGAAGAGTTTTAGTAACGTTTGTGAAATTCGGATCAGATTTTTGGTTTAATCTGGTGAAAAATGCAGAAAAACATGGCGACTTCTTCTTATTAACCCCTCAAACTTTGTAACCTGGGATTAGGACAGTAGTTTAAGATGTGGAAGAGGCAGGGTTGCGTATCTCCTCGGATGGAATGGAAGCTCCTTTTGGGTCCGTGACTGTGAGGTCTCGTGTATTAACCGATGCTTGTAATACCGGGACTCTCCTTGGGGTTCAGACCGGTCTCTGGGCAGGATGCAGGGATGCCAGGGCAATTCCCTCCTTTGGAGGTGGTGAAAGGAGGGACGGGACGGGACGCCCCCCTACCCAAACCCAGACGTTGGAATTCTTGCAGTTGCTGGAACCAGGCTTTGTAGGATGCTGCTCAACTAAAACAGTATGACCGGAGAGTGGGATGCAGGAGGTGGGATGCCTCTAGGGACGAGAGAATACTTACTGAGCAGTGGTGAAAGGTGCTTCAGCAGGGGGTGAAAGGCAGGAGGAAAAGCTCCACTGAGGATGCCGATGTTGATGGCGAGAGGATCAGACCGATCCTGTGCTGCTGAAACCAGAGGGACCTGTGGCACCGCCCAGCCAGAAGCACGGCGAGTGTTTTCCTTGAGGGCAAGTAAAGCATACCCTGGCAGTGGTGTCGCGCAAGAATGCAGACATCCGATTTCCGTGTTTTTGAAGTTAATTTAAAAAAAAAAAAATAATCAAATTTTAGGTGGCTTTCTGGCCGTTTAGGATAAATTAAATGGCAAGGCGCTTCTGAAGTGGTTCTGGCGCTTCTTCTAAAATTGAATTTCTCCAGTTGGAAGTCAAGAATAAACGCATAAAAGTCGCTGAGCCGGTTGCATTATAAATGCGAGGGCCGTTTTGGTGGGCCCGGGTTCCGAGCCTGAATGGTCTGCAGGTGCAGGGAGGTTCCAAATACCCAAACGCTGTGTAGAGGCTTTCTAACAGATTTTTTTTTTTTTCTCTTAAATGCGTGCTTTCTGCGAGGCACTTCGGAGGAGTTGCCTTGGAATGTTGCATTCTGCGTCAGCGTACTTGAAGATGTGTCCGTGTGAAATGTATGCCAGTCAAGGCAGGTACCTACAAAAGGGAGTTAAGGCTGTAAGAAGCTGCACGTTCATCAACTGTTGTGTCTCCTGGGTTAAGGACTAGATCAATCCTAGATGGATATTGGTGCCTGTAGGTTGTCAAGTTAGAAAAAGGTGATAAATGTTATCTAACTCTAATAAATACTCCTGATTCTTGGAGGTAAGGGTTGTCTTTGGAGTGGATCAAAATGCCCCGTACCTCTCCCCGCCTTAGCAGAACTCGAGGACGCGCTGCACCTTTCAAAAGGCCGTGCTTTGTTCTAGTGGCTCTCCAATTAGCGGGGGGGGGGGGAAGCAAATGGGGAAACTCCTGCAGCACGGTTGGAGTGAATGTTGAAACGCTTCATGCCGGGCTGAACTCCAATTCTTTAATGTGCCGTAGGCAGCTTTCAATATAGTAATGCCAAAAACTGGGCTGCGTTGTGCCAAAGAACCAGCTATACCGGCACACTCTACGCAAGATCCGGGCGCCTCTTTCTCTGACCTTTGGCAGCCACTTAATGAAACCTTGGGAAGATACGAATTGTCGCTTTAAAAGGAAGCAAGAGGGTATCAATGCATGAAGGCAACGCTGTCACTGTCCGCTCTCCTGCGAACTAAAAGCCTTTGAGCCTTTGGTTTCCTCTTCTCTCTCTCTGATGCTGACGTAAAACTTGGTCTTCACATGAGATTAGATAATCTTCACATAGAACGTTCTCTAATTTGTGCGCTGTGTTTTTCAGGTTGTGTCTCAAGGTCTGGTTTTAAGAGAAGCTATGTTTCTAGTCCTTCCCCCCATCCCAATTTGTAGCAGGTCAGAACCGCAATTTGACTTCGGAAATCGTCTTAGTTGGGGGGCTCCTTCCTCTTGCACCAGCGTCCTCTTAATAAGGTAGGACTTCGCGATGAGGCGCTGTTAGGCTGATGTAAATCAGCAAAGCTCTTGAGGTGGAGCCGTGGGGTTTTTCACTTGCTACTGGGAGCTTGAACCGCTGCAAACCTCCAACTTGATTTTTGCGTGTATGGGTTTATTATTCTTCTTCCGGACTGAAGTTCCCTGTGTAGATCTTCTGGAATGACTCTATCATCCAAAAGGATACAAAGAGTAAGAAATCCTATCTTGGTGGCTGTGCAGAGTGATGAAGCCTTCCTTGATTTTGGTGGTGTGTTGGCTTTTTTTTTTTTAACATGGTCTCTGACGTATTAGCTGGAAGAGGAATAGCATGTTGTGTTATGACTTCTAAGGAATTTGAAGTACTGATAGAGTATTTTGGAGGATCATCTCTTCAGTTTTGGGGACTCCTATCTGTTCTGATTAATTTTTTTTTTTTTTTTGCATCTGTATTGCTGAATGTGACCAGGTATCAGGTGATGCCTATTATTCTGGAAATATAATGATATATTAGATATATAGATGTCTCTAGATATCTATATATCTAATATATATAGATAGATATAGATATTAGATATATCTCCATCTCCGAAAGAGGGCTGTGAAGGTTCACTTTTATGTTGTCAAGGTTCCGACAAGGGTGCTGTCAGCCGGCAGGAGCGTCCTGCTGGTCACTTTGAAGAACAGTTATTTTCTGGTTTAACTGTAATAAAATATTCTCTCGGGCTGGTTTTCTTCTCCTCTTGAAATTCTCCCTTGTGCTTTCACAAAAAACACACTGCTGCTCCATGCCCAGGCTCCCAGAGAGAGAAATCCGGCTTTTTGTTCTACCAGCTTCTTTCGGCCTGGCACCGACAAGGCTCGTGGCCTCCTCTGATTGAATCTCCTTCAGCGCCGTGCGACATGACAAATGCTTTTGGTTCAGGTTGAATGGCGAAGCTTTCGCAAACGGGGGAAAACAGTTGTCAGCTGTCGCGGTGGCGGTACCAGGCGCCCATTGTGCTAGAACAAGCCGACAAAAAAAGCCTGCGAGGCGTACAGCAGATCAAATGGGGAAACCTCCTGCGGGTACACCCGGTTCTATTAAGACTTGAGCGTATTTTTGTCAAGACTTGTTTAACAACAGCGGGGAGAACATCTGTCGGCAATTCGTAATGTGGAAAAAGGCCGTCTTTTGCTCTCAAAGCCCAGAAACGGCAAATTTACATGATACCGTATCATTTTCAAGATAGGAGGCTTTGAAATCTTAATTTGTTTTGCTTATAAATACAGCTTTTAGCATAATTTTTTTTTCAAGAAAAGTTGTGTGGTTTTTTTTTTTTTTTAAGAAAAGCTGTCGGAGCTCTGGAGAAAGCTGTTTGGTTGCAGAGGGGGTGGCTCTGCTTCAGAAATTAAGATGTGAGAGTGAAATGGAGTTGTAAGTGATATCTGGGTGTTTGGCCTGACCCTGGTTATTGAGTTTCTCGTGCAAAAGCATCCACACGTTTTTGAGATAATGGACTTATCTACGCAGATACATTTCTCTGGCTAATGCAGAGTATTTGTTTCTCCGGTGTAATTAGTGCTCAGTCACGCATTCTCACGCGCTTCTGTAGTTCTGCTGCGGTAGTTAGCGGCGCCATTGCCAAACCAAAGGTCTCTGGGAATATTTCTTACTGTTCCAGAACCCTGGACCAAATCTTTTCGGGTTCTCTGTGTTCTTATTCTCCCCCACCCTCCTCGCTGAAGAAAGCGGTAGAGAAAGTTTGTTTATTACAGGAAATGGGACAAATCGGGATATTCCTGGGTTATATTTTCTCTGTGTGTGTTGCTCCGCTCCGGTCTTTTGTTTTCTTTGCATAGATTAAAAGAAGAGCCAAATACCGGCCATTTGCTTTTCTTAAATGACTTGCATAAGAACGGGTAGCTTTTGACTTAGAGCTTGTTTTGAACTCTTTAATCTGGAATATTATAGGCCAGCCTGAACGCTTATGGCAAATTTATGCCTAAACCCAGACTATATGAGATAGTTGGGCACTTTGTCCGTCATGCAGAAAGCCCCGTGCATGGTACAGTGCACGCTGATGTTTCCTTATGGGGATATTCTTCTCAGAGGTTATTCGTTCAATTGATTTTTTACGAAATGCAAGCAACGTCCAAACAGATCGATTTCCGACAGAAGCTTCTGTTGTAAAACCAAGTCAAACAGGAAGAAATTCCCCGTGTACGTGTTCTGCTGGTTGTCAGAGATTTCATATCTGGAAGAGGTTGGGGTGGGAGCAGGGCCATCCTTGAATTGCGGCCATCGCTGAATTTGGCCAATTTAGGTCCAAATATAAGCCCCGAAATCATCTGCGTGTATGTTGCTGCGCTAATCGCTCTGTCCGGTGAGACTCTGGGCACGTCTCCCTTGCCGTTCACAGGCAGGAAGGAAAACCCGAGGCCTTTGCTCAAGCAGATGGAACCATCTCTTAGAACAGAAGTGGAAGAGTTTTTTTTGAACCGTCTTTTTTTTTTTTTGGTTAAAAGAAAGGAGGTGTGTTACTGCCGTTCGCCCATTCCTTCCCTTTTGCCCCTATTCCTCCTTTTCACCTTTCTTAGGAAAAGATTTCATCCTTTTTCTGCTCCAGGAGGACTACGCAATTAAAGAACTGCTGCAGGTTTTAATCTGAAACTTTTAACCCTGTGCGTTTGGTTTTTTTTTTCCCCTCTTCTCATTACTGAAGGAAATCCAAGATTATTTGGGAATCCCTTGCTTTTTTTAACTTGCGTAACTAAAATAATAAAATGTCTTGAAAGAAAAGTAACTGTAACGGTGGAAAAAATATTGTAATCTCTGTTTGTGCCCTAAGGCCCCTGCCCTTTAGACCTCCCCAGAGTGTGAGGGAACTTTCCTTCGCTAGGCTTTCCATACGGAGCAAGGAAACGTTGGCCTGAAGGTCAGAAGTGGCTTAATCCTCAAACTGTGTTGTGTGAAGCCATCCTCGTGGCTATATTTTTCTAATGTGCCAATGGCTCGGTAACTAGTGAGAGGAGTGAAGTACCTACGCCTGACAGCTAAAGAGCACCCTGTTTGGTCCTTAATATAGCAAGGACGTCATGACGGACTGGCATTCCTTTCCTCCTCAGCTAGCGAGCTTTGTGACCTTCCATTCAGTTGATTTTATACTACAGCTGTTCAGGAATGGCTAAAGCTACCAGCTTTGGGGGAATCGTATGACTGAAATAAAACAGTAACTTCTGCCATTGCCCCCTTTGCTTCCTTAGGGTGTCGTCCCTCCCTGCTCTTCAGTAATCGCTCGTTATAGAGCAGGCAGTAATTTGCAAGTCTGGCAAGACTCAAAGGAAGATAACTTTTTCTCCCTCCCCAACTTACATTTATATTCTCCTTCCTTTTTAGAAAAATTAGATCAGCATCTTAATTTTAATTGAATAAAAGGCTGCTAGCTGAAGCCTCTTGAGCACATAGCGTAAAAAAAAAATAATAAAAAAATAGGAAGGAAGCCAAACAAAAACGACTGCTGAGATAATTTCATCTCGCGAGTAGGAGGGCGCCCCGACTGTGCGTCCTTCAGCTCAGTTTCCCAAGCCGTGTACTGAAGCCTGGAGCTGCTTGGCACCCAGTGAATGTCACAGTGAGCCCCGCTGTCACCCTGGGGCTCAGGAGTCCCTTGTGATGCCCTGAGCACGGCCATCAGAGGACACCTGTCCTGAGATCAAGTAAGGAAATCTTCTCCTTGGGTCACAGAGCAAGAAAGCTAGTGAGGGGTGTCAGAAAACGTGTCAAAATACCTTACTGCTATAAACTAATTTATCAATAATTTGGAAGGGAATTAGCAGTCGTTCCTGCTAAGAGTATTTTTTTCTTGTTTTTTTTTCCAAATGCTCCCAGGGTTAATTTCTGCTCTCAGTGAAAACAACGGTGTATATTTATGGTGGACAATTATCTGATTCCTGGCCATTAATGAGTATCTCTAGTCTCTGACCCTACTTGGAGACATGAGAAATGTCAGACTGATTGATTGTTCCCTCTATTCTTTATCTCTCCTTTCTCCCTTGTTCGATAGTACAGGCCAAATTCTGCATGATATATTGTAGGCAAGGAAAAAATGCCGTTGCGCTTGTTGTGGAAGATCCAGAGGGAATTTCAGAGAATCCTTTCTGTGCGGGATTTGTTTTCTGAGGTGGCTGCTCGGCCTTATGCCAGCAGCTGCTGCTGGGTCGGGGATGAAAGTCAGCGTGTGGGATCGGGACTGAAGCCGGAGAGGGAGGCAGGTGTGGTTTTTCCGCTGCTGCGCGTTGGTAGTGCCCCGTCTTCCGTGACTGGGCAGCTTTGCGGAGATCCTCGTTTGGCTTCACGTTCCGGTGCTTATTAGCTTTGATGTAGTGATGAATGAGATTTCTCTCCCTGGAATGTCGTCGTGGGAGAGAAAATGGCACGTTTGGGGCTTGAATATTTCAAAGGAAAAATGTCTAATGGTCTGAGGAATAACTGCCGGTTTTACTTGGTCATGTTTCAAAGTGGAGTATCGCATAATGTGGAGACCCAAAGGTATAGAAGACATCGAGGTATTTACGACATTGGGTCTCTGGTCCAAACTGAAATACATCTTAGACGCTTCTAGCCACCTCGTCTGTATTTGGATTGTCATATTGACACGACTACAGCAGAGCTTTCGCTACTTTTCCCTTTTCTTTTTAGTGCCTCCACTCTTCATTATTTTTCTTTTTTCCTGTAATAACTCCCTCGGGCCCGTGTTGCGTTGTGTGTGTGTCTCTGTAGGTACGCCTCTTCTACCGTCAGTCCGGACTTAAATGGATTTAACCCGGTTCCATGAGTAGAACCTGAATGCTCTGGATTTCTCTTGCAGGGCGTTTTTGGCGCGTGCCTGTCTTAGTCATCCTCCCGGCTCTTGTCAAGCTTTTATCGTGGTGGTGAATGCAGTGGTTGTCTTTGCCAAAACTAACCTTTTGGCGTAGTGTGAAACTAAAGCGTTAACACGAAACTAACTCTGCTGTTCTGTTTTAATGTCTGCTGGCTCGTTTTTTTTCCTTCCGACGTGGAATATAACAGCTCTTGCTTTTGGAGTTCTCCAGAGCTTCTTCCCTCCCTGCTTCAAAACAACATCCTTTGTTTACTAGCTGTTGGCTTCTCTTTCTAATCAGATCATAATATGAACTTAGAATATTCACTGCCCTTCAAACAGAAGCTTAACAGCGTTTGCCTTCTGCTTTCCTTGCATGCCGGTACGTTCAAAGCTGTTTCTGTTTTGGCCAGCCTTCTTCTGGTGGTGTTTTCCCGTGGTTTCTGCAGAGCGTGCTTCTCAGCGAGTATGTCTTATGGCATGGTGTGTTCAGCCCTGTTGTTGTTGTGACGTTGATCAGTGCCTCCTCGTTTCCTTGTACTTTGCTGTCACTGTCCTGTTCCAGTCTAGAATCGGTCCTGGATTCTAATCTTCTGGAGCAGAGATGGTCTCTATTGTGTCTGATGTTCCGCTGGTCCTTAAGTGAAGCTTCTGGTGCAATGCTTGTAGAAACAGGATCATCTATGGCAAGTCTTCTCTATTGCATTGGTAAAAACCCCCCAAATCCAAACAAACAAACAAAAAAAACCCTTTGAAAGGTGCTGTTGAGTAGGGGTGATAAGAGGATGTCTTGCCCAAGGATCTTCTTGAGGTCCATGAAAGAATTCATCTGGGGCAGGAAAAAATAAGAAGCGATTCAGAATCTTTTGTCCCCTTCCAAAAGAGAACTGGGGAGGTGAGATGTTTCAGAAGTTACCTGGTAGCAAGCGTGTGGCTGTCAGCTAGCCTGAGCAAAGTCAGTGGGTACCGTCCCTTCACTAACGAAAGGTTAAGCCGACGCGGAACTGCAGCGTGCAACCGTACCGCTATTGCTTGCATCAAAACGGGCGTCTCACGATGGTTGACGTCAGTCTAGCACGAAGTAAATGGTTTCCAGCTTTTCCCACGAAATCTCTTTTGCTCAGCGTATGGATTTCATTGAGCCAAGTCGGAATTAGTTAACTACCGTTCTACGCGAGCAGAAATTTCAAATGAGTTTTTCATAGATCGGTTGCAAAAAGATGGTATGGCAGGAGAATGCAGAGGGCTGCTTTGGAAGGAAAGGTGTGGTGAGCTCTCCTCTTTCGCTTGTTCTGTTTCTATGTTGGAGGAGCAGAAAGACTCTGTCTGCTTTTCCCTAAAGGGTTAAATAGATGACTTTGCTGCTCATGCCTCATCTACTTCAGCAGGTACCTTGGCTCCAGGTACCAGACTCTTGCACTTTAGTGCTTTTAAGAACACTGATGTAATCAAGGTAAATGAAACCAAATATTAAATACTGCATTATAGCTGCATGTATATAGTGTGTGTGTGTGTATGTATGTATATATTTATATAAAAAAACATATTGGGTTGCCACCCCACCCTCAAGACTTAATTGGAATTTGCAAGACTGTTAACTTACTGTTGACACAAAACTTAATGTCACGCTCTAAGGTAGACAGCTCTAAGTACACAGTGGATTTAAACTGTTCAAAACCTATTGAAATATCTTTGGTGATGCTTAGGGTTAGGAGGGAGAGAGAGTAAATTACTATTTTGACGCGGTTGCTGTTCTTACAGACGGTACTGATGGCTTCAAACTGTTTGCAGGGTTGGGCTCTGTAATGGTAAAGCTCCAGTTAGACAAAAGAGTATTTTTTCTTTGAGGACTTTTTTTTAACTGGAAATGTTGAGAAGAGCTTTGGACTTTGAAAGCCTGTGTCGAAGTGAAGGAGTTCATGCTATCGGTGCTTTGAATACTGGGCATATTGTGTAATCGACGCTGGCCCTGACAGTATTGTGTCCGCCAGCCCGGCTCTCGCTGCCTTCCAAGGGACAGGCACAAAGGCAGCGTTTGTTCTCCTTCTCGGTGACCCCGGTGCCTCGGTGCCCTGCCAGGGTGCTGGAACCCTTTGCTACAGAAGAAAAGAAGCTGGCTGTAGAGCTCTTGAAGGGCAGAATGCGGGGGCAGTTGGTTTGAAAGTGCTTAAGCAGAAAAATGGGTAAATTTATTTCGATGCATCACTTCTAACGCTTAACGCGCTGCTCGTAACGTTTCAGGCAGCGTATAATGGTCTCAAGGATACAAATTAAGATTTGTATTCTATGTTTACTATGCTGTAGGGTTGAATATCTCACTTTATGTGTCAGCAATGGTAACCAGCTGTTGATGTGAACCGCAACGAGCGAGTGAAGAACTGAGCAATGCTAAGTTAAATCCCACGGGCTTTGTTTTCGTTTGGAAAGGACAAAGCAAAGGTTCCGACAGCTAATGCACCCTTACTCCTACGTACCTGAACCACTCATAAGAAAAGTCTCCGACCCCCAAGAAGTCCACAAAGGACCATCCGTTCCGTATCAGAACGCTATATATAATTTACGGTTACTCTGTTTTCTGGTCGTCTGTTGTTCTGGCTTGCGGCTCGCTCTGCGTTAATGGCTCCTTGGAGCGAGTCGAAGGCACCTCACTGGAGTTAAAAGTAAGATGGACTGAGCGAGTTGGTTATTTCTGTAGCGGCTCCACGTCTCGCTTGACGTCATCTTAGTGATTTGGCAGGATTCGTACCGCTTCCTGATGCGCGTAGCGGTTGGTGTTGCTGTCATGAGTAGAGGCCTGCGGTTTCCTTCTTGCTCCTCGCCTTTCCCGTCAACCCGTGCGGCTGCCTAAAAATCTAAGATGAAAGCGGTACTACCAAGGAACAAAGGTAAGGGAAGACAGATAAATCGTGGCGGAAAAGAGGGAGCGGCAAATAACACTGCAGTTCTTAAAAGCTTTGTTCAGAATAAGATTTTTAAACGCAATGTACGTTACAGTTGAAGGACAAAAGTGACTAGGTTGGAAGGACGTGTTTTTTCAATCACATTCCAATTTAAAAAAACCAAACCCCCAGTGTTTGCTTCTTGCATAAAGTGCTCTAAGCAGATGCAAGAACCTGGCACGGAAACCAAAGAACGCGATGATTTGGTGGACGCGGGCTGAGGCAGAGCACTAATCACTGGAAGACAGGGGTACTTGACCAGCCGCTGCTGACTCCTGGAATGAGTGTTGTGAAGGTAAGGCGGCTTCTTACTGATCTAATTTGGCGGACGCAGATCCTGAAGGAAGGAGATCTGTCAGTGTTTCACAGAGCGCAGGGCAGTGTGCGGGTTTGGACTAAACTGTTTTCATTTCGAGTCCTGCGCAGTAGTAGGAAAAACATGATTTCAGTCTCATGGCTGTATTTATGTCTGTAATGGCTAGTTAATACAATTCCGGGCAGAGTCTTTTTGGAGAGGCTAGCTTCTAATTGTTAGACAGGCAAGAGACAGCTTCATCCATTAGTGCTAATCGCATTTCACAAGAAGCTCAGTGTGTTTAAGCTGTTGCTCTGATTTCTTCTGTGATTCGTAGTAACTATTGCATCTTTCTTGTCCTCTAAAATTGGAGGAAGCTGTGGCTTAGGGTCTCATAGATAAGGGCGGTATTAGGACACCTGCTCCTAACGTGGTCACTATTTCTTTCTCTATAGTAGGTAACATATTTGCTTTAAAACTGAATATTAGAAGAAAGCCGTGCCTATCGCGTACTGTAACATTTCCGACGGTCCCATTGTTTGTAATACGCTGGTATGGTATTGAGAAGGAGGGAGTGTGAGAAGACACAATCAGCTCTTGGTACAAATGGTGAGCCTAACTTGCAGATTCGGCGTTTTAACATCTTTTACCAGCGCTGCTAGGTTCGCTTCAGATGTCTAAGGAAACAGTAACGTAGGTTTTAACGGCTCGGCAATTACTCTGATTACTTCAGTGCTTTATGGCACGCGTTATGCATCCCCTTTCCCCAACCCGATAAATATTTAGCTCTACAAAGTGGAGCAGCTCCGCAGAAGAAACTGGGATGCCCGTCCAGAATGACGGGGTGATCAGGAAGGATTCTCGCAGGGTGCGTTGGCGTCGTAAAGCTCAAATGCTTGTTTTACCTCGTTCAGAACAGGATCTTCAACACAGTCCCCCCAACCTTGAGCCTACAGCCTCATCTAAGTATGAAAGCTGCGCTCGCCTGGTCTGGATACAGAATGCTACCCAGGACCAAAGGATTGGTTTTGATGGTAGGGGGAAGGGAAGGTGCTCTTCCGAAGACTTTTGAAGTATCTTTGTAATGTATTTGTGGAGCTCTACTGTGTGCTTTGACACCAGCTGAGTCGCTGAGAGGTAACGCGTACGTCTTCCGCAAGGTAACGCGCATACAACAAGTTTTCAGAGCTGTGGTGGTCGAGCGTGGGCTTAACTGCTTTCCTGAACGACTGGAGGTTGAAACCATGTCTAGATTTTATTTCATCCTGTGCTTAAGTGCACAGAATTGGGTTACTTTCACAGGTGAAGCTCTTCAGCTGTTGCTGTCAACTGGAAGTGGTGACGGTGGCAGAGCCTGGTAATAGCTGAAGAATCTAGGAGCAGGCAGCAACACCTGCCCTCTAACGAGTGTCCTTCAGCTCGAAGGTTGCTTGGTGTTGCCCGAAGGAAGGGGTTGAGATGCCAAATGAAGTCTTAACAGCGTATGTCCGGTATTTGCACTAAAAAAAAAATATCCCTGAATCAGCCCAGTCCTAGATGTCTTGGGTTGCGAAGGTGCAGAATGAAGGACGTTGCATGAAAGAAATGGTATGGGATTCATTGTCTGTGTCTGAGTCACCTCACTGGGAGCCTGTCTGATCACCGTTTCCCCGCATAACTACTTTTCCCCGGATAAAAGAGAAACGTACACCTCATTTGAGTGGAATGCTTGTGATCTGGGCAAAGGACAGCTGAAGTATGCGCGTGCTTGATGATTACTCTTAATGCGCAACAAGGGGCGCTTGTCTTGATTTCAGCTCTTTTGGTATAAGCCCCAGGCAATTGAATCAGCGTAACACTTGCCAAATGGCAAAGGACAAAGATATTTTTCCACAGAAATAAGCTTTAGCTGCGGTACTTGAAGTTTAAAATGGACTTTTTGTACGGGGACCTCCCCAACTTTTTAAAACTGCAAATGCAGCACTGCAAAAAAAAAAAAAAAAAAGTCACTAAAGTTTTTATTATCGCTCAGAATTACCAGTGGAATGGATATGTGGGGCATGGTTGCAAACAAGCGTAGGAAAATTAACAATGAGAGTGCCTGGGATAAAGAGGATAAATTTGTTTTCTTGCTAACCTTGTGAATTATGCTTCCTCTTAAAGACGAAGTGGGGGGGGGAATGAACCAAACCTAAAAAACCAGCACGTTTCACCAGAGAGTTCTAGTCAGATGGCAATAATGCGTTGAGTTGTCGCTTTAAGGATGAAAGTATATAGTAGTACATTGTAAATCCGGCGAAGTACATCTTGTAGTTAAACACAATAATATAAATTTTGAAAAGGGCTGATACCTTGGAGAAATATGATTTGTAGCCGGCAGTTACATTTCTCTTGAAAAAGACTAAACATGCGTGTGCGTGTGGACTTGGAGAAGCAAATTTTCCTCCTTTGCAAGAAGACGATGAGTTCTGTCAAGGGGGAAAAAAAAAAAAAGCGTTTGTTCAGAGGCGTCGCGGGAGGCTGGCAGGAGGTGGGAGCAGCAGGACTTAGGCAGTGGATGTCTGAATTTGGCAGCGATTTAAAATTCAGTCTAAAATAAAGTTAGCGGAGTACAGGCAGAATTAATGTTGAGCTCTGTTCAGTGTGAGCGCATTATGTGGAAAAGTGAAACTTCCATCTGATGTTTTTCAAGAAGGCTTGGGCGAGCACGATGCTGGGAGGTGTGGGGTTATGATTGGAAGGAGTTCAGACGAGCTTTTGATCAAGTACGGGATCTATTTAGCTGGTTTGGGTTTCACTTAGGCTTTGTATCACTCTCAATTTGCGATCTTGGTTAAGAAAACATCCAAAAAAGCCAGCACATGGCAAAAGTGGTGGTACGGGTGCAATACGAAATACTTTTCTCTTCAGAATTAGCGCCTGTAAGGATATATTTTGGGTAGCTTAGGGATCGTGTAAGACAATTATACCTTTTATAGGCGGTATTGTAAACTTTTAAAATGATTGTCAGTTTGAGCGTAGAAAAGAAGTAGTAATAAATGCAGCTCAATCCTAGAAAGAGGGATGGATGATGAGAAGGCTCTGGGGAGACCTTGGAGCCCCTTCCAGTACCTGAAGGGGGCTTAGAGGAGAGCTGGGGAGGGACTCTTTACCGGGGAGTGTAATGATAGGACGAGGGGTAGCGGTTTCAAACTGAAGGAGGGGAGACTGAGATTGGATATTAGGAAGAAATTCCTTGCTGTGAGGGCGGTGGGACCCTGGCCCAGGTTGCCCAGAGAAGCTGTGGCTGCCCCATCCCTGGAGGGGTTCAAGGCCAGGTTGGACGGGGCTTGGAGCAACCTGGGCTGGTGGGAGGTGTCCCTGCCCGGGGCGGTTAGAACTGGATGATCCTTAAGGTCCCTTCCAACCCGAACCGTTCTAGGATTCTGTGATGTGTTAGTGGGAGTTGAGATTCATCTGAGGCTCGCAGATGTTGACACCTGCGGCTGTTGCCTGGTCTCCCTGTGTGGGTTCTGGAGAAGAACAGATGCCGTCACCTAGATTTGAGCAAAGATGCTTCCACCTGCGTAGCGGTGCTGGGCACCTGTGGACTGGTCCCAGGCTGCGCTGGAGGCTCTGCCCATCCTCTGGAAAAGAGCTCCTGGGTGAGAAGGGAGGGGAGCACAGGGGCCTCTGTGAGGCTCTGAACTCAGGCCTGTCTCTCTCTCTCAGGGCTGGTTTGGAGAGATCTTGTTGAAAATACACGCAGTGTGTAATGCCACAGAAAACCGTGTTTCTGGGGAAGAGAACCGTGAGCTTGTCGTGCGTATGCTGCTCTCGCTGCTGCCGATGGGAGGGTATAGTTCTGTTACTGGTTTTGGGGGCTTATATGCACTGTTGCCCCAGTGTCTTCCAGATGAAACTTGAATTTAGTAGTCCCGGTACTCATTGCTTTGCTGGGGTTTCACCTAACAATTGATAAAACCGTTACAGCTCTTCCTCCCAGGATTATACGCCGACGTGACTGTTTCAGGTTTTGATTTTTCAGATACGTTTTTAGTTCTTTTCCCTAAAGCAAAAAGGCTGACCGACACGATCCTCCCAAAGCAAGGAAGCGAACAAAAACCTAAAACAGAGAAATTCAAGTCCCCTCGTACCTAACCCAGGTTTGCGAGTCTGCAAGCCAACTCGCCGTTGTGACTTGTTGGAGGCAGGAGCCCGGTGGGACTGCTGCTTGGCCGCCTGTCTTTGTCGTTGTTATATATTGCTCGCTGGTATCGCCAGTTGTCCTTCAGAAGCCGTCTGCCCTGTCACAGAAGCTGTGCTTTAATTTGCAGCCATTTCTAAAGGTGCTTTAGGACAGTAGTTAACGTTGTAAGTAACAGAAACCGTTTCTCTACGGCGTCGAGCATAACAGGGTTGCGGAATGGGCTTATTTATTTTACCGTTTGGACAAATGTGAAGTACAACTCAAATCCCTTGTGATAACTTCAACTTAATCACTTCAGAGTTACAAAGTTTGGCTGTTTCTGGATCTTGACGCGGTTATCGTTAAGAATTTGAAGTGGGGATGGGAGAAGCCTTGAACACAAGCGTGTTTTTTTCTTTCTAAAATGAAGCGTGGTAAAAGCAAGAAAAGAGCCTCAACTTCAGAAATGGTTCTGATGGTTTTGGAGGGCAAGGGAGGGCTGGTGAAGAGGATGAAATTATTGAGTAGCGAAGGAGTGAAAAGGCGAAGGTTTTTGACAGCAAGCTGCTTTCTTTCTCATTAGTAAGTAGTTCCTCAGACACGTGGTGGTATCAACTCTTGTACACCACTGTTTAATCTCCAAAGCCATGAGAGACGAATGACAGAACTGAAAAGAAAGTGATTAAAACACGCATCCTATGGAGATGGGTGGGAAAGCTGTACCCGAGTTCATAGGACTAGCCTGTCACCTAAAGCCTCATGGTTTGCTGTCCTGTGCTCCGGCTGCTCAAAAGGTGTTTTCTCGCCGGTAGCCGTTGAGAAGTTGCACAAACATCTGCACGAATTTCTGTACTGAAGACCGCACTGGGCTACTCTTGCTGAATGTTTTATATCTCGGTTACTTGGAACTGCAGTAATGACTCTTTTCCAGAGTTGAATACACAGAACGTGAAAAACAAATTATTGAGGGCATCGAGTAGATTTTACTTAGAAATCTCTTACTGGGGAGGAAAAAAGCTGTAATAAGAAAAAAAAAGTCTTAATTTCAATTACGGAACGCTTAGCCGAAGCAGAAGTGAAAACATGTCGCCTAAACTAATAATATAACCAAAACCCACTACCCTAATAGTCTTATTACCTGATCTATAACTACTGAAAACGTACTGGGGAGAGGTGGAGGGCAAGGTATGTATTCATGATAATTTGAGAACATGGAAAACTAATAAACTAATGAATTGTTCCTTTTTTTTTTTTCTCTTTTAGGTAAGTAACGGAAGGGGACATGAAGAATTGACATTTAAATGGCCAGCATGTTGCAAAAGGTATTTTGCTTTAGATTGAAGAGGAATGCATGAATAATTCATTTGAGTACATATTTAATGAATATTTGCCTTTTTTTTTTTTTAAAAAAAGTAATTGATTAAACCTTTTTTTGTTCACTGAATGGCTGAAAGAAGTAAAAATGGGCAAGCTTGCGTCTGGTGTTTGTGCTACCCTTAAGTGATATCAGCATCTAACGGGGAAACCGGATGCTATTCTCTGAACTCTTTATCTGCGTAACTCATGGCAGTCTAACGCAGGTTGGCGTTTGGTCGTCCTTCTACCTCTCTGGTTTGCAGGGACGCTGTTGAGCGTGGAGGTGAAGTGTTTGCGGTGCTTCGCTGGCAGCTCGCCGGTTATTTCAAGGCAACACGCGCGGCGCCATTCAGAAGTAGCCGTGGGCAGGGACTCGCCTTCAATTCTGCCGTCCCTGTACCGGGGGTTTAATCCTTCTTCGCTATCGAATGACATCTAGACTGGCAGGAGGACCTCGCTGTGGCATTGCAGAGAGGACAAAAGTACCTATTTTTAGCCAGTTGGCTAAAATTATTTTATTTACTGTATGCCACAAATGTGGTAGGAATAATAATAGGACGAATCGAATATGTAAATATGTGCTTGAAATCTTTTTTGCCCCCCAGGCTCTGTCTGAGGTCAGGCTAATTTTGCCGTTGGTCACTGGCAAGTCTGTTTTAGATGCTGGTCATAAAGCTGATGGATGCGTCGCATCTGAGTTCAGAGAGATGGAACTTTGAGAAAGGTAAACGGGCGTCTGATCTCTGGCCAGCCAGACGGTTGTGTCGGTACGCCAGGGCTTACCGCGCGTTGGGAAGCGGTACTTGTCAACGCGCTGCTCGCAAAATTCTTCAGCTTCTGCGAACGACACCCACACGTGAACTTCAAGGCACGCCCTGCTATATTTTGTTCGCAGTAGTCGTCCTGCTGATTATTTTTTCTTTTTAAATCCCTGATAAGGGATTGTAATTTTGTAGAGTGTTTGCTGCCAAACGCGGTAGTCTGTGAAATCGGTCAGAAGAGCGTAGGCTGATGGGAGAGCGATGGTTACGTAGAGTAAATTCCAGCTCATACCTCTTAGGAATGGTCACGCAAAGTTATTTGGAAGAATCTTCAGAAAGGCTGGTTAAAGAAAAAGAATTCTGTCTTAGAAAAACGTCAGTGTTTCCTAATTATTTCCGTTAGAATGAAAGTTACGTTAATGTTTTTGCCAGAAGAGTGGAAAGAGGAAGACAGAGCTTTTGATTAGGGAGTGTGTCTGGGATATGCAAGACAGACTCAATTTCTGATCTCGGTAAGGCAGAGCTGAGGTTGAACTCGAATTTCCTGCTTCTGAAAAGATTATGGAGACTACTGGGTTCTGGGCTGTTCTCCTTCCCTATTTTTTTGAGTTAAAATCCCAAAGCGGTATTGGACACAAAACTTAAGTATTCTGACAAGATTCTCAGTTGAAAAATTTCTGACTGGTTTTGCCTTTTATAGGCTTGCCACTATCGGCTGCATGTAACTATTTTATCATCTTTTTCTGCTGTTCCTCCTGATTTTTCTTCTCCCCACTGGGATTTTGCTGACGTAGAAATGCCATGGAGAAACGAAGCCTCACCCGGAGCTGATTTATTGAACTGGAGTTTGGTAATATTTCACGTTAAAAAAAACCCAAACAAACAAACCTGTCCAACCAAAACTTTGGTTGTACTTTATTTTCCTGATTTACGTTTTAAGCAAGGAATATTTTGAAAGATGGGGGGTATAAATGCGTTGCGGCTAAGCAAGAAAACAAACCAACCTTTTCTCCCCCCCCCCCCCCCCCCCCCCCCCCCCCCCCCCCCCGAAGCCTGCTGTAGTTCTGACTAGCGCTGAGGTCCTTCGGAACAGAAGCACGGACGTATCAATGTATAGAAGGTAGCGATGGCCGAGTTCTGCTTACTATCGGCGATCAAATACCTGTGTGGGAACAAAAAGATCCAAGTCCCCAGGGAATGCCACAACATGGTTTTAGTCTTTTGAAAGAGAAACTCCTTGGGTAGCGTTTAGTCAAAATGCTGCTAATTGTGGCTACTTCTGAATGTTATTTATTTTTATTTTTTTTTCCAATTGGAGCAGCTGAACACTAAGAAAACCTCCGGTTGTGAATCGGAGGCAAAACTTTGGGTGACTTGGGAAGGATGGCTGGATCCTATGGCGCAGCGGAGCGGTTGGTTTCTGCAGGAGGGGTTCTGAGCACCCCCAGATCATCCGCTTATTCTCGACGTTGGCCTTCCCCGGCGGGTGGGCGCCGGATGTGGCGGCCTGAATTGGGTGAATGATACGCCGGTGCTTAAAGCTGGTTTCAGGCTTTGAAAGAGGTAAGGTTCCGTCTTCAAAGTCCGTCCTTTCAGTAGGCTGAAACGCGTCCCGCTTCAGGGAGCGGTTCCCCTTTGGTCCGTGGTGTGAGCTTAGGACTCTGAGTACAGCAGAGACACGGCTGCGTGGGAAATACAGTGGAGTGCAGCTTAACGCATTCCTGGGGACTTTCCTTAAAGCGGTTATTTGGAACTGATAAAAAACTACGCAAAAATCAGCATTAATTACTCGTGCCGCTAGTTTTATGCACCAAGCAAAAAAATATTAGGTCTGATGCGATGTTTACTGAATACCTCCTCTATTTGGTGAGTGCAAAATTAATATATAAGCTATTGCCGTATAGATTTGTGTCTCGTGAGCTACTTCAGGAGCCATTGTGGGGAAACAGATATAATGGTAGAAAAAGATGAAATTAGAGTGATTTGTTTCAGGCAATTTAGTCGATTAGGTTTGACGTGTTATCAGGTCTCCGCAACGTAACTAGAAGCTTCCTCTTGGAAACACGTTGGGTCCTGTCTGTCTTAATGATCATCTGCGGTGCATTATTATCCCTTCGTTGTAGCTATGGGCTTTCTGTCAGAAGCCAGCGGAGCCTCTGCTGCTGAGGAAGGCAAAATCCCTTTAATTTTTACGGGAATAATTATAATCCAATTTTATATTATGCCTTGGAAAGTTTTCAGAGGTCATCTCAGTACACCAGGCATTGCTCTATGAGCTGCATCATCCCCATCTCGGGCAACCTGCCCGATTGGTTCTTGAAAGACAGATGCACACCCCCCACACCCCCACCCCCCCCATTTTTTTTTCCTGTTACGTTATATTTTTGCCTGTTGAGCCACGTGCACCAGTTTGAGCTCTCGATGAAGGACTTGAAAGGTTCTGCTGAGGCTGTACAGTTCATTTAGGTAAAGGCGATACACACTAAGGTCGGGGATTCTCCGAAGGAGGTTAAAATCCTCTAAGATTTCAGACTCTGGTTATTGTCTGGTGATTTTGCCTGGTCTCTTAAAAACACAAGTTTTTAGCCTGTGTGATTGTGGAGGTACCAGTGGAAATATAAACTGTGTTTATACTGATTATTTTTTTTTTTTTCCCTCCCTGCCAGTGCTCAACTAAGCCTTTGTACTGCCTGGAATGAGAGGTGGATGGGTCGGTGTTCTCTTCTTCTTTTTCAAGACAGTAAGGACTTGGCAATCCGACTTCTGTGCGTGTGTGTGTATAATATATATATATAAAAAAATATATTTTTTTTTTTTTTAATCACAGAACAAAATGTGTTTGTGTGCCGTTGGTGGGTAACAAGGTGCCCGACGTTGTGCTGTGCAGCAGGGGCAGCGCTGCCCCGTCTTTTACTCTTCGAGCTTTTGATAAAGGGCGCTTACTGGGTTTTATGGCACGTGTTCTCCCTGGCTTTCCTTGTGTATTCCTAAAGACAGAGGTTACACCTGTGTTTGTCCCTTTTGCTTTCTGAAACAATTGGCAAATTCGGTAGCTTGGCAGTCTGTCGTTTATATACGTGCCAGTAAACTTTTAAAGAGGGATTTGGTGCTTGTAAGAATCACTGAAGTGCTGAGGTGCTTGGCAATTTGCTTTTCTGTTCAATGCGAAGAAAACTAAAGAATATTAGGTTAATAAAACAGTCAGAACTGGTAACCGTGTGCAATTTAGTACAAATTTCATGGGCAAAACCCCCAGGCTTGTCAGATTCCGTTTCTGTGGAACTAAGAGGGTAATGCTGCATGCTGAACTCGGGGGAAGAGGAGTCAAGTTTTGGAACTGGAGCAAAGGGAGGATGTAGTTTTGTTTTCTGACATATGTCTGCCTGACTTAAAAGAGTTGAGAAGAAGCTGCGCAATGCCTAATTAACTTAAAACTGACTCTGATTACCCCGGGTAACTAGACTTACAAACACTGGCAAAGATTCAGTTTACTGAAATGAATACGGAATTGGAATCCTGCGCTGAGTTTTGGGAAGCGGAGAATTGGCCGTGCTCTACAGCTTTGCTTGGAGAAATTGTGTTGGTTCACTGTAATCTACAATGGGACGCCTCCGTGGTTTTATTTGTGTATCTCGGAAGGTTTGATCCCTAGGCGCTCAGTAACAAAAGCGACGTTACTTTTCCTTTTTACTTCAACAGGCAGCAAAGATCTTTGTTTTACGCTACTCGGGTGCTTACCAGGACTGGTGTTCTATCAAGTAATGGTGACATTTAAGTAAAGTTGTCGTCTGAGGAAAGGGAACTTGTTTTTTCACACGGTGAACAACGGATCTCCTTACCAAATACTTTTGAGCCGGAGATGACCTCTAATCCAAGCTGATTCGGAGTACCTCGCTATTTGAGTGTGTCTCTATTGGTGGTGTTTTCCTCTGGATAACTTCTTTGTCGTGTCGGTGAAAAAGGCTGTAAGTGGAGGACATGCGTGCTTGTATTAAGATTTTTAGAGCGGGCAATGATAGTTTTAGAACTGACAGAAGGATCTGATGCCTGCACCTTATCTTTAGTTATAATTTTTTCCCTCCTTAAAAAGCAGATGCAGCACTCGAGGATTTCTTCTGTGTGTGTTAGCGTACATTGAAAGTTAAATTGCATCCGCTGAAGCCTGCATCTGGAACGGCTTGTACGCACCAACACCACACGTGATGTCCCTGCCCGTGGCGGGGGAGCCGGACTCGGATGATCTTTGGAAGCGCCTTCCAACCCGAAACATTCTGTGATTCGATGATTTCCGTGAAAAGTCGTCGTCGTCGCGGTAGCTGTACCCTCCTCCGTTCCTTCCAGTTGCGTTGCTGCAGCTTAATCTTGATTGCGGTGCTGTGTTTAAGGGGGGTGCAAAATGCTTATCTTCATATTCTGTCTAGATGTACAGTGATTTTAAGTTGTGATTATTATCTGCCTGTTTCAATTTTCTAAGGAACAGATCTGTCTGAAAACAACAGCGTAGAATGTCACATTAAATGGCACTTCTCTTGGCAGCTTCAGGGGACGTGGAAGTTCGAACGGACATAATGAATAACTTGCGCTTTGACTTTAGATTGTTCCTTCAAAACAAGAACGAAACGGCGGATGGTGAGTTCGCACTGCTTTTTGCCTCCTGTTTCTCTGTACGTATGCAAGAGGCTCATTTTCTTCGTGATTAATTGAATTCATCATGAGCCTGGCCTGTGTTGCAAAACGCAAGGAAGAACATTTTTTTGTAACCAAAATGAGCGTGAAGAAGCCGCCGTTATTTTCTTTTTGTTTTCATGGGCTCTGTGATTGCAAAATGGGAGAAATTTCCGAGTCTCTATGAAGATTTAAAAGTATTTCTCTATTGCGATTGATTTTTTTTTTCTTTTTTTTTTTTTTTTACGTGGCGTGCTTTCAGATGCAGGGGCAATTAGCAGCTGAGCTAAATAGGACCAAAGAGGGACCACTCCATCTGAAATTGAAGCGAGTGGGCCGTACGACGCACGGGATAATTTGAGCGTCCGGCACGAGGTTTGAAGCTCGACTGCCGCCAGAAGGGCTGGGGAAGCTGGGTGTGTTGGCCAAGGGCTTGAACGACGCGCTGCGAAAGGGGTATTAGCTGTTTTAAGCCGCTGTTTAGCCGTGCTTGAAAATAGCTTTCAGTTTAGCAGCTTGGGAAGAAAATGGGGGCGGAAAGCATCTCTTGCTGGAGGCGGTCGCTGTTTAATAAGCAGATTGTATAAGGCCCTTGTGTGCCTTGTTCTCTTCTGACTCGGTGCTTGTTTTTTCCTTTTTTCCCTGGGCCTAAAAATAGAAGGAAGAAGCCACATCAGATCGGCTAAGATCTCCCAAAGTGACTTTGCTTTATTTATAAAAGAGCCCAAAGTATAAATCCGGAGGGAGCGTCTGATATGGTCCTGAGCCTTTCCATGACTCGTTTTCCAGACATCAAGTAAAACCCAACACGTGAAGCATAGACTGGCCGCCATTTTGTTGTTCATCTCTCTCAGCCTTTCCGCCGAAACCTTATTTATTTGCTTTTGCTACAAGCGTGGCAGTCAAAAGGGCGTTATGTTTTTCCAGCGAGAGAATGGGTAGTTCTTGTCGGCTGGCCAGATTTCTTACGTTCTGTTTATAAACATATGTTGAGAAAACACTTTGTTCTCGCGGGGTTTTTGCAGTTTCCTTCTTGTGCCAGAAGAGATGAAAACACAGGCCTGGCTGCTTTTAAAGATGCGTATGCCATTGTATGTTGGGAGGGTGTGTGTGTTGCTGTTTTATTAAAATGTTCGTAAAATGGGCAGTTTTGGATGAGACTGTGTGTTAAGAGGTTGAATAAGAATGGGTGACTAAACTTTTTCGGAATATTCTTACAAGTTAATTGTGTACCACTAGCTTCTTGGCGTTCTGTGTTTCCTTTACGTTTAAACACCAGCAGAGAACCACCTTGACAACCGATCCTGTGAACGTATCGTAATTGTTAGGATGTGTTATGTATCATAAGCATTACGAATTGTTATATACCTGTAGCACCAGAGAGATAAGGTCGGTAAATCAAGCAGGGATAATTCCCGGTGTCTTATGGAAGTTGCAATTCAATTATTTTGTGGTGGTCTCGTCTCCAGTTGGTCTCCTCTCCAGCTAGACTAAACCTAGGAGGCGGTGCTACGTCTTCTGCCCAGTATATTGACTGTTGGCTGGGAGCGAAAGCTGGAATTGTAGGTAGTGACGTTCTTAGGTGAAGCAAAAACGCAGAATACCATCGTCTCTGCTTTTCTCTTATCCGCGTTCCAGCGCTGTTTCTGGCACAGGTAGAGGCTGAAGATGGGGCCACAGCATATGACTTTGGACAGCCCCCAATTTTTGGTGGCGTTTGAAACCCTGACAAAAAGTCATCCTTTTAAGCTTGTGCCTGCCTTTAAAGCATATTTGTACACTGCAGAAGTTTCACTCTTCCGTCTTTAAGTGCCACTTAAAACCGCACATCTCGCTTTCTGTCGATCGGCGCGCTTCGTGCATCCTCTCTTCTCTCTGAGGGCTGTGGTTTCGTTGGCTGTATTTCAAGAGTCAGTGCAAAATCCATTGGAAGTGCGGTTTGTGTTGGATGTAAGCGTTAATGGTAGAAAGGTTCCCATTGACGCGTTTCAGGGTGAACTAGTTCACCCTCCATCACCCTTTTTGCTGTGTAAGAACAGGGTTTTTTCCTTCATCAAGCGTCAGTGGCAGTTTATAAATCTTTGGCTTCCCTACTTTGCAATGGCATGAAATAATAATTTAAAAAAAACCCCCAAACCCTCAAATTTTCACTGAAAGTGTGTAAACTGAGGTAACAAAATGTTGCTCCCCATGTATATCCCAGGTTAGGCATGCGAAGCTTTGGATGAACTGTTAGGTGGTCGATCGGTTTATACTCCCTTAGAAAATTCATTCTCCGGATTTACTCGGGTAGGGGGAAGGAGGAAAAGGGCTGACGCACATCGCATGTATGTTTAAAGTGACCGCGAAACCTGCTCGGTCGTCTTTACAACCACCTGCGGCTGTGATGCCTGTAGCTCGGATGCCCGTGTCTCTCCAGAGGTGGGAACGCAAAGGTAGGGAAGGAATTTTTATTTCCTTTCTGTGCTCGGAGCCTTTTAGCGAAAGCAGCTGACGGAAGCCGGGCTGCCTCGCTGCCTGCTCTTGTTTTGCTGGGGCTGCCATGTCACAGCAATTTGTCTCATTAATTTGCAGCCATGAGAACAAATGATGATCTGCTGTAACGGTAATTACATTAACTAAAAAGGTCATAAAAACGATGGGGAGGAAGTTGTGTATTCTAAATAGCAGAGCTGCGCAATTAGTATTTTTCCCAAACATTTTTAATTAAAAAAAAAAAAATAAATGGAAGTGTGTGTATACATATATATGTATATATATGCGCATGTGAGTGGGTATAGAGCATGTAAGTGTATGTTAAAACAAAGGCTGTGTTGATGGTTTGATACTAGAAAATGTTAAATATATAATATAAATGTATAAATTCTCAGAAGGGAGGCAGCTGATGTAGTTGGGCTAAAAAATAAAATCAAAGTATTTGAATAAAATCCTGCACAGCAGTAGGTAATCGACACTTTCCGCTACGTTTTAGCGCTTTTCTTTAGCGTAGACCCAAACAGCCTTTTTTTTCTTTTTTAATGGGAACTGGGTATTTTCTAAACGGTCTGCTCACAGTTTGCTATAAAAGAGGTTTTTGAGTAAACACAAGTAGCGGGATTAAAAAAACAAACCCAACTGAGCGGTGCCTTTTGAGAGCGATGCAAACCTTGGGTTGGTGGTTACGGAGTCGGTGGGAGCCTCGCCCGGGCCTTCCGATGGGAGAAATGGCTCCTGGGTGAATTGGGAGGTAACGGGCAACGGAAGAAGTCGCTGGCTAAGTCGTTAAGTTAACACTTAGTTAACCATTCAAGGAAAGCAGTTAATGATTTTTTTCTTTATTTTTTTTTCTTTTTTTGGACTGAGCCATTAGTTTTTCCAGAAGTTGAAAATGGAGTAGCAGCTGGAAAAACCTGCGTTTTGCCTTGTGTTAAGAACCGGACAAGTACCGAAACAGAAGTCTGATGTAGGATCCTCTGTAAATAATGCTCAGCTTCGGACACTTGTCCTAAAACAGAAACAGAATAACAGCAAGGGTCCAAGGAAAGGCCAGTACCGCCCAGGAGAGCACAGGATGTGTTTTTGGAGGGGGAGGAAGACATAAGCATCTCATTTAGGAAAAGGGCACGTGACAATTTTAGCCGCGTCTCCTCCGTTAGGAGGCTTAGCTGGGAGCTGCCATTGGCTCCTTATCTTCTCATAACTCCACGCCAGGAGTTTGTCTGTCTGGAGATTACGTCTTCTGACGTGGCCGGAAATTTACAGAACTTTCTCCTTGGTTCTCATTCCTCTTTTTGTCTTGTTAACTGGTATTTTCAAAATCACTTTAGTGATAGTCCTGAAACTGTAAATATGCAGTTAATTGATGGCCTTGTTCTGCAGCCATTCTGAAAGCATGCAATGAAATAAACTCTGGGCGTTTGTTCATTATCCGTAAAAGCTGCGTTTTCCAGATCAGACCCCGGAGGGTCTGTGTTTCTCGGTGTTTTCTCCTCAGTGACAGCCGCAGCCCCGATGCTCAGGGCAAGAGCAAGAGCAGGGCAAGAATATTGGATACTTCCCCCGAGTAATCTCCCAGCCTCCAGCTGTTTTGGGCTCAGGGGATTTCCTGAGCTGGATATTGGCTCTGTGTGGTTAATACCCCTCAGTACTTCTCTCTTTCACAAACTTGTCCCTCCTTGAGCCGAGGTAAACCCCTTCCGTCTTCCTAAATGAAGGAGAATTCCTGCCACCACCTCTGTTCCAGCCCCTGGGCTGGGACATCCGAAGCCTTCTGTCCTAGAACATCGGATGTGCTCTTTAATCCAGGGAGGGGAAAACACAATGGTTACAAGGGGGAAATAGTGATGTTAAAAACACGGATGGTTATTGCTGAAGTACACAGTTGAAGTATTGTGCTGAATAAGGGCATATGATCAAGAACAAAATGAAAACGCTAAAAAAAAAAAAAAAAAACCCCGGAAATCTTTATTGAAATGACTCGGCGTTTGAGTTTGTTCGGTAGCTGGCCGCTTGTCTCGCTCTCCTGAGTATGGCTGTATTTATAAAAATATTAGCTTTCAAAAGGAAGCCACCAGGAAATGAGTAACTCCGTAGTCACAGCTGGGTTGAAAAAGCGAAGAGAAAATAGCGAGGTTTTACCAAGGCCCTCGGTCTGTTTTGGGTGCTGAATGATGCAGGGGTTTCGTGAAGAAGCATCTGCGGATTCTGTAGCGTAAGAAATTAATATACTGTATTTCCTTATTTTGGGCATTACACGTTGTTCCTGTCTTATCATTTCGAACCCTGAAAACATGGTGGTGGTTTGTGGTGTTTTTTTTTTTTTTTTTTCGTAGCTTCCCGATTTTAAAATAACTTTGTTAGAGGGTAGAAACTTAAAAAATGCCTCAAAAATGGGGGTCGGAGCCTCAACCCATGGAGCCAAACCAAACCGCCGGCTCGGTGACGTTTGCCAGCTGTGGTGCCCGGCTTGCCGCGGGGCAATAGCACAAGCACGGCTCAGTAGTCAGCGGGGATGGAAGGGGGCAGATGATGCCGAATTAATCCGGCAGAAAAATTATTATTTAACACTTTAAAGAAGGGGCAAAATCATAGCGGAGCGCTCGTTTTGGTGGGCATCGAGAGCTAGTGATGGAAAGCGCTGTACACGGCAACGGCGCTGTGTAACAGTAAACATAAGCTCGTTTTTAGAGGCCTGTGGCTTGTTCAGTTTGGGATGAATTTTCACGGGGATGGCCGAAAGCTTATCCCTGACGCGGCAGCCAGATTTTTCAGCCATTGCTCCCGAAGCAGTTGAATATTCTAGAGCTTTTCAGCAGAATGGTGGTGAGAATTTTCTTAAAATAACCCGTTGAGCGCGCACACGCAATGTATTTTTATGTGGCTGAACTGTCAGCCTGAGGTAGGCCCCGAGCACCTGAAAGCGTTATAAGTTTGGTGTAATTACAAGCAACTTGCCCTTAGGCTGCGACGTTTTGCTTTTCTTGAAGTGATTTTTGGCTTTAACGTCGAGTGGGAGGAACTACGAAAACGCGGAGGGTGCTGAACCGATGTCCCCACATGGCGGCAATTTTAGAAGGAAGCAAAGCCCGCTCCCGTAACCCCGCACCTGGGCCGCGGCTCCTCCTCGACGGTAACATCTGCGATAACGCAACTTTTATTTGTGGGTGATGTCTGATATCTTCTAGATCTCCGCGGCAGTGCTGTCACAGCGCCAGGAGCTGCTGGAACGCCACTGTTCGTACACCCCCACGGAGTCGTTGTCTCATCCAGCAAAACAACTGGATGCCAGTGTTAGGGGAGCCGGGGGGGGGGAAAAACTCGTTTAAATAGTTTTGCAGGGCAAAGTATTACCAATAAATTGTTGCTATTAAAACAAATATTGCCAAAAGGCATCTGTTTACTAACGGGGATAAAATTTGAGTCATATGCGACAGGCCCTTTCGAGGGCTGTAGGTACCATAAAATACAAGTTCAGATATTTCCGTAAGAACCATGTTGCTGTGGAAGTACGCGCTCGGCTGAAGCGAAGTTTCATTTGCTTTCACGCCTGTATTGAAGTATAAATGTTTTTGACAGTTCTCCCATTACTTGTCCTTTAAAACTTGCGTTATCGGTCTTTGGGATGTGCTCTCAAAGACGAGTTGCTCATACACATCGGTTTATTTTTTCCGTTATGTCATCGGTATAAAATCAGCTTGAAAATTACAGTTTGCCAGGGTTTAGGGGTTTGGTGGTTGGTGATTACTAGGTTTATTTCTGGGTGTTTGACAGTCTTTTCACGGCAGGTAAGTCAATTTTAACTTACTGAAGAGATATGTATGCAGACAATTAAGAAAAAATAATGTTAAGAAGCTATTTTTTTCTTTTTTAAAGAAAATGTCTTTCTTACTCCTCCAACCACCAAAACCCAAAGTGTATCTTACTCATCGTTTGCCTTAAACTGGACTCCCATATTAAGGCAATTACAGCATGTAACAAATGTCGTTAACGCCCAGGCTGTGCCCGAGTCCACGTTTCGAGGGGAAGCGAAGCTATTTATATGGAACTTGGAGTGCAATGTCTCTCTGATAAAGGCCTAGTGCTCAGGGGTGAAGGTTAAATGGGAACGATGGTCCCCTGCCAGCCTGTCGGGGAGTTGGGGTCGTGCAGTGTTGTCGCCAGGCCAGACAGCGAGCCAGGGCAAGAAATAGCTTCTGGATAACTTTCTTTATCTGTGAGCCAGTCAGGAAGCCGTAGCTGTGAGAGTAGTGAAGCCAAGTTATTTAAAAACACTGAGATTAAGAGACAATTAAGTGTTGGTTGCTATGGTATGTAGCTTACCCTTTAACTGCCTTTTTTTAAAGAATATCCAACACTTAGTTTGTTTCCTGTTTTATTTTGCTCAGTAATAATAGATTACTAATATTTAAGCAAATCAGACTGTTTCGTTCAGAAAGTGTCTACTACTAACGTTGTTATTTGCTGGTGCGGGGATCGTTGTCCCATGATTGATTTTTTTTTTTTTTAACTCCTTAATCCCAATAGAAGAAGGGTGCGCTATTTGGAAGAGTTTTTTCAGCCGTATAATGAGAACGTAGCCTTGAAATTGCTTATCTAGTGATATGAATAATAGCACGTGAATGACTTGTCGTTAACTTCCTGATGCATATGGATTTGATTTTTTTTTTTTTTTAATGGGGATTTTAGCTCTTTATTCCATGGAGGGGGGGGGGGGAAATAAGAAAAGACTAAGGTATTTTATAGGTTGATTGCCAAAATGGAAAGGTAGATTTATTGACAATGAACGTATAGAATGGTCCTGGGATAAAAAGCTGAATGTATGTGCTTTGCACCAAATTAAGGGAGCTATATTGATTTACAGCAGCTGCCTCCAGCCTTCCCCTCCATTATCAGAAAACTGTAATGTTAATAAATTAAAGTATAATCAGTCAGAAGACTGCGAGGGGGTAACAGCGACTTAAGTGTTGAGGGTACTGCTGTTGAGAAATAGTCTCTGAGGGTGCATTTAAAAACATGCTTTCGCGCATTTGAGCGCTCGGTGCTCACAGTTCAGCTTGGAATCGTGCGGGGAGATGAGCGCGTGGCGCGTCTGCTGCCGGGGGTCCCAGCGAGGGTGTGCGCCTGGACCTCGGTTCTTGGCTTCTGGGAGTTCACGGAATCACGGAATCTTTAGAGTTGGAAGGGACCTCTAGAGATCATCTAGTCCAACTCCCCTGCTAAAGCAGGATTGCTGGAATTATAGCTGCTAAGAGATAGTTCTTTAATATTTTAGCAGAGCACGTGCACGTGTGAGCACCTCGCTGCAGGTTTTACAGATGTTTGTTTTCCTTGTGATGCTTGTTCTGCACGGCTTATCACGGCGTTTAAATGGACAGTTTATGAACTCTACATCAATATGAAAATACTGTTTTAAAGATTACTTTCAGGTACAGTAGGCAGCTAGACACCAATGCTTTTAGATATTTATTAATTTGAAGTCTGATTGAGGGTCTCTGCCACTCGAATAAGTCTTGCTAACATTGCGTTTTAAGTCTGGTAGGCTTTGCAGTACGTTAGGTATTTTTGACTATTTCCACGGCTTTCGTTTTGATGTTTTTCTTAAATCTGGTCTCTTACAGCGATGTGTGTAGCAACGGGTACGCTCCTGGGATCCTTTTTGGGGTGGGTGAGCGGTCACCGAAGTCTGTGAATGTATTTATAGCTTGGTATTGGCTCCGATCTCCACCTGGCAGCGCTGGGGTGCCGATGCGCTCGCAGGCCGTCGGAGCTGTTGCCAGAAATGTTTGCTTGGCACGACAGAACCACTGTACAGACATGAAGACGTTGTCGCTGCCCGCTGTGTATCAGTGTCCGGCCTCAGGTGACGGATCGCGAGGACCGGGACCTGCCGGTCCCTGGCTGCGGTCACTGCTAATTGAGCCGGGGATAATTTCACTCGTGCGTTGCTTCTCGGTTCCCCTCCGTTTGCTGTCGGGGTGGGAAGTTCAACTGCTGGCCTTTTTGAATCAGCTGCTTTCACATGCCCTCCTCCTCATCGCTGATACCCCTTGGCACGTAGCAACCGTCGTGTACGTGCAAAGGGGAATAAACGCGCGTGACTAAGATATACTTCTTGGGTTTCAGCTCCCGGTGCCTGCAACGCTGGCGCCGAAACCTTTAATAATTGCTAATAAGCACAGTTCTGTGGGATTTAATTCGGCGTGGTACTGCCGCCTGGTGGGCTCCTGCCGGGGAAGGCAGGGCACCGCCTCGGTGGCACTAAACGGATTTCTGTTTAATCGCAGTATTTATGCGAAGAAGAATCTTTGTTTCGTAGAGGTTTGAAACCTGAAAACCTGCGCAGAGCTTCAAAAAAAAAAAAAATAACATAAAATGTAAGTGGTTAGGGAAGTCTTGTAATTATGTCAGCTGCTCTCTTCTTGCATTTACTTTTACCCAACAGTAACGTAGCCGTAAGAAATCATGCTTCAATCGTGTTGTGTTTTCAGTGGAGATGTATGACCGATGCGTGTGTGTGCGTGTCTTGTGGTGACAGCAAGTGTCTAACGATGAACAAAGCGTATACGGGCTTTGATTTGATGCTCTATCGCCACCTTGTGCTCATACATCTTTCCACCCCGCACCGACGACGCAGAAATACGGTGCGCTGGGGAACTGACGTGTGGTTACACGGCGTTTGAAGAAAGCAGCGCCGAAGGGAAATGTCAGTTACTCTTCTGAATTCCTGAATGCAGAGCCCCGTTGAAATAACGCAAAGGAAACGTCTGCCGTCGGAAAACGAACGATGACTTTCATCACTTGGAAAACGAAGACGTAAGCCATTTCTCTGACGCAGAGTGGCTCGGTCTGACTTCCATCAGCTGAAAAGCTCATGGACCACAAACTGAAGCAGAGACGGTATTTGTGTATTTGAGTAATTTAAACCTTTTGAATGTTTTAATAGGGAATAAAAGCACTCGCGGTAGTAGTATTGACTACTGAAAGCGTATTGCCGTCTTCCAAAGACTTCTCCTTGGTGGTCTCTGGAAAGCGTGCCCCTGAACGTTTATGCTGTCAGCGTTTATGACCTATTATCTGGCCCAAACACTGACTTTAGCTGTCCTGCTCCGTTAGGAACTCTAGTCGGGCAGAGGGGAATGGAAAATATCAGCTACCTTCAGGTATTACTAGTAAAAATCAGTCCTTTTTAAAATGCTGGAAATAATGTGCAATTTAAATTGTAGCTGGAAGGCATATTAATCCTGCATTAAACCTCACAATAGAGAGGGAACAGAGGAAACTCGGTGATGTTCCGAACAGGTCCTTTTAGCAAGGAGAATTAGATAGGAAGAGAAAACAGCCTTGGAACTTCACAGATTCGGAAACCCATGAGGAAGCAGGTGTATCATTACACACCAATTTCTTCTTCATCCCTTCTGTTGGCGTGGCTTAATTAAAAGCTATACCACTAGCAAATTCTTCTTGTCTGAACCAGCTCAGCGCCTGCAGTTTGTGAGGATAAAGAATGTGAAGTCAGAGTTGTAGGAGAAGCAAATCTGGCTGGCTCATGGTAAGTGTGCTATGGAGCGTAGTGTCCCCCCAGCTGGGTTGTCCTTTCATCCGTATTTATAAATAGTGCAAAATAGGCCCTTTGAACTCAGGCAAATGGGATACGTCTTGATATCGCTTCATGACCTTGATGTTAAAGGCTAGAGAAGAGATTTGCTTTGTCAGTCGTGCTATGGCACAAATTGCTGTGGCCGCTGAGCCGCACGAGTACCCGCAGTAACTCCGACAGGGCTGTGTGAAACGTGCAGGCGCTCATTCATTGCCGCCTGACAACTTTTTGTTCAGTTTGCCTTCATCCTTTTTTTTTTTTAAAAAAACAACAAAACAAAACAAAAAAAAAAAACCAAAACAAAACTCTTCTCTCTGCATCCACCTTGATGTCATTTTACCTAAATGAGTTTCTAGGCATGGACCCTTCTCTGCCGAGCAGGAACCACGCTCAGCACGGTGTCTGATTTGCCCTGGCTCTTTTTGTGGTGCGGGTGAGATCGTGAACGTGCTCACAGGGTGAATTCTTTGCCGGCTGGGGACCGTGCTTGCTTTTGCCTGGCCCTACAGTCTTGTGGCCCATAAAAAGGGCTGTAACGTGAGTAATGGCAGCTACCGCTCTGCGGTGTCTGCCCAGGGGCACGCACTGGTTGAGTTGTCTTGACTTGCTTACCCCAGGCTATCAGAAGGGCAGTTTCTGGTCTAATGTCGACTGTAAATTGTGGTAGCTTATTCCTCTGTTATAAAACTGATGCAAAGCAGTTTTAAAGCTGTATTGTCTCAATTTATTTGAATTTGCTAATTTAACGAAACTGAACCTGTTCAAATTGTCTACGAGTGCCCACACGTGGTCCTGGCTTCCACTTCACGCTGCTGAAGGGTGGCCTCCAGTCCCACTGGAGCGCAAGTGGACGCTCTCGGATGTGAGTTATTTCCCGCAGGTGGGTTGCTTTTGCACAGCTCCACAGCACTTTTTTTTTTTTTCTTTTTTTTTTTCTGAAATGGACTTATCAAGCAGATGCACCAAGGCAGAGTTTGAAGTCAGGCTTATCGCTGCAGATGGTTCACTCAGGCTTTGCTCATCAAAGGATCCTTTGGTAGATGGGGCTTGCTTGAGCGTGTGTCACGTTTAAAGACCGAGTATCTTTAAAATTTGGATAAAGCCACAAAATATTTCCCTGAAGATGAATGTCCACGAGTAATATTATGGTGCGTCTAAGAATGAGTGTGCCTAGTCGGGCAATACAGGTGGGATTTTGAGGTTTAAGAACAAAAGATGCTACAGAGTCAGTCTTGAGACAGATGCGCCAGCTGCGTGGTTAAATAGAGGGGGGGGTGTCCACTGGTGCAGTTATTCATCATCTGACCTCTGGAGTGGCCACAGTTCAACCCACGTCAGCCCCACTAGTGTCCTTCCGTTCTTACTGGAAGGGTGGCATCCCGAAGAGGGCAGTTGAGGTTCTGTCCCTTGGAGATGGCGGATGATGGCACTAGTTAGGGTTTGCTTTGACTCGGTGTCCGTTCAAAGGGAGCTGAAATGAGAGGATGAAGGAAGTGCTTCGGCTGCTGAGGGTCTCGGCAATGGAATAAGAGCATCCCGGCTGCATGGCACATGTGCGTCTTCCATTTTTGTGGATTTTCCCGCTCTCTTTTCCTATCTGTTTTCACTTAAGGAAAAAGATTTTGTGCTGAGGAGGGCATAAACAAGTAATATATCAATAATAGTTGCAGTAGTATAAACCGAATAATATTTGTTTTGCAAGAGTTACGTAATTGCACAAGTGACTGTTGGGAATTGATCTTCAACTTGTCTCTAACAAGGAATTATTTGGGTTTGTGTATTAGTTGTCAGAATACGATGGGAGCATTTTGTCAGGGGTTCCGACTTTAGCTTTCCTTGCCTTCCTGTTTGGGAAACTTAAGTTTGGTGTTTCTTGGTTTTCAACTTTTGTGGCTTTATTTTTCATTCATAGCTCACTCGGCGGCAACCTCGTAAGTATCTGGTCTCTACTGGTAAATTTTATTTTGAAATGCTGTTGTAAACGCTGAAGAATTACAAATTAGGCTGAGGTTGTCATGAAATGTAAAATAACTCGGAAATCACAAAGAGTCATTTCAGTTTCTGTCAGAATCTGGATTATAGTCACACTATGTTTGGGTTTTTTTTTTTTACTATTTTTATAGGGTTTCAGTGTAGTATCAATAACTGTATTTAAAAAGTGGCTCTCGCAGCTGTTTTTCAGGACACTGTTTCAGAGCGTAATGAAATCTTGACATTTAGTCAAGCTTTGACATTTTCTGTTAGACCAGATTAAACCTTCCTTCGTGAAGGTGCATTTCAATAGATGGGAAAATGGCAGTCGGAGGGTCACCTTCACTTCTGATGTAACGTCTGACTTTTAGGCAACAAAATAATAACAAGATTGAGCTTGGTCTCTGTCTGGAGCTATAGGATGTGTCAAATGCTTTTATGGACTGAAACTCCAAAATTGCCCTTTTGGTTTTAGCGTAAAACTAAGTTCTGAGTCAGTACAATTGAATGGAAATGGTAATTGAATTATTACGTGGTCTTACGTTCCCGTCAAAGCTAGGGAGGGAGTTCTTCAGTATAGATCACGTTTAATTCCGTGTCGTTGAATTACCTCAAGGGAGGCGGCCTGTCCTATTAGAAAATACCCACTGATTGGAAGGTAGCTGGGAACTGGCTCTGGGCAAATCTAAAACTGAGACAGCCCAAGTCTTGGATTGACAGCTCTTGGGGTTTGCACGCCCTTCCGTTCTTGTGTCCTACATACCTACGCATGGCTAATAACTCCCTTCCCAGGCTCCACGGTTTTTATGGGAAAATGACGAGGTTTGGATTAAGAGGCCTCTAATTACTTTGCTGTGTTAAAGGCTGTGTGTTAGAAGTTGTCGGCTGTTGCTGCTTCAAGTGGACAACCAGCATGAAAAAAAATTCCCCAAGCCATCTTGAAAAGGTGGCGTATCTGGGCATGTGAATTTCTGTGTGTGACTGGTGATTGTTCCTTGGCTTCCATTGAAACCATCTCAAGTTTTGACCAGGCTAGCACAGCACGTTCATATGAATTCAAACACAGCAGCATCCTTTGTTCATCGATGTCGTTTCCTGCATTTGCTTTATCTTCTTGCGTGTAGTTAGCTTCTGTCTGGGTGTGGAGAAACTTGAGTATTTTACCTCATAAAACATAAGGAACGTCGGAGCAATGTCCGCTTCCCGTCAGCGCATTGAAGAGTCTTCCTAATTCTTATCTGCCCGGTGCGTCGTGGTGATTTCTGTGGGTGCGTTGTCCGCTGTTGTGTCCTACTATCGCAATGTTCAGGTCAAATTGTTTCATCAAAATTGTTGGAGAACTAGATGAGGCCTCTTGTCTTCGATTGTCTGCTTGGGCGTTGCCATAGGTCATCTGTGGGAGATTCTGGAAAACTCCCTTACGATCATCTAGGCAGGGATTTCAAGTTAAAGAATCGTTTTGCACTATAGGGGGGGAAAACCCAACCCATATTAAAATTTTAAATTCGACAAAGTGCTTCTGGGTTGTGTTTTTGTTCAGGAAGCAGAGGAGGTAGGAGAAGCATTAATGAGCTTTTGATGCTCTGCCTCTGGGCCCCCGAGTGCCAGCTGACGTGCAGAAAACTTGCTTTTAACTTCTCTGTCTCGGTGTGCAGGACATTCTTTTGTATTGTATTTGCTGTACAGGTAAGCGTTATTGGATTCTGCTGTCTCACTCCCGTAAGGAATGGAAGGAGTTAAGCGCATCTGATGAGGATGTTTTCATTCCCTCTCTGTCACAGAGCGGCTGGATCACAGATGCATTTCTGCGCGCAGAAAATCAAAAGGTCGGAGGAGGGCACGGGCTGTTTTTGCCAAAGGAACTGCCTGTGATGTGCCAAACAAGATGGTCATCTGCTTTCGGTGGGAGCTGAAGTAAGGAGCTCTGCCGTTAAGAAAGAGACGGCTGTTTAACGTCCTGGTGTTTAAGACGGAGGAGCTGGGATGTAAAAGAAGAAACAGGCGTGGTGTTGGGCGGCACTTGCCCGGGCTCTTTGGGAAGGCGATACAGAAGGCGGCAGACAAGCAGAGGATTTGGCACGTTCAGGGGCTTGAGCTGCACTCTGCATTGAGTGCCTTAACCCAGTTGTTTCTCAAATTCCCAGTGATAAAACTGGAGAAAGATGTCAAACTGCCTGCTGAGATTAAATTCATCAATGTTGGTGTTCAAATAGATTTATTCTGCGTTGAAAGTCTATGGCCCGTGTGTATCTCTGTCTTCCCCCAGTTTCCTTCTGGGCATCCTCTGCCTCGGGCGACGCACTGTATCAGTTGCGGACTGAAACACTTGCTTGGAGTTTTTGGATAAGCCAGTAGTAAAATTAGAGCAAACTTTGGGCATTTTTCTCAGGTTTTATTTCGGCGAGGGTTGAGATAATGTTTTCCTTCAGCGGGAATTGTGGAGTATGTTCTCGCTGCCGATAAGAAACGATGCAAGAAATCTTTAAAGGGCCGCTTTAGGAAGGGCTGCCGAGGGATGCTCGTTTCATCTGTGCGCTGGGTTGCTCCTCCGGCCGTCGCCGGGTCAGAAGGTAAATGGCCATTAATGCTTCGGCTGTGTCCGTGAACCTCCCTCTGTGGCTACCTCTTGGAGAGCTGTTTTGCAGGCACGGGCTCGCTTCCGTGCAGCCTTGTCTCCTGGTGGCAAAGCAAGCCGCGAGGGAGCAGTTCGCTAAATTACAGCTGCCCGTGGCTTACGAGCGTGGAACTGGGCAACGAACTCGTCAAGGAAAAGTACAATAACGCCAGAAACGGAGGAGGAGGGAAGGAGGGTAGGAGTGGGGTTGGGGGAAGAGCGAGGGCGAGATAGGAGAAAAAGGAAGAAAGGAGGAAAAACAAAAAAAGAGTCTGGGGCAGATAGAAAAATGTCACTTGAGGGCTTTTTGTCTGTAACGTAGGGAAAGATTGACCAAGGTTTGTCCCGCTTACCAATGCATTATATGAGGGGGGCGTTGGAAGAGGGCACAGATCCCAGGGCTTAACTATATATACCTTAACCTTAAATGAAAAAGAGCCTACTTCTTCCTTTGGAATCGAGGCAGATTTGCTGGGGTATCTAGGTCGGTGTTTATTAGACTCTTTATTTTTTTTTTTTTTGAAGCTTTGCCGTGGTAACGTCGCCTTGAGCGTGGGTGCGTGCGTCCCAGTTAAGCCCGTGTCTTCATTGCAATAATAAATAATAAACTTCCAAGCCGACGTGCGTCTTTGAGAAGTGCGCGCTACGGATAACAAACGAAAGAAGGTCAAGGGGAAAGTGACCGCAGCAAACACAGCTGCCGTCCGCTAGTAAAGCGCAAACCTATTCCCTGATGGTTTTGAACGAGCGCTCTTCCTTTTTATTTTCCGTGTCGAGAAAATGGCTCCCTCTTCTTACAGATGCGGCTCCTTGGATTGATTGGCAGGGTTGAAAATCGTGTCGTATGCTCTTCTGGGCAGTTACGGATGTCCGTTAGGAGGCCCTGGTGCGTAATCGTGCTGCCTGCGAGTTCTCTTGGTTTTTCTGTGGTGTCCCAGTTGGTCGTTCCGCATCTATACCTGTGAACTTGGTATATTTTCCAGGTTTCCAGATACTGCAGTTAACGAGAGGTCTTAGCGTCTATTTCAAGTCAGTCAGTGTTTGCTGTTGTAGGGGTCTTGTGTCTCTTCAGCCCCGAGTGGGGATTTTTCCCACTCGTGAAATGACGGATGTCAAAACGACAGCATTCTGAGCCCTCGGTGGTTTCCCGTGCTGTACCGCATCTGTCCAGAGCGACAGTAATGAGTCTGCAGCTAACTAAGGATCTGCCGACAGCAGGGGAAGAAAGAAAGGGGCTGCGTAATTTCATTATCCTTTTGACTCGTGGAGAGCAAATGCTTTATAACCTCCTCTCTTCCTTGATACTAATGCCTCTGGAATCCCTTTGTTCTATTAAACCTCAGCCAGTCGAGGGTACCCCTTCAAATCTGAGCCTGGCACAGAGCTATACATAATTTCAGGGGTCATTATCCCGACATATCTCCGCTTTTCAATTTCCGTTCAGTTCTAGGCTTTAATTGAAAAGGAAACATTTTATCCCTAATCATACGATGCTATTTCTATCCTGTCCGAACCAATCACAGCTCTTCCTTAGCAGCCTCTGCTTTTGAATTAAAAAATGCTTGACTTCTAACGCCAGAAACTTAATTTTTAGTGATTTTTGGAGTTGCTTACACTTGCCCTTGTCGAACATCTTTTTTCACCCACCCCCATAAGTGGAGAGATCAGCTTTGTGGGCCTCCAGCCCCTTCCTCGACAGGCGGGCGGAGAGGTGAGAGCCGAGCTGGAGAAACGTGACCTTCCAGCACGGAGCAGTTCCTTCTCTGGAGCGGACTTGGCCGCTCTCGTTATGTGCTGTCCCTCGTTAAGGGCAAATACCGCACAAGCCAGTGCAGCTCACGGCTTTTACGGAGCCAGTAAAGAACGTGCCGTGTCCCGTGTGAAACAACTTCACAGTAGGAAGTGGTGCCATCCAAGAACACCGAACCTTTCACTTGCGGTTGCCTTTCTTTTTTTTTTTATTTTTTTAATTATGAGTAGGCAGTATTGTTGGATTTGAGCAGAAACCTTTACGAATATATTTAATTGAAGATACCGGAGGCTTACAGAAATACAGCACATCCTATATATGTTAATTTGTCATTAAAATTCATTATTAAGGAAACACTTGTTATTAGCAAACTACATCTTTTATTCTTTAGAGGTTATTTTATTACACTTTATGATTTTCTGAGTAAACTTTGTGATTAGGAGCTGGCTTGCTATTGAAGTTTATGTTATTCTTATTACATTATTCTTAGCGTTATTTAAGGCAACGTAGACTTTAATTTTTCTCGGTTTCTGGTTGGGAGCAGGAGATGGCTTAAGTAATTTTTCAAGAGGAGCCCTGTGTATGTATAAACCCTAACCCTTTATGGTGCTGTCAGCCATTTGACGGGAGGATTAATTTACTCATAATATTTTGCGCTATTAAGCATCCTGAAACATGTTTTACAAACATCTCTTGGTTTTGCTCAGTGCTGCCTGCCAGCTGGTATCTCCGGTTAGCAGGTAGGAAAAGAAGGACGAGGCGATGTGCCTGTCTAGAATGAGGTTATTGGGCAAAACCACAGGAGCTTTATCACCTAGAATTGGTTTCATCACAACAGTAATGCCAGTGTCTTTGTCTACACACGCACGAAAATATAAAATTTAAGTATGGATGGCTTTTTTTCCCTCTGTTTCCTACGTAACGCGTGGCACGACGTGAGTTGCGTATTGTGAATCAGCGGATCGTTTTGTCTGCTTTCAGCTGTGCTTCACTCGAGGTTGTTGAGTTTTTGGTGGGTCAGACCTGCACACGACCAAGAGGGACGTCCTAAATGCAGGTATTATTTTCCCCCTGGGTGCACGTAGGACACCCTCTGAAGAGAAAATCTTTTCGAGGTGCTGGAATTCAGTGGTCCCGCTCCCTGTTTTGTCAGGCTGTGCAGAGACTTCTGAGAATTATTTGGAGATGTGACCATAGGAAGGGTTTTTTTTTTTTTCCCTTAAACGGTATTTTTGAAAGTCTGTCTCAAATATATGAGAATGTTTCAGTTGGGTTCTGTATGTGCCAGGAAGAAAAACAGATGCTTTTTTTGCCCTTTTTTTTTTTTTTTTCCAGTGGCAGCTGAGCTGAAGTCAGTGCTGACGTTCTTGTTTACAGCATGTCATCCTAGAAACAAGCTATTCAGAGGATTTCTTGTGTTCTTTTAAGTCTGATATTTGAAGCCTTAATTGTCGTATTCTCCTGTTTTTTTTTTTTTTTTTTTTCTGGGCTTGAGATAATGAAATTTAGTAGTGACACTGGGTGTTGGGGAGTACGACCCTAGGATGCCAATGGAGTCATGTACTGTAATTAATGGGTAGCAAATAGTACGTTAAGTAGTCACTGGCTGGAAAAGTCTGATGTATCAGTCGTTTTAAAAAAGGGCTTCTTTTTGCCGTATTTCTTTATGAGCTTTAGATTTGTGTTTCTCAGTCCCACTCGGCTTGAATGCAAGACGCCTCCTGCGGGAGGAGGTGATGGGAAGAGACGATGGCATCTGCGTTCGTTGCTAATTTTAACCTCTCGCCATCTCTTCTCTCGGGCTGCGCTGTGCAGGCAGAAAAGCTTGTGGGCGAACGGGGAGCGAAGCACTTTCCCCAAGTAAACCGATCACGTGCCAGACAGAAACGGTTCTGCCAAAATGACTGATCTTCCTCCAGAATCCTTCCAGAAGTCTCTTCGGCTTCCAAAATGGAGTAGGAGTCTGGTAGGCAGTAGCTCTCTTCATCTCAGCTGTGGCTAAATCCAAATGAACAGGACAGGTTTGAGCCTTTAGTGGGTGTACGACGCGTCAGACACTGCCAAAAGCCACTCTGAACGCATCCTATGGGGATCCAAAGCTCCTTCTCACTAGAGATTCCATGCTTCTTGGTACTCATTCCGCATACAAAGTTCCTAAATTCAATTTACGTTTGGGGACAACTGGATAAAACAGGGGATCGTTGCTAGGACTCGCTGATGTCTCGTACCTCAATTTCCGAGGTTATATGAGTGATTAGAGCTGAGGAAGACCATTTTCAGTAACAATTTGCTTGATGAATTAGCCGCCTTTCTTGATTGCAGATTGTCTGCAAACAGACTGCGATTTTAACAAACTTGTTTGCTATTTATAATAATTTTGTGCATAATATTTTTTTTTTCTTTCCTGAAAATTGCTGTTGGTTGTAAGATTGACTTTGCGGTCCTGAGAGAATACTGAGAGCAAACTCTTCCCATGAAACATCCGCGATAAACAAAATAGAAAAACGTGGGGAAGGCAGTTGGAGGAGAATGATACAGAAGTCGCCGGGATGTTTGCGTATCATTTTTCTCATTATTTGTTCAGCTGTAACAGTGAGCGAAGATTGACACCGTCTGATAGCTGTTCGGTAGTCCGTGTACAATGAGGCCGATGGGCTCCGGGGAATTCCCGCATGTGTCCCCATCTCTCGGATCGCCTCCACGGTTGATATTAATTGACAACCTCGTGGCTGCCAGCTGCAGAGAGACCAGCCGTCGCGCGGCTCTGGAGCCGTGAACGGTGTTTTCATGCTGGATTCGGTTCTTCTCGGAACTCACTGGGGAAATGCCGCTGCAGGAGCGCAGAAAGGCTTATGATAGCGCCTTTCCTCCCGCGCCCGCTGTTATCTTCCTAAAAATGTTCTGGTTTGCATGAATATTAGTATGATATCTTTCTTTCTTAGCCATTCCTCCACGTGGGCTGTAACTTCATTTTGCTACCTAGATATTTCCTAGCTGGAACCAAACGGCTGTCTCTTCTTTCGGGTTTGGCGGGGCTGGGGGAGGAAATCCCTCTGATTTAGGGTAAAATTGAACAGCCATAAAGGTTTCTCTCCACTAGGACAGCAGACAGCACTGGTACTGACTTCCTAGCTAGCTTGGATTTGGCAAAGCTATTGAAGAAGTGAAGAGGCCACTCATTTTTGTCTGATTTTCCTGCTCAGGCTGCCGACAAAGACTGTGTTGGTAGTTGTATTTCTTACGGCAGTTACTTGTCTTGGAGTAATTAGGAAGAGATCACCCGCTAGTCACAGAATAATGGCCCTGTCTCTGCCTTGCTGAAGGAGCCTTTGATCCAGCTCCCCTTGTAGCTAGTTACCAACGTATCGAGCTATTGTGTCTCTTATTAAAAAAAAAAAAAAAAAAAAAAAAAAAATTGTGTTCACGTACGATGTGTGTGAGTTGGATCTCACCAAAGGTACACCAGGGAACGTCGTTTGACTTCCTTCATTCCCGATGTGGGTTGCCGTAACAGGCAACGCGAAGGGTAGGCTGGAAAGAGGCCAGGAGACCCATCTGCTAAAAAAGAGAGATCTTTCTAATTACAGTCTGGGAGGCAGAGCCTGGGGATAATGACATACCTTTTCTCCTATGAATATTTGCATGAACTTGGCCTGTCTCGGGAGATTCCCCCAGTGCTGTGCTAAATCGGGTCAGTCGTGTGTACACAAAAGAGAAGGACAAAGAATGGGTGTGCGTTCCAGCGTTACCATGAAACTCTGTCTTCTCACCAATTAAGTAGTAAGAGGTTTCTGCCCCAATTCCTGGGCAAAACAGTTGCTGAAGGTCAGGGCGTTTTCTTGTTCGATGCCGGCGTGTATTTTAACGCTCTGCAAATTGGTTCTGAGAAAGGAAGCTTCTTGCTTTGGCTGCTGTTGTAAAGTTTTCAGTACCTCTGTGCAGAATCGAAAAGTTATAGGAAAACATTCTTCCTGGAGTGACTACTGTTGTGTCCCTCCACTGTTCATACATTTCTCGTGTGTCCAGCTCAGTAGGATTTTCGGTTGTGTTTTAGTTTTTGATTTTTAGCTTCGAGCAGTTTCGTGGTTACGAAAGGCCTGCGCTTGAGCAGTGAAAGTCTTCCTGCAGGTTGGAAAACTAGTCCAACCCGAAATATTTATTAAAAATAGATAAACAGGGGTATTGCAGTGTGTATATCCAGGTCACCTCCAATCAAATTCACAGCAATTCTGCTTTTGCTCAGGATAATAAAAATATCCGTGAAGACACACGGTTGCGTGCATTCAGTAAAAACCCAACAAAAAAACCCCCAACCCCAAGCAACGTAACCTTGCAGTCCTACCCTCTGTGACCTCCGTTTGTTGTAATTCTGACTGCCCCGATTCCCAATGCTCATAAATATTCTACTACATCAGTGGCACAAAAGAAATTCCCTTGTAGCGTTTCACACAAAGACCAAGTTTCTTATTAATTTTGCATAAATAGTCTTTGTCCTGGTGATAAAAACCGAATGCAATAACTCCTGAGCCTTGCTTTGAGTGGTTTTGTTGGTTCCTTTGCTTTGTAATGGGACTAATGGGTGGGTTAACAGCGACGGTTCCTCCGTGTATTCCTGTATTATTAGCGGCGGTTCTCTTTTTACTATTTTGCATTTTGACTCGCAGCCGATCACTCGGGGATCGGTTAGAACTCAACCCAAAGTTTAAAAAGGATAATTACCAATAAAAAAAAAAAGGTAGAACCACAGCTGTACTGAAGCGATTTCTAATCTTCGTGCGCTAATGGATCAGATCTCTAGATATAAAACCAAAAGAGCTAATCTGCCCTTGCAGCTTGCGTCCTCTTGACGCTTGCTGTGTTTCGTGACTCTTTAATGTTCTTATCTGGTCCTGCAAGATGACTTCTGAGAAGTGTTTTGACAGGTTTTTGCTTTTTTCGCTCTTCATGTGGAGAACAATTATACCGTTAGAGTATGAATAAAAAAGTGATTAAAAACACATTTCGGAGACCTGCCTTGAACTTCTTATCGCTCTAAGGTTTGATAGAAAAGTTGAAAGAATTTCCGTTTCAACTCTAACTGTACGATTTCATTTTCATCTTTGTTCTTCGGATTTTCATCTTTGTTCTTCGGTGCGATAGAATGCTGTCAACTCATGTTCTTTTAACGAATGTTTGCTCCGGTAGTTTATAATACTGGGTTTTTCTGTTCTTCTAGATTTTGGTCTCGTTTCATCATCACGTTGCAAATTACTGCAGAACAGAGCTGTTCAACAGGAGGAGTTCTAAACTATTTTTAGCTCTTCTCTTTTGAGGAAGCAGCATTTATTTCAATCGTTATACTTGGCCCAAAAAAGATATTCTGTGCAGTTACATGTTTCCACTTGCAGAAATAATTAAAGGTGGGTTTTTTAAGTTACCTGTAGGTGATGAAAGGTGGCAAGATACTGTCACGGCCCACTCAGAAACCCTTTTGCTTGTCAAATAACTGTCTGGGTTAATATAATATAATTAGCAGAAGAGTTGACCTGTGCAGAGCCAGTGGCGTAGAGGATTTGGGGTGGTTTTTTTTTTTTTTTTTTTTAGCCGGTCGTGTTCAATAGCCTTTACTCAAGTGGCTCTATTGAAATTTTTGGGGTTTTTTTACAAAAAATATTCCGAGTTGTTAAGATGCGCAGCATCAGAGTCTCCACGTTGCGGAAACTACAACCGTTCATTGTTGATAAAGAAAACGAAGAAAGCGATGGTGAGTTTGCCGTTGTGAGCTTTATGCTGCTTGGTTCCTTTTGCCATCCTTATTGCGAAAACGTTTTGCGGACCGCATCAATTTTCACCACTAAAAGTAGTAGTTGAAGCCTTTGGGGCGGGAATGACACCTTTCTGTTTATCCGGGAGCTAGCGGCCTGCTGTCGGGGCTGTTGTAAGGGGAGAGGGGGAAGCAGTTGAAGACCTTTATTAGGTGCTTCTGCTTGTGTAGAAGACAAATTAGTAGAAATGACAACTTTGGGTGACTGATTCCTTATGGATTGCCACTTTCTAAGGGCTGTGGTGAGCAGAGCTTAGGCAAACTTTGTGTGATGTAGACTTGTCCTCATTCTTAAAGAGCAGAAAGCTCCTTATTCTTTTATTTTTTATTATCGCTCACCTGCTGCCTTCAAAAAAAAAAAAAACCAAAAAAAAAAAAACCCCAAAAACCCCACCAAATGGCCACCAACCAACAGGTGTCTCTGAACATTTTTGAGGAGTCTGGGTTTGGTGTGGGGAGGCAGCAAATGCCCGTCCTCGTGGGTTGTTGACGGGGTGGGGGGAAGACATCTGGGCTGGTGGGGGGGGCAAGCGCTTCCTCTCTGAAATATTTCCCAAAGATGAGCGTGGCAACCGCTGCATCAGCGTCGCTGTTGTTTGACAGGGAACCCGTCTAAAGCATCGCAGCTCTGCCCAGCGATGGCCAGAACGAGCTTGGGTCAGTTTGCATCCCTCTATCCGGCGTGCCCCTTGGCTCTAGATTTCCGTCAACAGAAACGAGCGGCTACACGCTGCTGTCCTCCTCCTTGAACCGCCCGCAAGTGCATGCCTCTCTGCTGCTCCGAACTGTTGTTCTTGCCAGTTTTTATATCTATTTCTTAGAGTTTTTGTCACTGGCCTCTTCTAAGAGGCATGCCGCTGTTGCGGTAGGAGGATACTTGTCCTGGAATGAAGAGAGTCCCTTTTCCTGTAGGCCCTCGGTGTCGCTGCAAACGGATCTAGAGACCTCTTTGGAAGCCTTTCTTCTGTTATTTAGCCTTAGTTTGTATATTTGCGGAAAGCGGGGTAAAGTAGGAGAAATAAAAGTTTGATGTGTTCTAATAGGTCAGTTGCTTGTTAGTAGAAACTCGTGTCATCTTCAAGAGACTTCATAAAAATTATTTGAAGACTTACTAAAAGTCAGTCTTGCAAGTTGGTTACTATATATATATATTTTTTTTTAAAGGTTGAATAATGCTTTTTTATTTTGCAATTGAATTGATGATCCGTGAGACTTCAAATAGTCAATGTTGATAAACTAATGCATTTAAGGATTAAAAAAAAAAAAAAGTATGGTGATGTTACAATTTAATGAGATTGTATCTTGCGTTATAAATAGTCAAGTCGACAGCTGATCGTTCCAGTCCATAATCACAAGGGGAAGAGCTTGTGACCACGGGTTAGATGAGTTTTGTGGTTTGCCACGTTCACTTTGCACGTGTGAGGAAGGCCGGGGGGGGAGGGATTTGATTGTATGAGTTTGTCCCTCGAGAGAGAGCGCCTTTGTCGACCGACTTCTCAGCCCTGTGGCTCTGCAAAATGAGCGCGGTCTTCATTTTTCATTGTGTTAAAGGACTGGGAATCTCTGAAATGATTGGCGAATGGCATGGGGTTGAGTTCCCGGTTCTGACACTTCAGCGGAGGCGTGGTTTTCTTTAACTGGCGTACGCAACAAGCGAGTGTATGCATTGAAATGGAAATACAGAGCAAACAATTGTACGTACCGGAGAATCTGCTTGCGATGTTATAACTTAGCTTTTCTGCTGTAAAAGCCCCCTTCTTGAGCTCTTCAGATGCTCAAAGACCAAAACAGCAGGATACTTTTAAATGCCCGGTGTCAGTAGGAAAAAAAAACGTCAGCCCTGGGGAAAACTCGATCAGCAGAAAGTGCTTGGCTTTGCCCAATTCAGCCAGATTCTAACGAGACCCTTCTTTCCACCGTACACCTGCCTACGCCACGAGGTGACTAGAAGAAAGCAAGTAAGAGGTCGGGGAGCTCTCCGTTTCTCGCAATTTGGAACGGTAGCACAGACTAATACGCAAAAATCGCGGCCCAGTTTGACAGCCAAGAGTAAAAGATGTGTTAAAAGCCACGTGGGAATAGCTAGATTGAAGTCTACCGACTCTGACTACTCCGCAACACACTCGTGCTGAGCGTTGAACGTTTTTTCAAATTAATACGTGACACAAACTTTTAGTGCGTGCTCCAATAATAACGTCTAAGGCAGATGTAAAACTGCTTTTTTTGGTATTCTTTACGCTTTTGTTAGGTAAATGAAGGATTTGCGAAGAAAACTTAATAAGTGCGCCTTTTTTTATTAGACTTCTCAGTCTCAGCGTTATCATAAAGCATCTCGCTATGGCGCTTGAGTCAGGTTTTTGAAGTTATTTAAGCTCCTAACTGCCATTCATTTCAGCTGTCAATACAATACGTGCGCTGGCACGTATCCCGTAAGTAGAAAGACAAGGCATTGAATTACAACCTGGTAGTTTCTAATGATTTTTTTTTTTTTTTAGCTGAGCGCATCTACTCGGAGCGATTTATAACAATGCGTCGCTTGAAACGTTAGGTCTGACGTGCAGAGCAGACTGAATATTAACGCTGCCTACGAATAACACAGATATTCTTGGAATTCAAGTTGTGGCATATCGTTTGATTAACATGGTTCAATATTGTTAGTATTAATTAAAATGACAGGAAAAAGCATTTTCTGTCACATCTCATCTCCTCATTTGTGGTTTTGCGAGGCCGTCTTTCACCTTGCAGAATACCCCTGATAAACAGGAGTGTTTTCACAGGAAATAAAATTTTTCCTGTTTATTCAGAAAAATCTACGGGAAGGCCCGGGAGCCCTCTGCTAGATTCTGTCACCTCACCAAACCAGTCACTCTAAGATGAAACGTGGAAAAGAATCATGGTATTGCTCGTTACCAGCAGTCTGGCATGCGTAAGCATTGCTTTTAGTTGATTTTTTTCAGGAACGTTTTTTGGTAGTTCTACAAAATGCTTCCAAAGCATCACTTGAGGACAGATACCTGCGTACGTTAATTATGCAAAGCTTCGTGTACTGACTGCCTCAAGCCAACAATGAAAACCATTTTAATAGCCCCACAAAAAAAAAAAACAAACCCCAAAACACGTCACAGTATCTCCAACCAGGACAACGTAATACAGTGCAAGGTCAGCGCGGACGTCATTCCAGTGGGACTTCAGGTGGCTTAACCTGCTAATTTTTTTTGTCATGGGCATGAGAGATTTGATTCCAGGCTTCTAGCCTTAACCTTGTTGAATAACTCTCTTCTTAGACGTTGTACATCGTCTTCCTGGATGGAAGAACAGCTGCTTTGTAAGTTTTGCTCCGCAAATCTTACCGGGGCTGGATAGAAGGTGGCGGAGTTCATCTCTCCGGTTGTCTCTACCACATCTGAGCCACGTAGAGCGCAGTGGCGCGGGTACCAGGAGGACTGTAGACCCCACAGTAGGCTCTGTATCCTCTTCTTCTGCTTGGTTGGTGGCAGCATGCACAGAATACTTGGAAATCGGCAGGCAGGCGCTGGGATGTCCCCTGCAGTAACGGCGGAGAGGGAATGACATCTACTTATAACGGCATTTCGCTACAGATAACCCATTCTTAGGCAGCTGTAATTGCTGTGATAAAATGCTTGATAGCATAGCTTACGTTTTCACGGAGCTGGCCTAAATTTTCCTAAAAAATACACATCTGTACTGGCCTAAAGTGAATCTAGGTTAGGAATGCTTACTAGCTATATAAACTAGATGATGCATATTTAGGCTAGATCCTTGATAGTAGTAATGATCAGTGGGGATTTTCTTACATGATATTATCTGCCTCTCTCAGTGGTGTGATCCGGTTTTAAAAAAAAAAAAAAAAAGCATAGCAGAAAGATTTAGTGCTTTGAAAAAAACCTGAAAGCTTCTAGTCACGTCTTCCTTGCCTGTCTCATATTCCTTCAGATACACTTAGTGCTATTGATGAAGTGGAAGAAATAGGAGAGCCTAATAGCATAATGATTTTTCTTTTTCCCCCCACTTTGTACATATGTAACTGTTCCCGAGGATGGCATTATACTTGCCTTTCTCACAAACAGCCACTAGATAATATCAGTGTTAAGATGGACTTGTCTTGGTTGAGGTCAAATTTGGAGACACTCCTACCGCTTTCCAAATCCAGTATTCTTTCTACTGCAGCCTCAATCTCCCGAATTCCCCCGTAAAAACAAAGATAAGAGGACTCGCAGCATTCTAAAGATGAGTGGTTTAAGTATTTTCTCTCCCACAGGAAAAGCGACGTGCTGCTTCTGGGGGAGGGAGGAAGAGGGGAGGCTTCCTCCTCCTGCCGGTGAAGTTGTCCCACTTCTGGGCTTCCGTCTTACCGTGCTTGTTCTCTCACGTTGCCGTCGATTCTGGCTGTGACAAGGAGGAGGGAGTTGCCAGGGACTGTAGGTGGGAACAGCTGCCTCGGTCCTCAAGGCCAACGTAGCAACAAGACCACACGCGAATGCCCTTTTAAAGGTATATCTTTCTGCCTGTCGATAACAAAAAGAAAGTACGGGGATTTGTCTCTTGAGCGGGAATTGTAATTGAACATCCGGAGAGCGGGAAGAGGTAGACGAAAAGCGCAAAGCCAACAAAATGGATATAAGTAAATAACGTGTGAGCTTCTCTGGGCTTTCTGTATGGAGAAAGCCCCCCGCTTCCGACCTCAGAGAACTGGAGGTGTGAGTTACCGGACATAGCTGGCTTGGAAGAAACGTAAGACGTTTTGGAGAGGGACCAGGATGAAGGATAATTATAAGTAACACTAGATAATATGTAGTGGCATTGCATAAAAACTTCTTTTACGAGTTGGTCTTGTTTTTTGCACTTTGAATTATTGTCAGTCTATTTTTTTTTTTTTTTTTGCGTGCTGCGCCTTTTTATTTTGTGTGTTGCTATTTTATATGGGCACGTTGTCACTACGAACGAGCCCTGCTGTTCTCTTTTTATTATCAGCGTCAATAACATCTCTGCAAAGTTAACTTGGACTCGCGGGGTTTCTGACAAGCCTTTGAATTTTGGTATTAGCTCTGCATTATTAATGTTCCCAAGGCTCTTGTCGCTCTGGATTTTTTTGAACGTTACCTTACTCATTTTACAGTGATGTGCATCACTGTTTTCTTGGCTCCTTTGGAGAGTTCTTAGGGTTGTGAACCTCTTGAAATAAAGACGGAGGAAGAGAAAGGTGTCTCTTCAAATTTGCGGGATAGTTATGTTGTTGTTTTCATATGTATAACGGATATCTAATTCCAAAAACAAATACTAATTTCTAGGAAGCTTGAGCAAACTCAAGTCGTAACTGCCCTTCGTTTACGTAATTCTCTGGGTAAAGAAGTGCGAGTTCGTTCTTTTTATTGTGCATCAGGTTGACCTGGAAACACACCGGGACTCTTGATGTTTGGCTGTTGATGGATGCTCTGGAGTAGGGGGTTTCCTATGTATATCCTTTAATGGATTTTCGTAGTATCGTTGTTACGATTTACCTGCTTATCAGGTGTTGTTTTCCATTGCGTAGTGCCCAGAATGCTTCCCTTGGTGACCAGAAAGCTCTGAGGAACCGCTGCAGCCACCGAGTGTGACCTGGCAACAGCAGGTTTGGCTCCAGGCGGCTCTGGTGGGAGCAGGTCACCAGCAAAGCACCGCTGTTGCTTGGGTAGAGGCCTTTGTTTTCTAGGGATCCGCATCGTGAATATGGTGAGAGAATTTGGCTTTCAGATGTAAGCGTTTTTCAAGTACGGTCTTATCCTTCAGCCACTACAGGTGCTTGCTGCTGGAGGCCTCGTTGACTGAGGCGCTCTCGTGTCAGCAGCCAGAGAAGGGTAGAAGGAGGCTTATTGAAATTGAGGAATAAGTGCATGGAACTCGTGTGTTATTTACTCCACATCTTAGTGTCTGGTTTTACTATAGAGTAAAAATTATTAGCGGCTTGCACTCAGTTGTCTCCTTAGGGAGGAAGGAGCCGTGGCAAAGCTTGTAGCATCCTGCAAGGCAGCCAGTTCGGACAATGCTTTAATATTTAGAAGTGGGAATAAGGAATTAATTTCGACTAGTTACTCATTTTGCCAGAATTAGCGAGTGTTTTTAGTGTCGACTCAGTATTTCCTGGAATTGAGCTAGGCTAATGCAGGCTTTTCCACTTCGTTTACCAACTAGAACCCTCGACTTTGTTATTTGATTTTAATGAGGCTGCTGGAGTTCGAAAGGTGCTGCTCAACTGAGTGGCGGAATCTTTCTTATAAGCTATCGTAATCTCAAGGTAAATCAATAGCGATCGATTATGGCATGGAGCCATAAGGCCATCGGTGGAAAACAAACCCGAGAGCATTAAAGATGCTCTCAGTTTACAGAAGGGATCTTCCTGGCACGGAGCCGACCCGATGATCTCAGCTGTGTGTCTCTGCTTCCTGAGCATCTTGGCTTTGGGCTTGGAAGGAAATTGCAAAGCTAAATTAGCTTGAAGTTCATACGAGACTAGAATGGCTGAAATAATGTTGCTCCCATAGGCATAGTTTTGCGTGGAGGTTGTTTACCACTTCAACGGAGTAATTACAGGTAAACTATATCCTTGACCCACTTGTGTGGAGCAATGCAAACTTCAGTTACGCAGTGCCGAACACGCTGCAAACTTTAGCTGTCAAAGCTTTAGCTGAAAATCGTTGGGGATAATCGTACAATTAGATCAGTTTTCAGGTTATCTACATGTAACAAAAGAAGCCATCCTCTGGCAACTGCCTTCGCCAAGGATCACTTCAGTTGGAAAAGGGGGGAGTGTGTACTGGAGAGAGAATTCCTGCTTCCTTCGCGGGAGTTACTCCGTGTTTCTTTGATAGCAAAATTTTGCCCTGTTTTTTTAACAGCATTCTCTTCCCTGCGTTCCATGCAGCAACTCAGTGGAAAGAATACATCAAAAATGGAAGGAATAACATTAATGTGAGTCTCTGTCATCTTAAACACCAGGAGTTCCCCGTTAGTATGTAGATGTCACTCCAAGGGAAACAAAAACTTACTGAAGAAATCTTTTGACCCAGAGTCAAATCTCATGGGAACCAAAACTGGATAATACCGTATCACCCACTCCCCACTGTATTTTCAATGAGCCTTTTCAGTGTCTTGAGAGAAATCGGAGTGGGAAGAGGAAGCTGGGGGAAGGGAAAACAGGGTCCCACGCACTTCCTGAATTTCATTTTTTTATGTGCCGTTCCTTAAAAGAGCCATAATCTTAGGGCAGGGTGGGGAGAAGGTATTGTTTCTTCCTCTGTGGCAGAGCTATGATACCTTTTATCACAATTAATACCTACAAGTAAACTACTTTGGTCTTTATTGACTTCTTGCATTGAGTAATGAAGAGTGAACGGGCCCCAGAAAGTCAACGGCTTTTAACTAGTGGAGGTTTGGTAGAACCTCTGTCTCGGCAGTTCCGTATGGGTCCGGGAGTGGAAGAGGTTTGAAGTGCTGGGACGAGGAGGTCCCGGGTCCTCTGGTCGGGGCCCTTCCTTGACCCATCCTGCCGCGTTGGTTCTGCTGGTCTCTGCCCCTAAGATAACCCGGGGCTGGCGTCTCAGCGGGGCGTCGGGCGAAATGAAGCACCGGTGGTAAAATCACATCAAGGTTCACTGGCTCTGTGACAGATTTTATTCTTTTCCTACTCGAGTTCCAAGTAGAACAGCAGGCGGTTTCCTAGACACAGCAATATGATGTTTATATGAGTCATGCGACCACATGATTAGCTACATAATTTATTGTCTAATTTCCCTAAAGATGGTATTGCGAGTAGCAACCAATTAAAATAATCAGAAACAGCAGTCTGGTATGAAGAAACAATAAATCCATCATGAGGTTTCAGTTGCTGTTAGATTTTTTTTTTTAATGTTTTTTTCTTTTTTAGGTCATCTGAGTTACGGCACGCTGACGTTAACGATACTACCATTGACTATATCCTCATTACAAAATATTCTGTAGCATAGCATTTCCGCGGCGTTTGCTCGCCTGGCGGGATTTGCCACGTAAAGAAAACTAAAGGCAATCCACCTTTGTTCCCTTCAGTGCCTTCTCTTAATAGTGGAAGATTTTAAAAGGCTGCCGAAGCGCTGAGTTGCTGTTTGGATGTGCGTATATAGTTACAGGTTAATAAGAGCGTAGCCGCTATCCCGAGAATACCGTCTACGTTGTCATTTCATAACTGCTCTCCTCAGGATTGGTCTTGAAACTTGTTTTTTTTTTTTGCTTTGTGAACATCTCGCTGCTCTATCCGGCTATTTTTATTGTCGGATTTTCTTTGTTCTTCCAATAAGCCTTCCCGTTCTTCGCTCTCTGCTTCCCCCCTGCTCCTGCTGGGGCGCTTGATGCTCCCCCTTCGCGGACTCCAGCCCTGCTTCACCTCCCAAGCCACTGTACCCCTCAGCTCTGTCATCGAGGAGTTTTTTAGCGTAACTCAGCTAAATACGGATAAAATCCTGGCCTCTCTCCGCTATGTAGGGCATATCCCCGGAGGGATTTTGTAATGATCTTCCTGTATTTTGTATATTTATTTATTTACTTTGGGTTAGAGCTCTAGGCTTAACAGTTACGGAAAAACTGACGTCTTGAGAAATTAAAATGTGCAGAAGAAAAACAAACCACACGTTTAAACACCTGGGGAGACCCCTATCCCTTCCCTTGATTTCTTTGTTCTGAGAAGTATATTCTGAAAATAGAGTATTAATCAGACACTGTGGGGCAGGGGTTTAGTTTGTTGGGTGTTTTGTTGTTTTTTTTGTTTGTTTTTTTTTTTTCTTTTTTAAAACTCAAGCATTCCAGGCGAGGATCGCTATCCCGTGTTTGCTCCCAAAGATCTAGTAAGTGGGTCATTTACTGTCTTCCTACAAATGCAGAACTTCCAGAAATTAAATCTCGGCCTTCTGTCCGGTTTAAAAAATATTTCTTCCGAGTTATAAGCCTATAGGAGAAATGAATATGAGCTCTGTAGCTTTTTACTTTATTACAGCTTACGGTTTATGGTTGTAGGGGATAAGACTTAAAAACCTAAATCTGTTTCTTTCTTTACTAACAACAGATGGAGCTAAATTCGCAAATGCATCTTCAAAGATAAGCGCAGGTTTGCAGGGTCAAACGCTAAACGTGCTCCTGGAATTTGGCAGCGGTTTTTATGCGCGAAGCGAAATTACGTGCTTTATCCGCCCGTAGTTCGCAATACGTTCCCAAAGCGAGAATGGAAACTCGTTCCTTCGTTTAAGGGCAAAAGATGGTTCGGAGTCTGTGCTGGTGGCTGTTGGCTTCAGAGAGATGCCGGTGGTGTGGCACGTGCGCTCCGCCGGTGGAGAGAGGGGATTTTCCTCTGATTTAAAGTAATCCGGCACATAAAGGGATCTGCAGGAATTTGGGGGGCGGGGGGGAGAATTTCACAGAGTGACCACATCTGAGTTGTCTGTAATTTCTTTTTTTTTTTTTTTTTTTTTAACGGTAATGCAACCAGTAGAACTTGAGACCACGAGAAAGTGCCGTGGAGCTGTGATCTGGTTTTAGGACGTGAGGGAGGCCGGTGATTTGCAATTAAACAGGGACACGTCCTCAGTGTTAAACGTATTCAGTGTTAAACGGCATAAGGAGCGGGGTTTGCTGGATTCTTATTTAAAAAAAAATAAATATTGCCAAATAACCTTTAATAGGAGCCTCGCCGTACCACACGTGAATTGCTGAAGGCTTGAGAATCTTTCCTCAGTAACTTACGGACGTTCTCTTTTTGCCTGAATAAAACATGCTTTAAAAATCCTTCAGTGGGTCCGCCTGATGTTGGCCGGGATACACGGATGCTCCTCCCAATGACGCTGGAGGCAACCTGACCGCGGAGGCCTCGTTTGCTCGGCCGGGGGCTTCCAGAAATCAAGTTTTGACTATTTGGATGGCCTGGTGTTACTCGGTTTGTAAAATCTGTGAGCCTTAAAAACACAGTGACTTAAAATTCAAGACCCATTGCAACCTCTCTTATCTGCAAACAACAACAACAAATGTTATGGGTCAGAAGAATTAACTTTTTTTTTCTGGAGAACATATGTCAAAATAATCGTTCTGGAGTTGGCGCGAGCTTTTCACAGCCAAGTGGCTTGTGCCGCAGACTTATTTATTTATTTTGAATGGAGTGCTCCATTCAAATTGGTTAAAAAAAACAAACAAACAAACAAACAAAAAAACCCAAAACCCAACCAAACAAAAAAAAAACCCACACCCCCCCCCCCCACAAAAACCCAAAAAAACCCACCAAAGAAACCCCCAAAACAACTAAAAAGGATCAGAAATCATTTGCCCGCCTGCTGGCAAGTAAGCTGTGATTTTTTTTTTTTTTCATTATTTTTTTTTTAAAAAAACAAACAAATCCAACCAAACCTCCCCTCCCCCCCCCCCCCCCCAAACAAAGAAAAAAAACCAAACCCAACTCCCCAACCCGAAAACCCCCAAACCGTGAAATGTTTCTGCTGTATTCTCCCTAGCTCGCACTTTGGTGTGGGTTTTTTTGGTTTTGTTTTTTTTTTGTTTTTTGTTTTTTTTTTTGTTTTGTTTTTTTGTTTTTTTTAATTTGGCCTTAGGAGAACCGAATGAACCACTCTGGGCTTCCTTTGACATGTGATGGAGTTCCCTTTGCTTTTCGTAGGTCAGAGGTTTAATTTTCCTTTGCCCGCGCCGCTGGAATAATTAATGAATAAAGAATCTGGCTGGAGGTTCAGTTTTGTCAGATTCCTACCAGCGAAAGGAGGACGGAGCTTCTGCCTCTGAAACAGTTGCCGTGGTTTATTTACGTTTAACACCGTGTCCGATTTGCATCGCTTTCACAACTTCAGTTTCAACAGGGTTTATTTATTTCCACTGACCTCTTGCAATTCAGATACCTGCTGATGGTTTGAAGTCGCCGTACACGAGCTGTGTATCGGCTGGGACGGATGGGGGGAAAAAAAAAAAAAGAGATAAATTTCCCGCTGTGGGTGCTCATGATTTGTGGGATCCGTCAGGGTTCTTCCTGGAAGGGTTGCTTTTAGAGCTACCTGTGTGCAAGCAGCCCTAGGAGTCAGGCGAACGGGCTCCAAATTGGCTCCAAATTGGCTGGAGGATGTTCTCGGGGAGCCTCACGCGCGATTCCTTGGCGTGCGTTTCTGTTGAAGATAAGCCTTCATCCATGATGTGCAGCCTCTTATCAGGGAGCGAGGGGCTACCTTCTGTCCCCCCCCCAACCCCGTAAGGTGGAGTAACCTTGCTCTGCGACCTGCAGAAAAGGATAGGGCCAAAAATGCAGCGAAGAAATGGAGATTGGATGGGGCATCCCCGAATTCCTATGGGATCTTATTGCAAAAAAAAAAAAAATACCCTCTTCTATGGCGTGGTGCTACACGGTATTGATCCGCGCAAAAGGGTGGATTTAAACCGTCTTAATTCTAGCTGGCCTACTGTTTGAGCTTATAGATTTGCAAGCCCGACGTCCTTTCGGCACGGTTTTCTTTCGGCGTGGCGTGAGTTAAGTTTGTTTAACGCATCCTGTGCTGCTGACGGCGAGCTTTTAATGTTTTCTCACCTTGAAAACCAGAGCTTTATAAGGAGATTATTGAAAGCAAGGGGGAAAAATTGCGTTGGGTAGACAGCGGCATCTTCAGCGCTTTTAAATACTTTAAAAGGGTAAAAAAAAAAAAAAGGAAGATTTGCCATGCTTGCTTGTGGAATCCTTAAAATGTCTCTTTTTCACCTATTCAGAATGAAAATGACCTGCATAAATTACGTAAGGGTTCCTAAAGTGAATGTTCTGGCTCAGCACCATCAAAGTGACATAAACTGTGAAAGGTTGTCAATTGGCATTTCTTTGGTCTTTTTTTTTTTTTTAAGGCTTTTTAGCTTTTTGAAAGCTTTTTTAAAAAAAAAAAAAGCTTTGTGTGTATAAATTGGATACCGCAATACATGCAGCCTTTGCTTTGATTCCAGACTGAGAATATATTAAGACCAACGGCTAAAGTGATGCGCGATGTGGAATCTCTTGTTTTATTTCTGGATTCAATTGCAAAGGCAACAAATTGGCGGCTGACCTGGAGCCCTGATGTTTCTAGCCTTTCCCCGTCGTTATCCGTACTTAATTTTGGAACAGAGGAGCAGCGCGTGGTCCTAGTCCGGCGCGTGGTCCGGGCACCCGCAACCACGGGACGATGCTGCTTGTTCTTGGCTGCGGGAGGAGATCTGCAACCAGGGCTTGCGGGCGACTGCTGAGAAGGAATCTGTGTCAGCTGCGACTTGCCTTTTCTAGGCTAGAAAGAAAAATAACCGGCTATATTTAGCACACTCGAAAGAAATGACAAAATCCCTCCAAGTAAATACAATATAGCCGGGCGCTTTTGCAGCGCCATGCCTTGCATCTTCCCAGGACGCCTCTGAGCGCAAATATGCAGGAAATGGAAAAGTAAAGCACTAGGTGATATTTATCAAATCTCCTGCGTGATTAGCTCAGCGTCTGGCAGAATTCTGCTTAATTTCCACTCCATCAAAAGTAGCAAAGCTTGAAATGTCAGGCCGAATCTCGGTTTTATTGACGTCTGTCGAGGTCGAGCTAGCGTGACTCTGAAAAACTGATGAAATAGTTTCCTTTGGTACGCGTGGGTATGGGGTCAGGATCAGACTCTTTGCCAAGCTGCTGCTGTTCTCCCGCTATTTTTCTTGCAAACAGCAAATTTCATGACGTCACGTTAGGGGCGCTTATTATTACGGCGAGGAACCTTCAGAGCTTTCCCTTTAGGAAGGGAGCCAAAAATTTATTGGGAGCTTTCTTGTCTAGAGACGCTGAAGTACCTCATTTAGTGACAGTCTTTTTATTCCCCGTTCGTCGTGTGAAATCATTTTGGACCCTGGTCTTAGTTGAAGCTTGCAATTGCTACAGCAATAGAAAAAACCCGTATCTTCTGGAAAACTGCCGTTCTTCGGCTTTTGGAAATAGATCCAAGGCGGCCTTCTGAATTGTATTTCTTTGTAGTTTGGTTCTTTTATTTCAGAATTTGCGGTTAGGCAGTATGTTCTGTTTGCACCTTGCAAACTTCATATCTACCTTTGAAGACACCTCCTTGAAGGTCTACTTCCATGTGGTCTGTGCCCAGTAACGTATTACTGGTTTGAGCCGATGCGTTGCGGGTTTGGTTTTTTTTTTCCGTTACGGGTGTTGTAAGTGTTATATGTAGTGAGTACTTGTGCAGAGCCGAGTAGTCGGTCCATCGGGCTTTGTGGTGCAGCCCTTCTAGAGGTAGCACGTCTAGGTTTGGTGGTGAGTAGCAGGTCCAAATCGGTGTTTACGTAGCAGCCGCTCCATCCATTTCACTTCCCACTCCACCCCTACTGTGATATCCCACTTTCATTCCCCGATGAAGTCCATAAAGCATCGCCTGAGCGAAGAGGTGCAAATCGTACTCTGTCCTAAATTGGATCGGCGTGAAAACTCGCATTTTATTTTGGGTCTGAGCGCTCCTATTTTGTTGTCCCTGTTGCAGCGGGCGGAGGGAAGCCCAGCCGTAAGCAGCAGTGGCAGCACGCAGCCTCCGACAGGAATCGGAGGCGGTTGCCAAACGCGGTACGTGTAGCTGGAGTACCATAGGTGTTGCGGTTTGCCGGTTCCTGATTTTATCTTCGGCTTGTTAATACAGTTTGTGTAGTTCTGTGAGAGAGACAATGGTTCGTAGTGTCAATAGCGAACTGCTTCATTGCTGTGTGGTGTAAAACCCGAGATGATCTCTTGCGCGTGTCGTCTTGGGATTTCGGATTTTACTTTTAGCTTGACTTTATCTAATGGTAGTGTAGCACAGAGGAGCGATGGTGAGCTAGGCGTGTGCTTAAAAAAAAAAAAAAGATTAGGTGGATTTTTTTATGGTCTTGGAACCTCACAGCCCCTCTGTGCTCTCCTGTTTGTGTCTTGAGCATTTGAAAACATCGGCTGAACGAGCCCAGCATGACTCTTCTTTCTCTTTCTTTGAGGCTGTCAGCTAGGGCCGGAGAAGTCCTGGCAGCAAAGGTCCTGCTTGTCCACCTTCGTTAGTTAATTCTTCGATACGCGCAGCGTAGAGCGTATGGAAAAGGGCAACGCTGTGATTCCTCCGTGGGTCGAGCTGTCCTGTGCAGCGCTGCCCAGCAAGTGGCCCAGCAAGTGGCTCGCTACAGGGGCTAGCGAGCCGAACCTGCGGGGTCGTCCCATTGCTCACTGAAGTATCGCAATTTCCGTAGAATTAATTCTATAAACGCTGGAAGACTCTCCAACCCTTCGCAAGAAATTGCGGAACTGCAGGAGAGACACGATCGAAGAGAAAGCTCGGAAAAAGATCTTGGTATATCGGTATAAAGCTGGAATGGGATTTCAGGGTAGCAGTAATAAGTGACCCTAGTGAAAAACGTCAACGGTTTTAATTGGTAATAAACTCAGTCTGCAATTTCACGTGAGGGTAGCACACAGCGTGGTTCCCAATGTTCACAGAATTCATGTAAGAATTTGAGTTTCACGTAAACGACATCTCTTTGAAGACGCGATGGGGTTTAGGATCCCAGCTCACGGAGGTATTTCTGGAGAAGGCGAGTGCAAACTTCTCTTTTCCTGTGCCGTACCCAGAAGCCAAGCTTTCTCTCCGTGTCCTCCCGTGCACGAAGCGCGCTCCGTACGAAGCGTGTCGGATGGCACGGGCGGTATTTGCAGAGAAGGCACTTTGGTTCATGAGCTCAGGCTGCTCTAATCGTTCTCCTGGTGATGGCTGGGGCTTTGGAAATGAGGTTATGCTTTGGAGGAACCCAGGGAGCGCTGGGGATGGAGAGTTACTTACGAGTGGTTGCTAAGAATATCCCATCAGCCGGGATCGCTATGGCAACGGCGTTGCCAGGATTGAAAAACTTTGACTACAGTCGATCAGAATTTGTAAGTGCTGTTGTCTACCTATGTCGCATTGGAAAATAAATCTAAATTTCCTGATCCAAAGCACATCCTTCGTTAAATCCTGAAGGAGACGTATTTTCTGTTGGCTAAATAGCCTGAAGGTGATGGAAAGCATCTGAGTCAAGTCAGAGGGAGCTCAAGGGGCCAGGTCAGAGAGAGACGTTTACGGAGACAACCATAGGAATAGTCAGGTTGCGTTTGTGCAATTAAAGATTTCTCACTCTGGGTAATGAGGTGAAGGTAAGTCTCTCTTGGTTTTGGACCAAGGCTTGTTTCTAGCTGCAAATTCCTTCAGGTCCGTTTTATTTTCAGTATAGTATTGGTATATTTGCTTGTTGCATTATAGTATAGAATTAGTATAACGCTGAGAGATTTGGGTTGTGATCGCTGGTGGGGATTATTTAATGAAAATAAGCGCACAAACTCTAATAAGTCCTATTATTTCTACTTGAGTTTTACAGCTCACCCTTGTTAACTTTTTTTAATGCAATTTAATTTCACAGACAAAATACACTGTAGAATGCCTAACGCTGCGTCTCCTGAAGGTTGGCTTGCTTTTTTGGGATCTGATGTTCCACTTTCTAGGCTAAAGTTAGTCAGAGCTGATATTTATTAGCGAGTGTCCTTCGGCTTAAACAATTACGTAACTGGCGAAGCATCGCACATTTTGCGATCAATGCCCTCTCCTGTTTTCTGCCGGAGACCGCAAACCTCCTGACACTTCTGCAGCTCTCGTAAACACGTTGGCGTTCAAGTGATCTCCAGACGTGTGTCGTTCTGGGGATGAGAGGACATGCACAAACTAAAAAAGGTTTTTTTTTAGGTCAGGTCCATCCACGGAAGTTGACTTGGCTCGTGATATACATCACGTAGATAATAGGAGACCTTGTTTTAAAATGAACACGTTCGTTTGCGTGGAGCTTTAATATTCACCTCTCCGTGCATAGACCAAAGCCTGTTCTTGGCTTCCAGCAGCAGCTCCGCTCTGGTCACCGTTGAAGGCCACCATCACTTTGAAAAAAAAGGCTCTGAGCTGGGTGAAAACTTAGAAATTCTTGGGTAGTGCAAATTTTGACACAGCATCGTTTGTCGTTGTTATGAATCGGCACAAAATTGCTTAAAAAAAATTTAGCAAAACGAAGCAAGCAAAACAACAGAGCTGTCCTATTTTGATGAAAAAAATGCTAGCTTGATTCTGATTTGGATTCTTAATATGAACTTAATGTAGATATTCTATGTGTAAGTGTATATACACGTTATATATAATGTATGTTATACATAACACGTTATGTATAAGCAATATAAATTTGAAAGCTGTTAAAATTTAGCAAGTCCTTTGCTGATAGTGTATCTCTCTAAATAATAGACGGTATATATAGAGATAGTACATGTATCTAAATACTGTTAGTGCTGGAGTTCAATCACCAAAAATCCCCAAACAAAGGGGTTGTTTCAGCAGATTCTAAAAAAAGACCAAACCACCCTGCAAAGCAAAACACCTTTTAATGGGGGAAAACCTCGAAGCGGTGACTTGAGTGAATTCTTCAGCCCCCGCTACGTGTAGCAGCGTCTCTACGTCTGCCTCGCGCAAAATAGAAATTTTCTTTTTCCAAGTAATTTCTTTTCGAGAAAGAGATCCTTGTCAAACTGTAGGTTAGGAATGGCTTGACGGAAATCTTGTGTGCAAGTCTAGTCGCTTATTCCTCCAATTTCTCGTATTATTGAGGTGCATATCATCAAAACAGAGGATGCAGCTACGTCTCCCGTTTGTTGTTTTTGAACACGGCTTTTCTTACTGCGGTACTGTTTTTACCCGTTGGAGGTAGCCACCTTTCCAGCAAAGACAGATTGGTCTGATCTGCTGAGATTTGGTCGGTCAAGTCTGTATGACGCTCGTGTTGTGACCTCAGCAGCAGAAAACCGAACAGACCAATGAATTCCGCCCAACGTTGCGGGCGATACCATTCCGTGCCAGCTCTCTGGTTTTGCTGTGGGTCAGCCTGTCGTCTCACGTCAACCGCAAAGAGCTGACACCCATTTAGTCTAGAGACGCGGTTCGGGATTTATGGTGGGTAACGTTGAAAGCTCTGTAGGGAATTACGGTTTGGTCGGTTGCAGCCTTTGGTGAGGAATTACTTGCAGGCGGTTTCAGTGAGTGTACAGGTCAAGACAAAGATCAACTGCGGGCAAACCGCTCGCTGTAGCGAAGCCTTTCATGAAATTAGTTTGTTTACAGGTGACAGATGAAAACCGTTGTCCGGGTTTGATGAGAGATTGTTAAAATTCCCTATCGGGTTTCAGTACCTCCAACCGTAACTAAACCCGCGGCACTTAGCCTGAAATTTAAAACTATTTTGGTTGGTTCTCTAAAGGCTCTGGGTTGTTTGAAGTATAAAAAATAGCTTTTGGTACAAGTGGATTTTCTTAGCCTGTTGACGGGAAAAGTAGGTGAAGTAATGGCTTTGCCTTGATGTGGTTCTGTTGTGTACGTTTAGCTTGTTTCAAGTGTCCCGTGTTTCAGGAAAAAGATCAGCATCCTTTTTCTGAGGCGTATTTTTTGATGGACACGTATAGTCATCACTCTAGGAATTAAAGACAGAAATAGCATAGGAAGTATTATAATAAAATATATCTTGTCTGAAAGACAGCTGTGCGTTATTTGTAATGAGATTTCGTGTGTCTTTTGGGTTTTCTGTTTCTGCCCTTGGGTATTTTTCTTATATAGACACATCCAACTGTTCACTTCGTAACAATTTCCAAAAACTTATTCAAGAGAATTGCTTTAGCTGCGTTTCATTACCAGGTAGAGGAGGGAGTGTGATATCAGAAAAGATCAGCAAAGAGAAATGCAAAAATTCCTGTTCTTTGCCGTTGATCTCTTCCATTGCACTGTCTGCTGCACTTAGAGCTTTCAGTGGGAAAATCACTGGCGTGACTTAGTTGTTCGTAACAAAATACAAACGTTTTCCTTAATTTGGAGCTTCCCTCAAAGCCTGCAATATGGGATTTCCCTGCCTAAGGTGAAAAGCGTGCTCACGTTCTAAAGGCTGTATTGCCGTTGGGTTTTGCGTGTTTCTCAAGGCTGATACGCATGCATGTGAAGTAAAAGAAAAAGAATCACTGAAATCTGTATTTTTTCCAAAGATATCCCCATACATTATTTATATTATGTAATTGTGAGGAGGGGGAAGAAGACAGTGCTGGTGCGACTATGTATTTTCCCTTATTAATTCTGCCAACGTACCTCTGTTCCTATTCATAAATTATTCCTGTCTTCACATTGAAGGTATCTGTTGGAAACAAACTTGATGATGAAATTGTATTTTTATGTACATGATGAAATGATAGTGTTAAAAAAAAAAATAATTCTTTGCAATATATAAAGTTTATTATGGTTTTCCCTTGGAAGCCTTGGGCCTAATTAGGGAGGGTGGGCAGGGCGGGGGAAGGTTTGGTGGCTTGTTGGGTGGAGAGATGCCCAGGCTCATTGTAACATTAATGCTGTAGGAGCGGCGAGGGTTTCTGCTGTGTGTGTGTTTTTCTTCATTAGATGAGTCGTTATGAGAAGGTACCCTAACCATCAATTAATAAAGGGTGTCCACCAAACACTCCCAGGAATTCTTAGTTAACAGTCATTTGACCAGCCCAGTAGAAAGCTTGTTTTCACTAAAATCCTGTAATTGAAGAAGCAATGATGTAAGCCCTTCAAAGGCTAGAGAATAAAAGGGGATTTTTTTTTTCCACCCTTTAATGAAAAAGAAGCTTTTGTTAGCGAAGGCAGAGCTTGGCGTGTCCTGCAGTGTCCGGGAGCGGGAACATGCCATTCTGTCCTCTTACCCCCGTCCCTCCGCCGGCGTCTGGGTTGTGGCAGTTCTTCCTCGTGCGGCGAAAGGGCTCGATTTGCCTCACAAAAACCGCTTGTGAAATTGCTGTGGTTGGTAACGGGAATTTGCGTGTACCATCTAGGAGAAGAAGGTGCTGTGAGGGTGGTTGGACCCTGGCCCAGGTTGCCCGGAGAAGCTGCGGCTGCCCCATCCCTGGAGGGGTTCAAGGCCAGGTTGGACGGGGCTTGGAGCAACCTGGGCTGGTGGGAGGTGTCCCTGCCCAGGGCAGGGGGTGGCACTGGGTGGTCTTTAAGGTCCCTTCCAACCCAAACCATTCTTTGTTTCTCTGATCAAGGGCCCTGTTGGGAGTGTGTGCATGTTGATGATGGAGATGATGGTCTGTGCAAGGAGAGCATCCAGGACCTGTTTTGGTCGCTGCTGTGCTCCTCAGAGCGCGAGAGCCCACCTTGCACTGCTGTTGGAATTGGTTGTAATTAACCTTGTGCAAACAGTATCTTTTTGGTTTTAATTTGAAAACAAACCAAAACAAAAAAAAATGTATTATGTTTGGTTTTTCTTTTTTTCAGTCCAAAGGGTCTTATTCTGAGCTGGGCGTGCTTTCAGCCGCCGACATCACGAGGTAATGTTCGGTCTACGCACGAAAGCACAGGGTAATATTGGGATCTACAGCAAAGATTTTTTACAGCGTTTCTGTGTCGGAACACAAAAGCTCTGCTTTCTCACGCACGTGCCCTCCAATGCGTATTCAAAGGCCGGGTGGAAGTTTTCTACCTGAAGGATTTATCAGCGCAGTAAGGCGTACCAAGCACCCGCCCAGCAAGCCAGAAATGAGAAAACCCGAAAGCGTTAATGAAGTTGTTGTGATAATTAAGAATGGGGCTCTACGTGCTAGGCACTGTAGGGATTTAGAACAACAGGCAGGCCTTTTCCTGGCGGGTTTACTGCCTGAATGGATGATTCACACCCAGGGCAACAGAAGGCCTAGGACAAACAAGCCTGCGGGAGGCTCGGTAAACAGTCACAGCGTGTTATCATTAAACATATATGTATATTTGGGTTCAATTTAGCTGAAAAGGGAGATGGCTGAGGGGGGAAACGCAAGGAGGTGGAATGAGGGGAAGCAAGGAGGAGTTGATAGGGGAAAAGACGGGACGGGAAAAATTATACGTTGGACAAAAGGAGTTAGACAAAAGTCAAAATGCTTTGAATGACAGGGCTTGGAAGGAATTGCAGCAGACAGCAGGGTACTGTATTTCAGGGAAGAAATATCAAGACAGTTTCCCATCTTCTGGAGAGAGAGAGGATTGCGCTGGCTCCTGTGTCCCCATGGAAGCCCCTGGAGCCGCCTCTGTGGCCTCTTCTAAATCCCTGGATCCGTTCTTCCCAAAACGCCGGTCTTATGATCAGCCTGACCTTTGTGGCTGTGGGCAGGGAGACTGCTCTGGTTGATGTTCTGAAGCGCGCTATTGATTGGAGAGAACAACGACAAAAAACATCTCTTGAGGGAAGAAGTCCCGTTTTAATATAGAGTTGGGTGTGGGAGAACGGACTTATCAGGGTTTTCTGTGTGAATTCGGTCCGGGCCTCTAATAATATCACTGACATCTCAGTCTTCGATGTGGTTAAGCTACTGTGTATTGAGATGCTTAAACGAACGGATGAGACAGAAATGCGTAACGGGAATGTTTTTATCTGCATTTAAGAATCCTTCTCCTTAGGGTGCTTTTAACGAAAGGACTTGAAGCTTCATTTTCCTCTTGTACTGAATGCTAGTCCTTGACTTCGCGGAGATCATGTAACTTAGGAAATCATATACGACGGTACGAAAAACGCAGAGGCCACCTTCATCCGTGCTGTGTTCAACAGGCTACGCTCAGCCAGAGGGATTGCTTAAAAAAAACAAAGTACACGGAAGTGTTCATGAAAGTAATATTCGGTGTTGTTATGCCCCCAAACTAACTTCGTATTTAAACACACGCTTTCTAAAGTGAGCGCTTAGTTCCTATATTATAAGCTCCGTGTGAGATGATTGGTTTTTTGCCTGTTAACGTACAACTGGAGTAATGCAGCAGCTGGCTTTCCAACCCAAGCTGGTTTCACGTTTTAAAAATGAAATAAGTTGAATTCTATATTGAGAAATAAGGTTCACCATGTGCTTTTCGCCACTCTTTGCGCCGTGGCCTTTATTTCATCCGGCTCTGTTACCTGGGTGTTACGCCAAAGACAGCAGGGCAAACGTTTGAATGGAACTGAGAAATAGAGAGTTACAAAATTTACTTTCTGCATTTCTCAAACGTTATCAAAACACCGAGTGCTTTTCTCACATGAAAAATACCACAGGGAAGGAATAAAACCCGCGTATCGAGTGAAAAATCAGTGAAAGCTTTTCTGCCGAAAACAAAATCTGGGTGCTTGACACTAACCTTTTTAGTCTTTCTTGTTCATGTTTGGGATTAATTTCTCTACCTCTGTATTTAGAATCCGAACTCAGTGGTTGGCGTTGGCATCTCAGTAACGTTGGTCTACTCGGTTGTGAAGCGAATGCTTCGTTTGCCAGCTGCTGGGGGTTATTAGCTGCCTAAGTGCCTGCACGGAATTGAAAGTCAGCTTCCTTGGAGCAGCTTTTGATTCTCATCTCATGGAGTAAAAAGCAAGGATGTGTTGAAGCAGAGTGACAAACCTGTGTAAAATCAGATCCACAGCTGCTGCAGTAAGAAATTGATCCTACAGAGAAGCTGGTTCTGACTTAGTGCTAGAAAGAACCGAGAAGCCTGAACCGTCCGCTTGGTGATTAAGGAACCTTTCCATCCGTTGCGTGGCGCTTTCCATATTGCGTTGACTCTCGTGCTTTCAAGCGTGTGCTAGACCCTTCAAATAGGAAGTTAGGAAATTCTTAGCAGGTTCCAAAGTATGGCAAAAAGAAATCCTGCTGAGTTTTCTTTCTCTTGAAAGGCTTATCGCAAAGGAAATGAAAAGCTATGGTTGCCGCTATGTGCGCTGATTTGCAAACCAGCTACAAACCAGACTGATTCTCCTGTAGCTAACTGTTCCCAGCTGGTGTTTCGCATTCCAAGTTTTATGAGTATTTTTACTGGCAACAGGAGAGATTTTTTTTAAGTCTTTGCAGGATAAGATATCCCTTTATTTTACATAAAATGTTTTGCTTATCTTTTCTGAGTATTCCGCATGTGAAAACTTTGCGTATGTTTCCAAAATGAAAATTTGCGCTTACAGTTACAGACAGTTAAAAATACCCATTTTCCTAAGTGTTATATTAGCTCTGATGTTTAATTCAGATGGGGTTTCAAAATTGTCTTTGCTGTTGTAGCTGGTTTTCCAGGAAAGAAACGCTAAAGATGTTTTATATTCCTTCTGTTCTCATTGAGAATCCTGACTTTGGCGCGGAAGGGAAAAGAAACCCGCGTAAATCTCTGTCGGAATCTAATAAATCTCTGTCGTAAAAATGCAACAAAACATATACTGAATGTGTATTGCTTATTTTGGTGGAAGCTACTCTTTAATACTATAATCCGGATTGATTTGCTACCTGTTGTGCCTTCCTTTACTTGTGTTCAAACGTTTCAGGCTTCGTCTCACCTGATGGATACGTTCGTTGCCGGTCTGCGGGCTAGCGTCGTATTTATAACCCATAGCTGATAGACGAAATGTCTTTCCTTAGAGTTTCCTAGATTTGCTCTAAGGTTTGGTTCAACTTGTTTGTTTGATGAGCTTCATGGTGTTTTATCGGTTACGTACGAGGGCGGAGCTGTCTTTGGTGGCTCTTGCTTCCTGCTTTCCTTCGTCTCTATTTCATCTGGGTTTTTTTTTGCGCCGGTAGAAGGTTTGTCGTGCTTGGACTGCCGCCGATATCTTCCACTCGCTTGTCTCAATGTCAAGTGCGTCGGAGGCTCTTGTGGCTGCAGCAGAGCTGTCCCCGCGCCCGAAGACTCTTCAGGTGGCCTCATTCCCTCCCGGGCTTCGCTTTTAGGCACTTTCCAAATTTGACTTTTTACCGCGTTATAACTCCACTGTCAAATACCACCGGAACAGCAGCAAAATAGTTTCTACTCCAAAGCCGTATTTTAAGCAAAGTAGCTAGTACTTCACAAGATAGAGATGTTTGGGTGGTTTTTTTTTCAATCAACCAAAATATGGACCGTTTACCAAAATACTTTTGGTGATTAGGGTACGTTACCCAAAATGTGGAATCTTTTTTACTGAAAGCTACTCATAAATACATTGAATTTAGCAAATAGTGATGGAGGGAGAGAAAAAATCTGGAATATGATGCACAAAAATAGGGGAAGGAGGTTGCCTTCCCCACTCTTGAACTTATGTAGATCTCAGCAGAAGTTTAGCTCTTGCTTCTATGGGAAAAGGTCTTTTTTTTGGATGAAGGGAGGGTTCAAGCATGGATTTAAACAGCAGCCCAAAGCTTTGTTTGGAGGAACACTCTGACAGCGTTTTTTCCCCAAGTCTGTTTTTATTGCCGCTTCTGTGGAGTGAAAGGGTCTCTATCGCACAACCAGGAATTTCTGAAGAGCTTTGCAAGCCTACTGTCTGGGAACCAGCTTGGGGTTTGTGCCCCCCTCCTCCATTTCCCACAGCAGGTGTCTCGGACCGTAAAGATTTTTGGACTTTCCTTACAGGCAAATTTACCCTACATCTTGTTCACATCTGCAAGATGACCTTTATCTTCCAGAGTTTTGTCAGATGAACACTTCTCCAGCTCTCTATTTCTATTGTTGCTTTGTTGTGGTTGGTTGGTTTGTTTGTTTCTTAAACTAAACTGAGCTCCAGGTGCACAGCCGAGGAATCTAACCTCCCTCTGGACTCCATGCCGATTTTACACAACAAGGAAAAGACTTCTCCCACTTGCCAAAATGGTCAGATACAGCGGGTTAGGTTTGCGATGATACATCTGTCTCGAGTATCTGCGTGGGCAGCAATCGCGCCAACAGCGCGTTTATTGAGGAAGATGACATGAAGATCATGGAATCGTAGAATCGTTTAGGTTGGAAGGGACTGTTAAAATCATCAAGTCCAGCCACCAACCCGACACTGCCGAAACCGCCATTACTAACCCGTGTCCCTCGGCATCACGTCTGCCCGTCTTCTAAATACCTCCAGGGATGGCGACTCCACCACTGCCCTGGACAGCCTGTTCCAATGCTTGATAACCCCTTTGGTGAAAATGTTTTTCCTAATATCCATCCTAGACCTTCCCTAGCACAACTTGAGGCCGTTTCCTTTTGTCCTGTTGCTTGTTTACTTGTGATAGAATAATTTTCGTAGAATAGTCTGGGTTGGAAAAGACCTTTAAAGGCCATCTAGTCCAACCTTCCTGCCATGAGGAGGGAGACCTTCAACTAGATAATCTCCAGTTGGTGTGAGTGGCCCCTCTGGCCACCACGGGCTGGCGGGGGCCGCCCCGCAGGCTTGGCTCCAGGGGAACCCGTGTTCCGGAGGCTGTCCTTGCTCTCCGCTGCCAGATTTTCCCAGTTGAGACAGGGAGTTAAAAATAGACGCATTCATTTCTTTATATGCTTTGGCTTAAGATGCTATAAACAGAAAAATGATTCTAAGATCAAACGTATTTGGGCCATTCGCAGTACAGCAGATGAAGGCGAGACCTATTTTAAGGCAGAAGAATACACAGCGTAGCCATTTTCCTCAAATTTTGTTTGGTTTTTTTTTCAGTGCTATTTCTAGAATGATTCATCCCGTTACTCGCTGTGGGGAGTGTTAATTGCCACATTGTAAGAGAAGTGCCATCTCCCTGAGGTGAATCGGAGAGAAGAGGGCTCCTACGGGCAGGGTACTGGCCATTTCTTTGGAGGGGGTGTCGGCTACGGAAGGTGGTCTCTTCCCCTGTGTCTCAAAAAATGAGCTCTGTATCGGGAAGTACGTTGCGATGTTAAAACTAACGTTTATCGTCGCGATTTTGATGATTAAATATTATTTACTTGGGAGTTTATTACGTGTCGTGAGCAAGTCCTGCCTATCCGGTGTGATTTAGAAAGCCTGTGGCTATATTTATTTTTTTTTTGAGAGAAATGGCAGGATCATAAAACCAGTAAGAAAATCAGCCTAGTAAGCGTCATCTCTGTGAATGAACAGCCCTTGTTTCTTGTGTATTTGAGAATTTTGACCTAAAAGATTTCTGTTTGCAGACGACTAAATGAAGCACAAAACTATGCCAATCCGATTTTTCATTGTTTTACGGAATAATTGGCAGGATGGGTGAGCTTACAGACTGTTGTGTTAAGGTTATTTTATAATTACGCCACTCCAGCGTGCGTTTTAAGACCATCGCAGTACAGAAAAGCACTTAAATGTGATCGAATGCTTCACTGAATTGAAACTTCACTGGGTGTTGTACTCTGAGGACACAGCTGTAGAAGGACCATCTGAAATGCCTTTTTTTTTTTTTTTTTTTTTTCCATGCAATTTGCCACCGTAGCTCAGAGCAGCCTCTGGGATCTGGGGGTCTTTTTTTGTTGATCGCACAGCACATCTTCTAAGTCATATTTTATCTAATATTTTAAAAATAACCACTTCACAATACTTTTTTACAAAGTGCTGTACCTGTGGGTGAAAAAGGGAAGTGCTTCTGACTTTTTTTTTTTTTTAAAACGTGTATTTCATGGAGTACTTATTGGTACGGTTCCAAAGAGAATATTTTCTAACACGATGGATTTCTTTTCAGTAGAAGAATGTCAGACTGCCGTGCTGAAGCGTTCTTTTTACAGTAAGGGAAGAAAAAATTCTTTGTTAAACGTTACTCCAGTTTGTGTTGCTAAATATATAGATGCGCAATTTGTCTCTGATAGTTGGGGAAAGTGTGGGGTTTTTTTGGTGTTTTTTTTTTTTTTTTTTTTTTCACTGGAGGCGAGAAACTGTCCCAGATATTTGACGAAAACGCTTCAAAACAGAACGTTGCGCCGGGAGAAAAAAAAGGGGGTGCGGGAAGATGCTGGGTATTGTCGGGCGTACAATGGGAAGCTTTTTAGGGGAGGGCCGTCATTCAAGGCGTTGGTGTTTCGCGAGACAGTGATTTCACTGATTAAGAAGGCGTCGGGATTTTCTGCTGCAGGCGTTGGCCTTCGGGATTGCGGCTCGGAGCGGGGATTATGCGATGAGTGCTCGGATGCCTTCGGTCCCGTTGACCACAGAGGCTTATTGCAGTGTTAGCTCCTTGCTCTTGGGCCCAGAGAAACAAGACTGTGGAATAGCTTGAATCCTGTAATAGTAATAATAACCGCTTGAAAATACAATCTCTCGGGGAGGAATAAAATTTTATAAAAGACCAAGTGCCTTAGCAGAAGGTCTCCCGTGCTGTGCGGAGCTCGGTGCTGTAAGTGGCTGCCTCCTGCGTCTGAATCCATTCCTCTGCTCGCGGGCGGACTCAAACTGCTGTTGCGTGTCCTCTGCTGACAAAATTCCCCCTCGAGTTCACAAAATCGGTCTGTAACAGGATGCCTCCTAGTTCTGTCCCCGTGGCAGCGCGGTGCTCCGTGGGGCCGGTGTGCGGAGTTGGGCAGGTGGATGCAGCAGCTTCGGAGCCGGTTGGCGAGCTCCTGGGGTGTCAGGGATTTGCTCTAGTGACGAATAATAAAAGCCAAAGGAGCTGGTGCCAGCGTTGGGATTAAGTCGGAAGAGCTCGTGGTTCCTCATCTTGCCTGTGGAATAGATATTTTTCAGTTAATTAACCTTCCGTTTTCCCTCTGAAATGATTCTTACTGGCCCTTTCCTGTTTTGAACAAGTTCCTGATGATGGGTTTGCTGTCATCGAGTAACAGCGACGTACCTAAGACAGGCGATGGCTGGAAATGGCAGCGACTGTCAAATCGGAAAGTCTTGCTCTCTGATCCTGGATTAGATTTGAGCCCTTACTAATTTTTTTCGTGTATGTACTGAAAAACTTAGGCTGAAAGGAGTTAACGGGGAGTGCAGAGCGAGAAGATGTTTTTGCGCCCTTTATTTGTCCGGGTCGCGTGTGTGCATCGCGACACAGTCTTCGATTACACGCATGCCCATAATATTTTTTCCACCAACTCCTGCCGTATTGGGTGCGCAAAACAGATGAGACGTGTTTAATGAACAGCTGTTCAATAGCTCGTTTCCTTTCCTTCTCGTCGTTCGATTTGTGGCCCTAGGCCTTATTTACAACATGTTGTAAAAAACCCCCCCCCCCCCCCCCCCCCCCCCCCCAAGCTTTGAAGACAGAATTATTACTCCCTTGGGGGCTCATCTATAGCGCTCATCAAATTAATATCCAGAGTGCTGAAAAATAATTGATTAAATTTCATTAACGTTTCTCTTAAGCGAAGAGACACGATTGTTCTTCTTTAATAGATGGGATACTGAAAGAGAGGGAGAGATGAATGGTAAAGTTTTGGCTATGTTTGGACCCTTATTTGAGGAAAACGGGAACTTTTTTCAGAGTAAGTGTATTGCATCTCGCTGATTCCGGCGATAAACTGTCCTCTTGACTTTGATTATGTCTGAAAGTTTTGGTTTTTTTTTTTTTTTTAACCCTTTGAAGAAAAGATCACAGGATCTCGGCTAAGCACCCAGAAAATGAGAAACTTTCCTGTGAACAGCTTGTTTTTAGCACCTGTCTTGTACGAAGTACGATGTCGGGGACGGCCGCAGCAGCGTGAATCCTGTTGGCTGGGGTGACGTTCAGTTCGCCCTGGCTGTGGAGGCACCATCCTACAGCGCGCCCTACGCCGTGTCCTCCGACTTCTCAAAAAAATAAATAAATCTGCCCGTCAGATAAGAGATGCCCTCACTCCGCGTCTCGCGTTGATCCCTTGGTGTAGCCACCGAAGCCCTGAGGGAGGCGGGTGGCCCTAGTGAGATAAGAGATAGGCAGTGCTAGGATTAGGCTATTAATGCATTAATACAGGTAGAGTTAAGGTTACATCAGTGCCGTTGCTGCTTGCTTTTCCTTACTTCTGGAACAGGAGGCAACCATCTGTTCCTTCTTAGTAATAGTGGCAGCAGCTTCACGCTCTGTATGTCAGACGCTGCACAATTTATCTGAAGAGCTTCAAAATGTTCGCTGTTGGTAGGTCCTGACTCTTTCCCCCTCGCCCCAGCTCTGGAGGACACTAGGCTTTAGGGAGCACTGACTCTTCTTTCCATTTCCCCCCCCCCTCCTTTTTTTTTTTTACTTTCAGCTTCACAAGTGTAATTTCTCTGCTCCTCCTGTGCCGCTGATGCCATTCCCAGATTCAGTCCTGGTTCCGCTCCCCCGGTGTTGGCAATCCCGTTACCCTTTTTTTGTGCTCTTTCGTCCAAAGCAGGTGGATGTAAAATCACTAGGAGCCGAACTCTTGCAGATGAACGTTTCGAGTTTACTTTGAGACACCGTATAAAAACCGGTAAATCCAAGAGATGGAAGTTTGATAGGAATATTTCACAAGGAAACGAAACCAGTACCTAGCAAGAGAGGTTTGCATATAACGATCCTAACTACCAGCTATACCTATAATAATTTCAACCTCGGAGGCTCATTGGAGTACCTGGCAAGAAAAAAAAAACCCACGTTGTTCTCTATTTTGTTCCCTTCTGCTGAAAATATGGCGTGCTTCTCTTGCGGCTCGTGCATGTTAAATGATAGGAGGTACTGCATTTTATGGAACTGATGACATAACCATTTCTTCTCGTTTTTCCTTTGCGTTTATGACTGATTTCCGATTTCATTTCTGGTAATCTTTGCTTTCCCAGCTGAATGCAAAAAAAAAAAACAACCCTCGAGTCCTTTGCTTCAAATTAAAACATAAATAAAGAATTACCCAAAGAATGACAATTCCAGGCGTAAGAGAAGAACGCTTCTAGCTAGCAAGTGTCCCTGGTAAGTGTCTGGTTTCTATAGCAATCGCCGTGGAGCATGTGACCCGCATGATAATCGCAAGGTACTTAAGAGCCTTTTCTTTTGCCTAAGTTCGATGTCTTCTGAACAGAGAGGTGTTACGCGAGGTCACCTGCCCTCCACTGGAACCACCAGCTGGATGGATGAATGCAAACGATCAATTTTGCAGCTCCCACTGGGCAGAAAATGGTGCATTCAGTTCATAGATTTTAATTTGCTTGATCTACAGCACGCTATGAGCGCCAACAGGAATGTCTTCTGCCCAGCCTCACGTTTTTGACGATCTGGGTTTTTATTTTTTTTGACGGTCTGTTTGTGGATCTTTGCTGCGTACGTGTCTTGCGGAGTCCTTCAAACTAGGCAAGATGATCGCACCTCTGCAAGACTTGGCTGACAATTACAACGCAGATAAACGCTAGGAATGTTGTATAATCCCAGCAAATAGGAGGTGTTAATGCTGAAGGACAAAGTCGGTCAGTGTTTCACGAAAATAACCAGTTGTTTTAAAGCGAATTCTTTCTTTAGACAATGACTTTATTTTTCTAATGGGTTTGGTGGCTTGACGTTAATAATTCACTCTTTCTAGGGGAAAAAAAAAAAAAAGTAAAACTTGCATTCTGCATTTCAGTAATGGGCGTTTCAGTAGGTAGTCTCACACTTACTCCAGCGTGTTGCGCTGCTGATTTGGCTTTCAACAGTGTTTAAAGGCTGTAGAGAATCCCATGTAAAAAACCTTAAATATTGATAGTTCTTTGCCATTTCCATGGAATGACACTTTCCTAGAGGATGTAAGCGACAAGGGATAGAGCCAAGTGATTAAATATATATGTATTATCTTTTTTTAAACACATATACAAGTTGTTGACAGTACCGAACCCAGATGTGAAATTTTCACAATTTGGGAATATTTACCTTTGAGAGAAGAGCCTTTTCTCCATATACACGCTTCCAGTATTGCTGTGGGGCGTCAACTGTGGCACGTTTGGTGGTGAGAGGGTACTACGTATCGTAGCTTTACGCCGAGAACACACAGATAGGTATCGCCTTTGTTTTGCGATTGCCACCGACAAGAAGATACTCCGCTGGGGAAATGAGTCCCCCAGGAGTATTTGCCACAGGAATATTTGCTGGCTTTCTGTGGTGTGGCAACCAGCTGGGACAAGGGACCAGAACACACCTGGAACGTGACACAGGGAAAGGGCCTTGGGTCGTACAGCTCTCTGGCCGGGGCGCCGAAGGTGGAAACTAGGATTAAAACAGAGCTGGGACTTTTTACTTATTTTTATTGGCTTTTTCCTTTTCAAAGATGATTTATTAAAAGAACGGAAGTGCCGATCGGGTGTATTTCTTGGGAGAGATGGCTTTGTATTTCTTGGCTCTCTTACCATCCTGAGAAGATTCGTTACCAGGCCAATCATAGCGATGTAACTCAAATCCGGATTAAGGAAAGATCACTTTGTTGCATGTTTGAGACCTCAGTAGCATTCTGCTGTTTCTTGAACACAACATAGCAGGTGGTTTTAATGGAAAACTGTGCCGCATCTTCTTACTTAGGAGGTGACAGTCAGAATTAGTAGAAACAAACGCTGACCTACCTCTTTGGTCGCTGTGCTTTTTGGTTGTTTTTTTTTTTTTTTTTTTCTACACTTGGGGTATTCTTGTGAGTTATAATTTGGGCTAGAACCTCAACTGTTCTCGTTGCAAAGATTGTTCATCTCTTCCTCTTTCCTGGGCCCGTCCCCAACTAGGCGCAAGAAAAAAGTAAGGCTGTATCTAGGATTTTGCTTGAGGGGTAGCAAATGTCTGGAATGATGGGTCCTGCTCGGGGCCTCCTGTCCCACACCTTGGGCCTCCGTTGCGCATCCTACTTGCGTTGACTATTGCTGCGTGTCCTCGGTCAGACACAGGTAGCCAAGGGCTTGTGGCCATAGGGTTCATTTGCCAGCCGTCGTCGCTGACAAGTGCTTCAACCAATTGGTCTTCCACGGTGGTTCTTTTTCCATGCTGACAACTGGAAGACGTGCTGGGGAAAACGAAATCAAATTGATGGGAATTGACCAGTTAGATCTTTTCATTGTTTCACCCCTTCTCTCAAGAAATGAATGCTTTCGTACCAGGGAGCGCACTTTTCGGTTGTATCGGCTCTGCATTAAAATAATAAACACTTTCTGCGGTGTCTGGGTCAACTGTTCTGTATTAAAAGCCCTGCTTGCTCCTTACACGAGGGTGATGGTTATATCAGCGGGAGATACTTTTGTGTTTAAATGGTAATGGTTGGCTAGGCTGGATGAAGTCAACGATGAAACTCCCTTTGGCTTTATCAGGGCCAGGATTTCACTCTGAATTTTTACACAGAGCAAACTATAAGGGGGGGGGGAAGTGTTTGCCAAGTTAAAAAGGAATAATTCGATTATTTGTTGAGCAGGGTAAAAATATTTTCCTTGTTCTCTTTTTTTTTTTTTCTCCTTGCTTGTGCCTTTGTTTCTCTGCTGCTGATTCTGTTTGTGCTGTATTCATTGAGGGAACAAATAGGGAACATTCATACGACGGCGTGTAAAAATGCTCATTTCTGGGATATCTGTTCGTTAACTTCATTCCGTCATAAAAATAATCGGTTCAGAATTTTTTGGTGTAACGAAATAAATGTGTACTTTAACTCTTTCCTTCAGTGATTTCGGTGGTAAACCATAGAAAGCTTTTTCATCCGCCTCTGATTCATTCTATTGTTCTTCCCTTATCAGGGTGGGACAGATGGAAGCTGAGGGTTCGGCTCCAGGTAACCAGCAGAAACCCCTGTAGTGGCGAGTCGATAAAATCCCAGATGATCATCTGTGGTGTGCTGCTGCATAGATAAAGAATACTTACCGCACATAGATACTTAGAGGGGCTTTTTTAATATATAATGCTAAACGTGGAAGCAACCGACAAAATACAGGTGTGTCACCATTTTAAGAAAGACAATTTTTGGAATTAGTCAGCTGGAAGACCTGAGTATTTTAATGCCTTCAACAACTGCAAAAAGGCTTCAGAAGCAGCGGAATCAAGGCTCTGCGTCTGTAGCTCCGCAGAACAGTGGAGGTGTGTGGGGGTCTCTGGGGATGGCCTAGTCCAACCCCTGTCTCACAGCAGGGTCAGTCGGGGCAGGTTCCTCAGGGCCACGTCCGGCCAAGTTTTGAGTGTTTCTAAGGATTGAGAACTCATACTTTATCTAGGTCATCTGTTCCTTTCCATTTCAAAAGGTGGGGTTTTCTCTTTTCTTACGTTTAAACGGAATTTCTCGCGTTTCAGTTTGTGCACCCGTTGTCTCGTGTCCTACCACCAGGCACCACTGAGAAGAGCCTTGGCTCAGTCGTCTTTACTCTCCCCCATCAAATATTTGTACACGTTGATAAGGTCCCCCCCAAGCCTTTAGTTCCCAAAGAGTGGAATGTGGAAATGTTCTCACTTATTGGCAATGATATTTTTTTTTTTGAAGTATAGATAGCATAGGTGCAGAATATGAAGTAAGGTCAAGGTGTAGAAAGAAGTCCTAGTTTAACTACAACGTAAGTTTTTAATTTTTGTTGTTTGTGGTGGTGGGATTTGACATCTTAATTTAATCTTAAATTTAATGGGTCTGCTGTTGTTGAATTCAGTGGTGTAGAGCGGGCCGTGTAGGATTAAATGTTACAACTCTGGAAGTAACCGGGAATGACACCGTAAGGAATGACTACGGAAAAAGATTATTTTCTACTAGGAAAGCATGACTTGTATGGTAGAAAAGGGAAAGCTGGTGACTGCCTGATGGTGTAGACGTGCCCGAGGCAGTGATGAGCCCGGTAGCTTACACAGCAGCGGTGACCCAACAGCAGGGTCGCAGAGGCTGGTGTCATCTGCCACCAGTCGTACGGAGGACGTTCTGCTGGGGCTTTGGTTTACCTGCTGACGTGAAGGCGTTTTGGGAGTGGAGGGTCCTAGGACTGGAAAAAACCCAGGCAAAACTCAGCGAGGAAGCCTTTCCAACTGACTGCACTTAGCAAATTAAAGGGAATTCATTTAATACTGCTAGTGTACTGCCCGGAGCTTCTGGTGATGCTCGTGGGGAGGCTGGCCAGCACTTTGAAGAACTTGCTTCACGCTTTTGGGGTGTGGTTTTTTTTCCGTTCCATAAAGTAAATTTAAGCTGGGGTGGAATCCCCTTCGCCAAAGCTGTATGAAGGGGAGGTGATTGTACGTTGATAACCCGAAAGGTTGTTCCCTGGAATGTAGTTCAGATGTTGGGTGAATTAAGGCGCTTCAGCTGACACCTGGACTTGGGCGTAATGAAGACGGGCCTGGAAACAACATAACCGACAGGATATATCCGTGGGAAGCTTCCTGGCGCTAATCTACCTGATCATCTCAACCCTCGCTCGTGGGAACCGCCTTGTTTCAAGCGAGTTAAAAATTACTTCCCGTGCGATTCCCCATGTTAGAAGTTTGATTATCTCTGCACGTTTTTTCAGCTAATAAGTTTTGCTTTGCGAAGGAAATGCAATCCGCGTGCTAGAATAGCTTTATTTTTTTTTTTTTCCTAACTGCTTTAAATGAGGAAGAACGCCTTCAGCAGGCTTGGATATCTGGGACTTACTGGGGTGTTTTGGGCATTTCTTCGAGGCAGCTTCTGTGGTTATCAGAGCTGAGCTTGCGCCGTTGTTGGACCCATTGTCAGTTCACAGGGGCTGTGATTCCCCGCTGGGTTAGGTGATGTGGGTGAGGCTTCATGCTGGATTTCGGGGACTGTGGGGAATGAAAAGTACCGGCGTGTTGTGACTGAGCAAGAGCATTTGCTTCCTTTGCACCTAAAACCGTGTTTCTGCAGGCGACCGCCCAGGATTTGAGGACATGAGCTAAGAGCAGTTAAGGTTAACGAGGTGGTTGTCCTTCGGTAGATTAGTGCATGGGAGTTAGCGCTGCTTTTGTAGCTCTCATCGATGGGTGTTTTGCTTTTCCAGTATTTTGCTTGCGGGCACTGTCGCGCCGTACACTTGATGTCACGGGGACATGTGTGGCAGTGTGGCAGTGTGACTCTGGTGCGCTGGTAGTGGGGGGGGGGAAAAGCAAAGATCAGGTGAGAAAATGTGCAGCTTCACGACGGACAATTACGGGGCTGGTTTCTTAACATGAGGGATCCTACTCCGTGCGCAGTCCAGCTTTCTAGCTGACGGCTGCTTAATTCCCTCTATATTTTTACCCCGGACCGGACTTATGCGAGGATGGAGTACGAAGAGCTAGAAAACGTGCGTAATGAAATTTGAAAAATCCTCAAACTGTGGTGTCTTTCTCGCTTCTTTCCCCCACCTTCCTGGCTGCCTCCCGGGGGTGCTGGCCTTAATGCTGCTCACCGCGACTCCCAGCGACTTCTGCCTCTCACAGGGCACCAAGCCTTCCATCGTAAAAAAAAAAAAAAAAAAAAAAAAAAAAAAAAAAAAAATCTCTTAGGAAAACCTCCTCCTTTTCCTGGCGGTCACGGAATTCTGCAGTCCTGTTCCTTACTCTTTCCCAGCTTGAAGACCAAAATAATGACTCTATATATAATAGTATTAAAAAATGTAGTAGCAGGTCCCATCTCTTTTAGGGACAGAGGGGAGAAGCGATGGATTTGAGAGTGACATACTGTGGTTTTCATACCATTTACATCACTGCCCCGTCACCTCTGAGTTTCCAGAACCACCAAACGTGATTTAGGTTTTCTTCATATTTACCTTCAGAAACATCAGTGATCTTTTTTTTTTTTTTTTTGGTTTGTTTTTTAATTTGGCAAGGAACATCCTTGCAAGAAGAATACACACACTACATTGTAGCCACGTACTTTGCCAATCTGCCTTAACCCAAGGATCGCTTCTTGGTGGGAATAGAGAAATCTCGGGCAAAGAACGTAAAAGGCTTAGTTTCGTATGAAAAAAGGGCTGGGGCGGGGGATGAATTTGTGCAAAATTTGACTAAAACGTGAAAGGGGAGATGACCTCATGCTTTAAACGCAGCATTTGTGTGCAGAGTAGGCTTGTTTGGAAATTAAAAGAATAACCACGTCTTGACAGGTTGCCCAAATGCATTCCATGAGTGTCTGGCGCTGATAACAAATGACTGTTGTGCGCCTTCCCCGAAATACTCGCGGTGGCTGTGATTGCAGCTCTAATTCTGGCATAACAGATGCAGCGTTGTGTGGCACCCGCCGCCTTCAAGATTTGTAGCTGCCTTTACTTTTACGTGAGTTATTTTTCTTTTTCGTGTAGCGTTTACTACTGCTAGCGGTAACGAAGAAGTCACTCTTAAAGCAAAAGGGGGGGGGAAAAAAAGAAGGGATTTTCAGATTGTTACACTGCTGCCGTTGTTTTTGGGCTGCAGGTGTTGGTTGTGTTAGCAGCCAGCGCCTGTTCGTGCCTCCTTGGGTCCTTTCCATGTTCTCCAACCTCTCCTCTGCCGAGTAAGCCGTTAAAGGGACTCTTTTCGTTTGTTCCCCAGCCTTCCCTCCTGCTCTTGGAGAAGGAGGGCGAGTTACTTGGCTGTTTCGTTCAGTTGTGAGTGGAATGGTATTCTTTCTTTTTTTCTTTTCTTTTTCATGTATTGACCAGAAGAAATAGTGTAGCGATAGGGTGAAGGGTCGTAGAATGGTTTGGGTTGGAAGGGACCGTAGAGGTCATCTGGTTACATCCCCATTGCCCTGGGCAGGGACACCTCCCACCAGCCCAGGTTGCTCCAAGCCCCGTCCAGCCTGGCCTTGAACCCCTCCAGGGATGGGGCAGCCACAGCTTCTCTGGGCAACCTGGGCCAGGGTCCCACCGCCCTCACAGGAAAGTATTTCTTCCTAATATCTCATCTAAATCCGCCCTTTTTCAGTTTAAAACTGTCACCCCTCGTCCCGTGGCTCCCCTCTCGGATCCAGAGTCCCTCCCCAGCTTTCCCGGAGCCCCTTTAGGGACTGGAAGGGGCTGGAAGGTCTCCCCAGAGCCTTCTCTTCTCCAGGCTGAACCCCCCCAGCTCTCTCAGCCTGTCCTCACAGCAGAGGGGCTCCAGCCCTCCCACCAGCTCCGGGGCCTCCTCTGAACCCGTGTCCGTGTCCTTGTGCTGTTGGTGGTCCCGGAGCTGGAGGCAGCACCGCAGGAGGGGGGGGGTCTCCCCGGAGCCGGGCAGAGGGGCTCCACCCGGGGATCGATCGATCGATCATCTCCGCGGTGATAAGGGCCCCGCCTCCCCCCCCCCAACTCCCCTCCCACCTCCCGCCGCTGCCATGGTAACGCTGCTGGCCCCGCCCCCCCGCCGGCCCCACCCGGGGGCGGGGCCGGGCGCGCGCAGCCCGGTGCATGGCGCGGCCGGGAAGCCGGCACAGCCGCTCGCCAGCATGAACGAGGAGGTAGCCCAGAAGAGCGACGGCGGGGAGAAGTGCAACGGCGGCAACCAGAGGAGGAAGAGACCCAAGAAGGTGGGGCCGGCGGCGCGGCGGGGCCGGTAGAGCATCTCCTGCGCTCTCGGCGTAACGCAAGGGCGGGGAGCCGGGGGTTTTGGGCGCTGAGGGGAGCCGCGGAGCGGGGGGGGGGGACGGATGGACGGACGCACGACAGGAGACGAGGGGTGTTTTGGGGGGTGAGGGGAGCTCCATGGTGGGGGGGGGGCGCAGCAGACGAGGGGTGCACCCCGTGGCCAGCCGGAGAAAAGGGTTTTTACGGCTGGGGGTGGCGGCGGGGGGCTCGGTCCCCAGCCCCCTGGTCCCTCACGAGCGATGGGGGGGGGCTCTCCCTGTCTCTGCGTGGGAAACTGATAAATATTGCGATAACCCAGCCCGCACGGCTGAGCGAAGGGCTGTTTCTTTTCTGTTCGTTCTTTATTTTTTTTTTTTTATTATTTTATTATTTCATTTTATTTTTTTCTCCGAGCAGCTGTCTGCTTTGTTCAGCTGGAGTTGGCAGCGGGCGCCGCTGGGCGCGGGTTTCCCCGCGCTCCCCTGGAGAAAAAGGGCAGTTTGTTTTGACAGAAGAAACGTCCAGCCGGCACGTGATGGCGCGTTGACTGGATTTATGCGCTTCTGCCCCTTTTTCTTCAAGGGATACGGCTGCGGGTTTATAAACCTTTTAGTTTACTTCTCCCGAGACGTTTCTTAGGTTGGGTTGGAACCGATCGTAAAAGGAGAATAAGCTGTGCTGGCTTTGGTACCGTCTGCGGTAATTTAGTGATGCTAATGAAAAATAATTGGATAAAACCGTGAATTGTCCAGCCACGCCCAGTTTCCAGGGCACTTTCTCCGTGCATCCAGTCTCTCTCTGATAAATGGCTAATTTGCGAGGTGTAGCGTTGCCCGCTGCCTCAACCCCCTGCTTGAGGTGATGTCTTTTTAATGGCTTTGATTGTAGGCAGCTATTTATTTCTGTTTTGGGTTGGGTTTTTTTTTTTTCTCCTTTAAGAGGGAAGATGTCGGTGGGTCTGCATAGTTACGACATAAACTGGTTTACAGTTATCCCCCCTCCACACCCTTCTTTAATCTTAATGGGTATAACGTGAGTTATCCCCCTGAAATGCGTGGGACTACTTGGAGGGTGAGGAATTACTCCAATATGAGGAAGAATTGAATCCACGCAAAGTATATTCACTGATGAATTCTTCGGTCCCTCGTTTTGCATAGAATTTGCATTTTAACCGACGTTGTATGTGAGCAAGGCAAATTGCTACCAGTGGAAATAACATATAGAGCTGCAAACGGACACTTATTGAGGGACTTCTGGCAGGGTTTTGACCTGGTGAAGACAAGCTGTTTTGCAATAGGTGACACTGTTAAACCCCATTTTGTCGCAGAGGGCAGGTTCTGTACGGATAACCATAAGGGCATGAGATAATCCAGCCTAAGCAAGAAATTGAACAAAAACATCCTCACCCCGCCCCACTGTGCTTGGAATATTGCCTGGATCTCCACGCAGCGGGGGGATTTTATATAGCATGTTGGCCTTCTATTTGAGCACGACCGAGCAGCGGAGGGAATATCTGCTTCGTCTTACCTCGGAATTTGAAAGGTTTATTTGTGTGGGTATGTAAATCCATACGACGAAGCAAAAATCAAATGATCAGGTGCATACCCCGCGTTTTCATTTGACTGTTAGATAACCCGGGAAGAATATCGTACTAAGGGAGAGGTTTTGAAGATCTAAGGAATCGAAGGGGGTGTTTCCATCTCTTCTTTTTTATCCATGTATTCGTGGCTTCTTGTTTTGCCATCGTTTTCTAAGTGGTCCAGAGCCTTTCAAGGTTGAAACCCGAGTGTGTGCCACAGCTGCCAAATGACTGCTTAGAAAGCGTCTCTTACATTGAGTCTCCATCTTCTGAGTCTTCCAACAGCTGATGCGTCTTCATTTTGCAAGAACGTAATAAATGTTGGGGTATCTTTTTAAAGTTATCTTTTACAACTAGAAAACATTAATCCGGCGTTTTCAATTGACAAACGTAAACCAAAAAAACCTCTTAATTGCTCAGTTTGGATGCAGTTGATGTTGGCGCCTCGGGTCTGATATTGGATTAGCTCTCCTGAAGCTTTACCCTTAGCGACTTCATGAAGCTTCATAGCTCCAGGCTTTAATATTCCTTTTTAAATTCTAAGAGTGGTTTTCTTAAAACCTAAAATAGGTTATTTTTTGGATGAGAAAGAGCCACCCTGGAATAGCCAAGGGTACAAGAATTCCAGGTTGAATTCCTCTGCGTTTTGACTAGGTAGGCACAATTTCTTCTGGGAACAGAGATGAAAGCGCCATGTGCGAGAGCTCCAAAATCAGAAGTAACGCAGCCTGTTTTCAGGTCCTGAACTACTTTTGCTGAAGGAAGCTGCATTGCGCCATCCAACATGCCCTCTATCTGTTCTGTGGAAGTTGATCCCTTTTGTGTGGATAATTAAATATTAATTGAGCCAGATGAGTTTGATCTATGTATTGGGAGAGGCAGAAGGAAACCTATCTCGGATACAGGGTTCAGCTGGATCTTCTATATTCCAGGAGGGTGTCCTAGCTAGGAAGCGATGTAGGGTTTTCTCTAATTATCAGCAGGTTTTGTGCACACCTGCTTTAAAACGAAAAGACTTCTGTTTCATCCTGATACAGGATGGGCAAAACTGAAATTTTCACGAAATAGAGGAAACAACTACCTACCCAACCCCAAATTTAATTCATTGGGGTCGGTTTTGTGCATTCTGTTGAGTCAGCGGGCTGCCTTAATAGGTTTGCGAATCCAACGGTAGGGTTGCGTCCAGTTTTCCTGTGGTACTTCGCCTTCACCCGATAACCGGGATATGGTGAAATTTGTGTTTGGGGGGGGGGCGGGGGGAAATCACGCTAAAGTTCTGTGTTTTAGTGTCAGAGAGCATAAGAGGCGTTCTGCTGGAGGCAGAAGCAAACAGAACGGCCTCGTTCTGTGGCTGGTGTAACCACGTGGGAACCCAGCGAGGGCAGCGCTCGGTGTGCTTTGGTCTTCTCCTCTTGGTAGCCGATGTGCCGCTGGTGTTGAAGGAGCAGCATAGCAAGTGAATATGAATTTTTAATCCATTAGTTGTTTGAGGCCGCCTCCTGGATTTTGCTGAATGTGTTGTGAAGTGTCCAAGTACCAAATTCCTCTAATTCCTCTCAAGGATGGTTTTTTTTCTTTCACTATAGAGTGTTTCAGATGAAAAACAACTACTGTTGGTGATGGTGTAGAAAATGCATCGTGTTCCTGTATCTGGTACTAAAAGCACTGATGACAAAGGGGTTTCCAGAAACCACTGGTTCTTACTCCACTGATCAGAAAGCACGCGCCATTGATGGATCGATGCAAAAATAATCCATTTTAGCTTATTGCGGAATTCCACTCTTGTTACTTGTATTGCTCGTTCTTTAAAGGAATGAGAAGCTTGGAGTCGGGCTCATGTTATAAAAGACTCGGAGGAAGCTGTAGTGGTGATTTAAAGGAAGATAATGAGACTTCCTAAGCTAAGCAACATCTCCTCTTTTAAGCCTATCTATGGGGAAAAAAAAAGAAATTGGACGTATTAGGTGAGGTACTTCAAGTGGAAGCTGTATATTTGCTAATGGAATTCTTACAGTGTACAAGCTAAGGCTTTTAATTAACATCGATTCCTCAAGACTATTCATTCCATGCATAAGGTAATTGAGAACCATTTTGGAATACAAGTGCAATTTTGGTCACCTGTGTTCCAGAACAAGAGTCCAGCTGTTCCCAAAGCGTGTAAAGAGCGATTGCTGGAAGAGAGAGCCTGTCTTATGCGAAAACTGGAAGAGCTTGGCTTTAGTGTGCTAGAGCAAAAGGCTATCGGAGGGGGAAAGGAAATGAGGCTCTTCAGCAGCTTTTTAATAGGTTTAATCACGTAAAGAACCGAGTGAAACTGTGTTATGAATGAGATGCCGTTTCTCTAACATGTCACTGGACTGGATTCAACTGAAGGACGTCCCTCTCGCGCCCGGGTTCTCTTGTGTTTTCACCTGTGTCACGGTGCCGTACTAATTACACAACAGTTTAACCGTAAACGTGGCTATTTAAGTCTTCTAAAATGTTTGTGTACCCTGGTTATTTCGCTCTTCCAGCTACCAAATTTAGTGGAAAATTAAATGCCATCGGAAGAGAGATTTGAACCAGTGTCCGTCTCTCCCTGCGCTGAGTCTGGGGGCTACGATGAGTCTAAAAGGCTTTCTCACAAAGCCAAAGTGGTAGGTGTAAGTTAACCCAACGCATTGGTGTTTGGTGGTGTTGATTTTACTAGTGATGTAGCTTCTGTGGCTCTGGAAGGTTTTATTCTTCCTTCAGCTGAGCTGGTTTTAGAGAACTGGAACTGCCTTCTGTTCAGTTGAGTTAATCTGATTTACATGAAAATAAACAAGCAGAGAGGCAGCACTAGAATTCGCTCCGGAAAGAAGAGAAGAGATGGAGAAAAAGCCAAACTTATTTTTAGGTCGTGGAGGTGAGAGACTGGTTTTGTGAAGAGACTGTTGAGGAGCAAACCAGACATACTTTTATTCCTAAATGTCTGCGCTACGTTTCGACGTGGTTTGCGCTATTGTAAAGCTGATGCAACTCCACCGATATTCTTGCGTTATCGAGCTCAGGTTTTGCCTGTTCCCTTTGCCTTCTCTTCCTATTCCAAGGCTTCCAGCACATTTTGCGCCAGGTATAAAACAAATGCTTTGATGTATTTTTTTTTTCTTCTCCTCCTACCTTGCCTGTCCCCTCTAGCTTTAATTGTTTTGTGTAACGGTAAAAAACCAAAAACGTGTATTCATACCACTATGCTTTTGATGGTTGCGTCAGTGCTTTTCTCACGGCAGCCCCACGGTGGTTGATGCTCTGGAGAAATAATTTCCATTTCCTTCCAGCAACGAGGCAGGGAAACTGATGATGGGGCAATACAAGTGAACATCTGGACTCCGCAGCATTTTGCGTTGTCGTCGTGGTTGTTTTTCTGGCGTAATAAAGCGTGTAAGACGGAGAGGGCACGCAATAGCGGCCACACTGGCTTTTCTAGGTCTTTATGTCCTGGTGGAAGAGGATCACTTCAAGCCTTATTGTGCCCCTTTCTGTTGACGGAATGAGCGATGAGCAAGTCTCAGAATCGACACAACTACTTATAAGGTTACATTTATTCGTTGTGGGCTTTAAAGGTAGTGTATGTATTGCTTTTAAAAACGTTTGTTTGTTTGTTTTTAATAGAGGAATAGGAATCTACAGAGGGATGGAGTTATTTCAGTGTATTAGCAGTTTTCTCCAAGTGCTACATTTCACTGGTTAAGTACTGTCAAGACAACACGGAGGAAATCACCTGGGTGAGAGCGGTGAATTTTACACGGCACCGCGTGTCGTGCTGAGCCTGCCTCCGCCTGCCGCGCGCTCTGGGCTCCCCATTTATCCTTGGCAGCTCTTGCTCATTTTCACCACTGTTTGGCAAACATCAGTTGAGTCAGAGAAGCGAGTCCCTTTTTTCCCCGGCCGGCTTCCCTTTCTCCCAGCAGGATGCCCAGGGCTGTCGAGTATCGCGTTTATTCTATCACGTTTGCCCATCTTGCCGCCTTGTCAGGCGTTCTTGCGGGCCAGCGGTGACGCGGGCTGAGCTGGGCTTTCTGGCAACCTGTCCCGGCTCTCTGGGGACATTGGGCTCCACGCCGGAGGCGGCCATGTGCTCTCCCTCTGCCTCTTATGGAAGAGCATCTGGAATAGCCTTTGGGAAGACGCTTACACAAGGTCTGGCTTATTCAGCTGCCTGGGGAGGTATCGGCAGCCTCTCGTGTCCTCTGCCCGTCCCCATCAGAGATGCCACCTTCTGTGTCCCTGCCTCTGCTGGGCATGCCGTGGTGATGCTTCAGATGGCATTTCTGCCCAGGAAAGGTTTTTTTCCCCCTCTACAAATTGAGACTTGACACGTGCTGCACGTAGATATTTAGGCTAGACGCTGGCAGCCCAGCAGCTCTGAAATGCAAGGAACAGAGGGAGGCCAAGAAAATAATAAGATGGCTAGGGGCTCTTACATCCTCATTTATTTGCAGGAATTAATTATTTCAAAATCTTTCCTAGCTGCTTAAGTGGGTTGCTTTTGTCTTGGTGACAGAACTTGCTGAGCTGAAAGTTTGAACTTTACTGTTATTATTCCTACACCGTGGAGGAATAATGCGGTATTTCCATACTTCATTTTCAGTGGAAATTTGCTGTACTCTTATTCAGTGTGGTGCTAGTCATTTTGCATTTTCTCATTAATTTCCACTTGGTTTCATTGTGCTCTGGCACCAAATACAGGAGGGAACAGGTTTTGGTTTTTTTTTTTTTTTTTTTTAAAAAGTAGATGGAAACAGACCAATGTTTAAGGCTGCCTCAGAGTAGTTTCTAAAATGGCATCGCAGAGGCGGTGAATCGCATGGGGTCACTTTTACATAAACAGTTCAGTGTTGAAAATACATGTAATGAATTTTCAAATTCATCTTTCTCTTTTGTAAGTGTGGGGTTTTTTTGGGGTTTTTTTTTTTTTTTTTTTTTGGAGGGTGGAAATGAAGTTTTACGTCTTTGCCTTTGAAACAGAAAGGCACTGTATCTTACAGACATTGCAAGTCAAACATGCGGGCACTGATTAGTCGTCCCCCAACCTTCTGGAAATAAAAATGCTCCTTGAGCACACAGCAATTTAGGGAGTGAAGGTAGATGCCTACCCGTATTATCTTACCTTTTCTGTGGCTGCTTCCAGCTAGCCTGGGGTTGGGTTACGTGCGGGTAAACAATTTGTAATTGTATATTTATTTGTATATTGTAATTGTGTGGTTTTTTTCTCAGTTTAGCTCACACACACACACAAAAAAATCTTAGTCCATGAATGAAGTGCTCTCTGGAGGATAGGATTTGGCTCCTAAGGAAATGATCAAGTAAACAGCAGTAATTGCAGTTTGAAATGATTTTCTAGGTTAAACAGCATACGGTTCCTGCCACAGGCTAAGGATTTCCGAAGCCATTGGTTGCTTGTATTTGTTTTATCCAGCCTTGGGTGGTATGTGTTTATATTACGCTGTAGTACTGGATCTGAGCAAATGGAGTATAGGGATTTAAATTGGCACCGGGAATGCACAGATTCCTGCAATAAATTTGGCTTCCTGATCAATTAAATCTGCTAATTGTTCCACTACCGGGCTTTCTTTAGAAGGCGGTGTTTGAAGTAGATGTCAACATAGTGGAGGTGGTGAAGAGCATTGGTGAGAGTTTTGAAATATATAAACAAAAGTGTGAATTGATGACAATATGAACAATTTACTCCCTTCTATAGAAGATAATGATTCTGAACCTTGTTTGCCTCTTGCTGTGTTAAAAATCGTGCCGCTTTCCTGTGACCAAAAGACTCTGCTAGTCCTTCTTTTTTTTTTCTTTTTTTTTTTTTTAATGTTTTAAATATCTAATACATCTGGCAGCTTCCCGTATCAGAGAGCAGAAGTCAAAGTATAAATGTCAAGGAACAGTGGCGGTTATTCATCGTGCAAACCATTAGAAAGCTGATCTGACCCTCCTGGTTAGATCCGCGGCTGTGATGCACTCAAAAAAAGGAATGAATAGGCGCAAACATGGGGAGGAGCAGGCTGTGGGTTGTGTCTGTGTGTATTTGTATTCGGGGATGTGTGGCCGTGCTCCATCTCGGCCTGTTTGTGCATGTTGCCCCCCCCGCCTCCCCGGTGTGTGGCAACTGCGCACAGCGGGTCGTGGTCGCTGCTGGATGTCGGCGTTGGTTTGTGACAGCCGGCGGGGGCTGTGCCAGCATCCGTCCGCCGAGGGTCTGGGCTCTCGTTGCTGCGTACCTACGGAACGGAGCGGAGCCCGGGGAATAGCAGAAAACAGAAGGGCTGGAACGGGCGCGCGTTTTCCCCAATCAATCTATGATTCATGCCCATTAGCTTTGAAACACTGAAGAAAGGCGCTTTATGAGCTGGCATTTTCCATGTGCGCGTCAACCGCTTGACTCAAGCGGAAGACGGAGTGGTGACTCCAGCATTCCCAAAAACGAGTGAGAGGGAGAAAGATGGGAAATGCACTCTGCGCCTTCTCCAAAGGTCACTGCTCTCCCAAAGACTGCAGAGATCGTGGCCTCCCGCTCAGCCGCTGGAACGACTGGTATCGTGTTATGTTGTGTGAAATGCAAGTTAAACGTTGGAATTACACGTTTGAGTTAAAGTTGAGTTAACGCGTTTTCTTTGGTGCCCTTGAGAGGTGGGGAGGAAAGGTGTCAGTACGCACCTGTCGCTCCCCACCTGAAAGGCAAGCACGGCTTTTGTTGTTGCATTTATTTTTCATTAACCGCTTCTTAACGGTGCGGAGGGTGTTTTCCAGGGAAGTCCTGGCGCTTTGCAGAGCTTGCGGTCTCTGTGGTTGTGTTTGGAGGTGTAAGCGTTGTGGGGGCTTACGGTTAATTATATTTGACGCTGTGTATTTGTACATGCCTCTCTCCCCCCGGGTCCTCAGCGTAACTGCTTTTTTCACGGCAACATCACCAACAGAAGCAGCAGGCGATGGCTTTTAGTTGTAAACCAGCTGCCAGGAACTCATTAGGCACTAATGTATACTTTTAAGATGCGAAGATTGCTCCTTCGCAGCTTAAAGCCCGGTTTGAAATCTAGTTGACAGCAATTAAGATGGTGACATGCAACATGCGTTTCCTAGAAGTCATTGTTATAAACCGGTTGCTGCCTCCGAACAGCCTGGCTTACGTTTGTACGGCACTTTACGTGAATGGTATCCCCATCTTTCTAGTGAATGAACAAAACAAAACAAAAAATCCCGCTGGAAATCTCTTCTGCGTGATGCAGCTTCGTCCAAATGGAAACCAGATACATTTAAATAAAAAAAGAATGATCACTAAATAAAAGCAGTTAATACCATGCATAAAAATCACCTTTTTAACTGGTGTGGCTGAAGTGACAAAAGATACCGTTACAAACCAGTCGAGCATGAGTTAGTGAAGCTTTTTATGTGTTGATGCTGGAGACCAGAGTTAATGGATCACTCACACGTGGGTAAGTGAGGTTTGGACATTTGCTTACGTTGTCCCATCCGTCCTCTTGGGAGGATTAATGTAATGATGAATTTTTATTTATTTCTTTATTTCCAGCAGGAGTGCACAAATGGTTAACCTTTTGCTGGAACTTTCTGGGGGGTGGAAAAAAAAAAAATAGATGTAGTTGATCTCCCGAAAAGACAAGCCCTAATTAATACAGAGGGAAACGGAACACTTCAGGCTGGGATAGTTCCCGGGCTCCAAAGCCTACGGCATTTGTAATCTTGTTTAGAAGTCGGTTCTGCAGCTGCTGTGGTTAGGGGTTTGTGTTTCTCTACTCCAAGACTGAGGCCACGGTTGGACAAGGTGGTGTAAGACGGGGCTGCCACTGGTTGAATCGGGCTTGGCTTGTCCTTCTTGGGAACCAGAGTAAGAAACTGATGGGGGTTGGAGCTCCTTCCTTCCATTCTGCAGGGGAGACAGGACGGGAAGGGGTGGAAACCAGGAACCAGGAGGGGAGAGAAGGTGGAGCTGGTTCCTGTGTGACAGTTTCAGTGCTTGACGAGATCATCAGAGAGAAAATGCTGGATCTTTTTCACTGTTATGTACTTACAAAACCCCTTTATTGGAACAGTATGAAAAGCACATAATTATTTGGTGCTTTTTTTTCTAAAATGTGACTTGTAGGCATACAAATGAAATGAGAGTGGGATTTACATTACTGTAACGTATGGCTCAACCAACTGAGGAGATGGGGCTGCCGTTCTAATAACAGTGATGTTAATATACAATCATTTTCTCCAATAGCATTTTTCATCATTGCAGCTAATATGCTTTATGAAATAAAAATGGTATTACTGCCTCCTGCTGCAGTCCGTTGCTTTGCAGTGGTTTGCCCGGGGCAGCCTGAAGCACAAGTGCCAGAGCAAGGGCTGACAACCCGGTGATCCCCAGTTCTCCAACCCGGTTCTCCCACCGAGAACCCAGCGGTCTTCGGTTCTCCCACCGAGAACCCAGCGGTCTTCGGTTCTCCCACTCGGTTCTCAACCGCAGCCAACAGGAGATTAAAATTCTGGCCACTGATCACAGGAAAACATGTCAGAGCTACAAAAAACCCGTAAGTCCTATTCTCCTTTAGCGCAAGCAGCCAATAACACCACCCAGATCCCTTAACATTAGTCCTGCAACGAGAGCACCTCATTGCCTTGCCTGAAGTGAAATTTCTGTCGGAAGCGAAGCTGTTGCGAAAGATTCCGAGAGGGCGATGCTACAGGTTAGGGTTGGGTGGGTGCGGAGGTGACGAGGGGGGCTGCATTTACAGAGTTGAGGTTCTGATGCAGAAGAACTGCAAAGAAAATTCCAGGTGTGGAAAAGCTTTACAAAGAATGGCAGGGATTGTTCGGGGGCAGTGGTACCCGCTGGGGTTGTAAGGGGTGAAAAACTTCTCTTAAGCAAATGAGTTAGTGTACCGGTAACTTTACTTACAAATGAGTAAATTCCTATTCTGGAGAGGATGCTGCCATTTAGGAATTTTGCTCGTATGCCAAAACTCACTCTACAGTCTTTGTTGTCAGAGCAGCAGAGAGAACGTAGGTTTCAGTGTGTTTCAAAAAAAACCTCTCAAGACCTTAGCAGGAAACGTCAAAATATGATCCCTTCCCGCTTTAAAATTTCTTTTTAAAACTATTGTTTCATTTGTTGGTCTCATGAGCACCAACTATAAATATAAATATTTGTGTACCTATAAAAATATACAGATACAATATAATACACAAATATAAATAAATATAAGTATACTCACAGGTATTATTGAACAAAATTCGAAAACTCCATTTTAATTTTGTCTTAGACTAACGTTTCAGAACAGAGGTGAAGGAAACACGCTTTCTTTACATTGATCTCCTTCAGCACCTCTTAAAGTTGATGTAAATCTTCAGGTTTGGCCACAGACTAGGTCCCAGTGATGGCTGAAGTCCTTTGTCCACTCCAACCCGGCAACGTGTCGCTCCATGTAGTGCTCAGCGAATTATTTTTTTTTTTTTTTTCTTAGGTTGTTAAATGCCTTCAATGTATCTGTCTGCTCGAATAAAGAAATATTTCTTGGTCTGTTCTAAACGAAGAAATGTTTCTGTAGCCTCTGGGAATTTACTAACTGCGGAGGTTTCGCAATTGGGTTGCTGGCACATAATGTAATTTCGGCGTAATAAAATGGAGACTCGCAGAAGAAAAAATTATGGAAAGGTTTTCAGGAAGATAATATGAAATTCAAAGAGGAGCAACTCTTGGAAGAGAATTGCATTTTGTTTCTAAAAAAAATGTTTTTGTCAGTATCTCTTTGTTCTTCAGACGTAATTTTGAAAATATGATTTATTGCCCCTTTTTTTTCATCTCTTCTTCTGATATTTTTAAAGAATATGCCTAAAACCTGTGTCTTGCTTGGCTCAGCTGCCAGCCAAGTATTTAGTTCAGAATTTGTTCAAGCTTTTGTCCTTGCTGCCGGTGGCTTTGTCACCCCCGAGAGCGGGTGGAAGAGCGGGCGGCAGGGGTCCGGGCATCGCCAGCCGCGGTGCCAAGAAGAAGGAGCAGCGGCTCCACCACCCACCTTCTCAGTCTTCCGTAGAAGAGGTTCCCTTCCCTCGCCTCGTCCCCAGGCTTTTATAAGGTGACCTTTATAGATGCGGGACCTCTGCTGATTTCCGCGTATTTGATGCTATGTGTAGATGTGTGCATTTTCATACAGGTCATGAAATTTTGTCATTTGTATAAAACACACTAGGTGTGAAGAGTTAGGCGTTCATTCTTAGAAACATAGATCTAAGATTTAGACGCGATGCTTAATGGTTCTTCAGTGATCTTGATATGTATAGAAACAACAGTAAAACTATTAGCAATAAAACTATTAACAAGACGTAGGTGCTTTCCATTTTGCAATAGTTACATTAACAAGGGGGAGGTGCCAAAAGAACCCAACCCATGATGGCTCTTGTTACTTAAAGTTTCGCTCAGTCTCTAAAATCGGGGATTGATCTAATACGATGCCGAGCACTTGCTTTCCCACTGAGGATACGAAGTGGTGGGTTGGTTTTCAAACCTGTTTTTGGGGGAAGGGATTAATTGCCCCTCTCCCTCTTGGCACGTGTATGAACTGTTCGTAGAAAGCGATGAGCTTCCAGCAGGGGATGAGAGTTCTTGGGTTTCAGGGACACATGAGCAAATGGGATATATAAAAAAAAATATGTATGTGCGGCTTCCCTCACCTTCTCATGGCTTGAGAGTTAAATTTTTATGCAGGACAAATTGCAGAGCTCTCACAGCTGCTGGGGCAGGGCCTCCAGCTTCAAATATTTTGAAGAAATGTCTCTTATTATCCTGAACAGTTAGTGCACAAGGGACAGAAAAAAGTCACGGACTGTCACCGATGGGATCGCCTCTTCTTCACTGCTGCGCTGTCACAGGGGTAGCCCATGGGTGGTTTTACATCTGTAACGCTTCTCGCTAATTATCAGAATTTATGTCATGTTGTGATTATATGTTTAAAAGTATTTCACTTTGTTTTAGAATGTAAAGAAGAAATCAAAACGCGGTGTTTTGTGTAGTAAATTTTCAGAAGGCTTTAGCTCTGGGAACTCAAAAGCTCTTGTTTCCTTCTGGCAGTTAGTGAGAGGGAGCAGGAACCGCGTCTGAGTTGACGCCTGGGTTTGGAAATCACAAATTCCCAGGACTCCAGACAGCCAAAAGGGAAGTAGCTTCAAGGGCAGGAACCGTAGGTGTCTGGACTGAACAACTGCCATTGAGATACGAAGGAAAGGAGCAAGATTTGCCACAGTAGAAACCAACATAAATGGAACTGCTTTGACCGGGAAGGTCCCAGACAGCTCTGTCTATAACCCCCTTGACACTATATATACAGGTGAAGCACTAAAATATCTGTGCTTTTGTGTTTAGTCTTAACGTTTTTTGCTGAGTCTGGGTGGAACTCGCCATCTTGGCAATAAGGACTTGGGTGAAGCAGAGGTGCTCCTGACTTGCGTTTGAAGGGAATCTGAGAGAGAAGGCTGAACCGGAAGATTGATGCCTTCCCCAGAGTTTGATATTTTTTTTTTTTTTTTTGGAAATAATTTCATTTTGACACTAGAAATAGGAACTTGCCAATGAAATCTGCAGAGCTGTGAAGGGTGGATGATGGGAAGAACGAATAGTGCTCAACGAGACGTTATAGAAGAGGGATGAAAGGTACTAGTACAAAATGTCAGATCATGCAGTTGTGGCCTAATAAAATTTTGTGCTACCGTCTTGGATCTTGATGTTTTGGAAGTCAAAGGCGAGGAGGACCTTAATGTAATAGTTGATTGCAGATTAAAAGACAAGCCACAAATTGGGTACGGCCATCAAAAGGCAGTTCTATGATAATATGGAGTATAGTCTCTTCAGTAGAGATGGTGAGCGTCGATTTTGTACAAAACGCTGCTGACGTCTGTAATAATATGCAAAATTTGATAACCCAGACTTTACAAAGATGATCTCAAATTGGAACAGGGCAGAAAAGGCCATTGTGGAGGCTTGGGAAAAGGAGCCTGTTTTGGAAGAGATGGAAATGTTGGCACAGACAGTAAATGGATATAAATTCTCCGTGATTAAATGTAGGCCCGAAGTTACGCTGTTTGTAACCATTTGAATAATGAGCGTTTGGAAGAACTCTCTGCTGAGAGGGTAGGGACAAGTTGGTTCTGTGTTTTAGCATGGAGTTAAACATCTGGCTAGGAGCGGGTGATGTGTTGCTTGCGATATCGGGAGGTTGGGCCCGAGGGAAGACCTGTTGTGCTTTTTGTTTTGGCTGTGTGCAGCCAAGGTAGGCAATAGAGTGCTTTATTCTTTTTTTTTTTTTTTTTTCCCTCAGGTTTATCAGGAGACCTAGTTCATTTATGTCTGTTGAGTCTGGATAGCATCAAAAGGAAACATCTTTTTAGATCAGCCACTTGAGATAAAGTCCTTAATCCGCGCCATAACCCAATACAGTTGAGGTCGTCTTCTCTTCCTACCTTTGCTGATGTTTTTGCTTGACAGGATATAATTGCCAGTCGTCTTTCTTTCGTTTTACTTTCCTCAGCCTCTCAGAAATCCTTCCCCGCTCTGAGGGTCAAAGTTGGCTGTACTTTTCCCCCCGGGGTTTTTTATGTTGAGATACGCTAGTAGCATTTGAAATACGTTCCCGTTGCACCGGTTGTTTTCTAGGCACAACCGCTCCCTAACGCTTAGTCCCGCTGCTCTTGGCAAAAAGCCCGTTCAGCTGCACTTTGCCGGAGTGTTGCATTTCTGTCACAGGTTTGCAAAGCCCGATCTTCATGGGCCTAAAAAGTCGTCGTGGTTGGGGATGGAGCAGAGCCACCTTCCTGTGGAGTGGTTTTGCTTCTTGGCCTGAGCCTCTTCTAACTCGCTGAATTTCACAGTGCGTTGTGTGGAAAACTGTTCGTTAAAACCGTGTTTTTAGTTAATGCTTGTGGAGAGGCCCTTGCTTATACTTATTGCCCCCTGAACCAGGGCCAACAGCCTGCCTTGTTTGCCCCATGGAGGGGTCGCACCTGTGGGGAGGTGGGGACAGGACGGGTGACCCCAAACTGACTAATGGGGTGTTCCATTCCGTCTGCCCCACGCTCAGTATAAAAGCTGAGGGATCAAAGGGTCAGCTCTTTCTTCAATGGCTGACGTCTGAGGAGGACTCTGTCTGCTTGTCTGCCTTTGATCCCGATCCGCGCGTTCCTGAATCCTGATCTGGAATCCAGCTCCCGTCTGGGACTCCCTCATTGCCCAGCAATGACATCATCCTGGGAGCTTGATATGGTTTTGTATATTGTATCTACTCCATTATTTCCTTTTTATTTTATTATTAGTAGTTTACTAAAGTAGTTTAGTTCCTTCTAAACTCCTAAATCTCTTTATCTCTCTCCTTGGAGCGAGCGGTGGGGGCAACATCTGCCGTCTCGTCCTTGGCCAACCCGGCCCAAACCGTGACCCTTTGCAAAAGGCCTCTTCAGACGTACTTTAACGAGGTACTTGTATTTCTGTCGCAGATTTGCAAAACCCGCTCTCCACAGGCCTCAAATGTGAAGTTCCCATCACTGTAGTTGTGGAAAGTCTGTCTTTTTAAAATCTTCTTTAAATGATATAGGCTGTCGCTCTTTCTCTTGACTGCTTTACTTTGGATTTTGGTATGCAGGAGGGAAAAACTGAATAGAAATAGAAAACTGAATAGAAAAATGAAACAAAGACGGGTTCCTTTGGGTAAAGTCCTAAACCCCCGTAGCTGCTGGGTGGTGTCTGTTGCGACGCTGGTGGCCATCTCTCTCTTCTCCGTGCCTGCCGAGGCCGGGCCAACTCCAGAACATCACCTCAGAAATCATTTGTATTGATCCCAAGTGCATGTTTTTCTACATTTGGTATTACATTTCGAGCGGCCGTTTGGACTCACGGTATTCGGAATAACGCTGCTTGCTATTTCTCAAAGTCCCTTTCTCCTTCTCTCGAGGTGCCTGTGTCTGGGGCAGGTCTCGAGTTTCAGCTCCTCCCTAAGGAGCGATATAATTTCAATCTTAACTAAGTCAGGTGGTGTTTTATTTGATGATGTGCCAAACAGGGCGAATAGCATTTGAATTAATTTGGACTGCCTCTTTAAAAAATAGGAAGGCGGTAAAACAGCATGATATTTTATTTCTTTTAGTATTTAATGAGTAGATGCTTTGAAACGTATTTAATTCTCTCTCGGGGTCACTAGTTTTCCATATTTCTCTATTTCAGCTAGCAAGATGTTACTGTTCAGAGTCAGTTAGGCATGACTTTTCAGCTTCTTATCATCTACTCTGTATTTGCATTTGGGTATTAATTTGAAACCCTATACATATTTAATTCTCATGCTTTACATTAGAAAAAGAAAAGGCAATTCGTATTTGAAAGCCCGAAGAGAGTTTGCAGAAGGGTTTGTATCAGTTTTAACTACATTTATTTAAATGTTCCCCGGTAGCTCAATCGGCACGCGTTTATGCGTGTATGTCGTCTCAGAAACGTGATGTGGAAGATGCTGAGAAGATTAAGTAAGGGGAACCTGCTGATTCACACCAAGTTTAAAGGATATTATGTCACTGAGACTTTGCTTGAATCCCAGGCTGCGATCCTTTAATTCCCTTTGGTAAAATGACATTTAAGTCACTTTGCTATGCCGTGTTAGCGTGACTAGTGCTGTTCTTAAAGCGTATCGTGGAGATAAATTTTATTCTTTGATAACGGCTCTTATAGTGAGTTACGAACGCGCTGATTTTGTTATTTGCAGACGAGAAGTGGAGGGGATTGACTTTGGATAGCTGTAATGACAGTTATAAGAACATAAAGAAATGTTGAGAAATAATTAACAGTTTTCCTAAAATACGCGTTTAGTGGGGACGGCATACTACAAATGACAAATACGAGCGTTAAATGCAGCAAGGAAGAACCAGCAGAAAAGAGCTGCCACGTGGTCAGAACGGGCATCGGTGAGCTTTAAAATTCAAAGCCTTCTCTCTTGGCATGCGGAAAAAACACCGCAGGAGAAGGTGCAGCTCCAAGGGAAAACAATATTAATTGCCTTTTGAAGAGGTAGTTAAGATAAACGGAGAACAATCGTTAAGGGTAACTGGTTTGAGTGAGAGTTGGAAAACGCTTCTGGGGAGAGCAGTGATTTCACAGGCTGTGATCTCATAGAAGATGCCTGCCTTGAGTATGAAGGATTTATCCTGACGAACAAGGAGGGTAAACAGTCTTATATGGTGGTCTAAGCGGAAGTCCTAGTCCCAGTCCAGAAGATTATTTTGGCTCTTTGAGATTTATCTGGATTCCCGTCCATGCCGTGTTCAGCACCTCCGGACTTTACATCTACGGAGCCCTAATTTTTGAAGGGGTGGAAAATAATTTGCCAGGTAGCGCTGTGGAGAGGCGATTATAAGAGTGTGTACTGGTGTGAGCTACTTACCGGATTCTGCATCCGACACCATTCTCCAGTGTACAGGATGTGGAGGCTCCAAGGTTCCCTGGGGGTTGATGGCAGGAGGGAAATGGGGCTGAAGAATAAGTTTGGATGTTGCATCTTAGCTTGTATCTTAGGCCTCCATTTCTCCCTCCCCTGACTGTTTAAAGTATAACTTAGTAGCAGAAGATTTCTGTGTGTGCTCAGTCTTATCTACAAGTTCTTAAAGCCATGCCTTGCTTTCCCTGCGGTGGTGTCCGGAGGGGACGCTCCATCTGCTCCAGCTTTGGAGCCCAGTTACCTTCAGGTCCTGTGGATGTTGGGTGTCGGCCCTGGCCTCGATGCTCTTGTACGGTTTCGCACTGCTTAAAACATCCTTCGCGTTATTACGAAAGCGTGGGCTTATGTTTTTCTCAAATGCTATTTTTAAAAGGATAAAATAGCGACGATGGGTTACTGCACAAACACTACCAACTAGAACTAGAAGGTGGTGATTCTTAAAAGCCAACCACCTTGGGATTCTGAGCAGTAAATATTTTAGCAAAACATTCGCAGAAAATCAAATAATTTCTTTTGTTGTAGAAATAGCAGTTAATTAGCCCTTCAAAGAAGCCGTCTTCCTGACTGGCTACGCGCAGCGTGTGACGTAGCTGCATAGCAAATCTACTGCGAATTTACAGCCTGGCGGGCAATCTGGCTTGCAAATGGATTTAATTACTGGCCACAAACCTACTGCTTGCACAGATTTTGTGGAACTCGGTTGGGGCTGAAGACGCTGACCTTCAGTTAGGGCAGGCGGTGCGTGCCCTGGCCGGGAGGAGCTCTGCCACGCCAGGGCAGAGGCGTGCGCGGGGGAAGGCCTTCTTTCTTTGGTTGGGTTGTTTGGATTCCTTCACGTGAATATTGGCAAAACATCAAACGAACGGTGCTCTTGGCCACGCTGGGCCTTTCAGTCCTCTCTCCTACGGATTCTGCCACAGCTGGTTCTTTCCTGCAGCTCCGTGAGCTGCTTTGTTGGGAGGCGATGGGCCTGCGGGTCTCCTGCCCCCGCTGCCTGGGGCATTTTTAGCTTTTCAAGAAGCAACTCCCTGCTGCAGTCTTTGCATCTACATTAATAACATCAGCTACGTGGCTTACTGAGATAAATGACAAGGCGTTTTTAATAACATGGACGCAATTCTGTGCTCGGTTGGCAAGCGGCAAATAATGTTGTATTATTTGACTCAAGCATTAAATCTCATTTTTCAGAATAGGAAGACCCACCGTATCGCTAGGCTTTTCAAACCAGTAACCCGCTGCAAACTAATGAACTGACTTTGTTATACCCTCTGTGTGTCAGGAAGGGGACCAGAGCATGGTGACAAAGCGCTTGTCAATTTTTGTGCTGCAGGGCAAAAGTGGCTTTAGAGGGTACCAAAATTCACCTGCCAGAAAATGCTGGTTGGTGCGTGAAGACACCGGTCCCCATTTTGCCATCGGTATAACATGCAACTTTTAACGTTCTGACTGGAACTAAGGCAGGAAAAAACCCACCAGAAATATTAAAATGAGTTTCATCCTTTGTCTTATCTATGACAATTTCTGTTTGTATGCTAATTGTCTTGAAACAAGCGTCCAAACCAAAGGCAGATCTTCATAACTAAGACGTACGCTGGAATTAGCATATCTGCAGCAGGCTTAGAATTTGTTTTCCTCTAATGATTTTCGGAGCAAGGCTTTTTATGTAAAACTAGGCAACGCTTTTGAAGAGACAAATGGAGTAAGAAGATATGTATTTTCTGTGTTTGCGTTGGGAATATCAACTAAAAAAATTAATAGATGACTGCATCAACACTACCAATTAGAGTAGAAGACTATGTGAAATGTGTATTGTGAGGAAGAGCGTCAGTGTAGAGTTGTATTTCTGTATCATCTGTACTGGGAGAAAACCAGAAAAACTCCACTGAGCTCAGTAGAATTACTGATTGATGTGTGCATGTTTTAAAGAAATTTTTTTTTTTTTTTATATCTAATTTTGCCCAGTTCTGATTTTATAAGTTTAAACCAGCAGCGGAGTAGTAGCTGAGATGTAGAAGCTCTTGAGAAATCGCTGATGGCCCCAGGGCTTTGGCAGTATGACGAATAGGGCAAATCTGATTCCGTCCCCTCCCGTTCTAACAGATGGAGCTCCCCACCTATGTTTTTCCTTCCGAGCTGCTGAAATTTCTGCAAACTCCTAGTATTTACTCAGTGTTGTGGTTTAGCCTCAGAGGGCAACAAAGAACCACGTGCCGCTCGCTTGGCTCTTCCCAATACAGGAAGACTCAGAAGAAAAAGGCAAAGACTCCGGGGTTGAGACAAGGGCAGTTTAACAGAACAGCGAAGGGAACAAGAAAACAACAACAATAACACGGACAGAGGAATATACAAATGCGGTTACGGAACCGCCGGTCACCGACCGGACCCGGGACGCCCCAGCCTGCTCCAAGCGGGGACTCCCTGCCCCCTCCCCCGGCAGCTCAGGGTGGGCATGGCTCACATGGCATGGAATACCAAGAAGAATTAACCCTATCCCCGCCGGAACCAGGACACTCAGGCTTTCCCCACAGTTTTGATGCCAACCCTATTCAGCCTTGAATTTGCACTCACAAATTACACGGAGGATCCCTGTCCAGGATTACGAAATCCCATTCCCAGCAAGGTCGTGGTACCATACACGCTTGCCGAGTGTTATCTTCCATTGCTGCTACTGGCTAATTCCAGCTGCCTTGAGACGTCTTCCTTCAGCAGTGGCGCGGTTTGAGGGCTGGTGGTTTTGCCCAGAAAAATGCTCAGTTGCGGGTCTTCGCGTCCCGTAGGAAGCCCTCAGGGTGTGCAGCAGTCCCATCTCTGGTGGCTTGATTAGTCTTATCCCTTTTGTTTTGTTTACTCTGTTGTGAAACCAAGGTTGGGCACTGGTTCCTGGGAACCAGAACTTTCCATTGGAGATATTTTTAAGCTAGCAGGTTTGTTCTAAATGGCATAGGTTTTTTTTTCTTTCCTCTGAGGAGGTTAATCCACTCAAGAAGCACGGTTATTTTTTCTGTTCTGTGTTTAACTGGTGTTTTGGACTTTGGCGTTATTAGATAAAGAGAACTTTCTGTAGCTAATACCGGGTTATTACCTTTCAGGTGATTTGAAGGAATGGTACAACCCTGTATTTCTCATATGCCAAAAAAAGCTTTGACTTAACTCTCTGAAGGTTCAGAATTTCTGTACGTAAGAGCCGTGTACACGGCCGATTAAAGGTGATTTGTTTTTTTTTTTCTTTTAATCCAGTGTCTCATCTCCAGCATACGTGGGTCACAGAGGCATGGCAAAGAACGGTTTTCTCTGTTCTACTAGCAAGCAGCCTTATTTTTGTAACTTTATTTCTATCTATTCCATACCAGTTTGCTTACGAAGGTCCGTTTGAAAGGCCTTATTAAAATAAAACCGCCCCAAAAAGTTGTAATTTATTTGACGTGATTAGTTCTTAACAAATTCACGTTGGCTGCTGCTTGTGGTCATTATTCCCTTTATGTCAGGGCTGCTCCGTTGTTATTGAAGTCCTCGGGGTAATCTTGCAAAGGTTACCCGATTTTTTTCCTGTGATCCGGTCAGCAGGAAGGTGCGTGCCGGTCCCAGTTCTGCTGCGCCACGCGGGTGTCGTTAAGCCGCCTTTGCAGCTGCCTGGGAGGCCGCGGGGACAGTAAGATAGAGCAGGTCTTGCAGAAGTGTGACAGTCACCGTGCACTTGAGACTTCAAAGGGCAAAAATGCTTTATAGGTAGGTCTACAGAGCCTTGCTCAAAATCCTTACAAGTTGGCCTTGTAATAGGGTTTTTTAATTTTTTTTTTTTTTTTTTTTTTTTTGTGCGTCAAAACTTCGGCTGACCGGTCAGCAACTCTTCCTTCTCTGCTGTTATCTGAACTTGGCGTGGAAGTCTGGTCTTTGCGTTCCAGTTGTCCTATTACTTAAAAACTGAGATAGCAACGGTTGCGTGTAATCAACTCTTGTGGAGGAGGTCCCTCTCCGGGGACGTGGGTCACCTGTCCCCAGGACTAAAGACAGGTATGTAGGCACCCGAATAATATTGTAGGAAGGCATTGTGTGTGTAGCAGCCTGAGAGCTGACACAGATAATGTCTGAATTCAGACACAACGCTGGTTCTGGGAGGGTTTTTTTTCGTAGTTCTAGGACTTTGGTACAAATTGCTGATGCGTACGGGTCAGCCGACCAGATTGCACGTTTTCGAGTTTTGTTAAAGCAAAACTCAACCTTTGCTATATTTGGTTGCTTTTGAATAGTAACCGTGTTTTCCGTAGCTTTGTTAGCGGTCTGTGTTTGACTGCTACTGGTATTTATGCTATCTGAATACAAGAAAAATGTAGACAAAGGAAATAAACGTTAGGTTACAGCTGCTGGTGCTGAGCTCGCCCAGTTTATCAGTAAAAAGAGACTTTGTCCCTAAGCCTATTGTCACTCCGTCACCAGTTCCAGTCTCTTGAGATTTTGCCACATCGGTAACGCTGCGGGGGATTATAGTAATTAGCCCAGTCTTTCAAAGAAAGCTGTTTGGCCTCCTAGAACAGCTTGACCAAATTTATGGATCGGTGATGTTACTGGCCCTGGATGGAAGAGCATGACGAAGGGGGTACATCTCCCTTTGTGTTGTAAATGACCGAATGTGTCTGACAGAGGAATGAAATTATATACACAGAAACTGTCCTAATTACCGCGTTCCTTCTACCTGAGGGTCACTTCAAAGGACAGGTCCTCATCAAGCTCCGATCAGCACAGTTCCTTGTTGAGTTCCCCGACGGATCCACGTCGGGTGACAACGGAGGGCTGGCCTTTCCTGAACGCCTGGTGCAGTGTAATTTTAAAATAAAACAAAAATACGTAACGCCAGTTACAGCGGCTCAGACTGTAACAGTTAAAAAGGCGTTCTGACTTTGTAGCTACCTGAAGATGTGTCTTCGCCTTGGAATAAATTACCTACAAATTTAAAAAAAAAAAAAACAGCCTGCAAACCGAATTCTTATTTAATGTGCTTTCGGTGGGGAAAAAGAAAGAAGGGAAACCAGTTGAGTGGTTGTAACTTTGATCCTACAGTGGGCTCGCCCCTCAGCACATTTACTCCTGTGTGTCCCACAGCCAGGGCCGTGCGGCACTGGGGTGTGGGTTTTTATTTTATATGCGATATAAGAAATTTAAACTGTATATAAAAGTGTGGCAGGTTATCCACTGACTGCTGCCATTTCACCTCCTACGTGCAGCCTTCCTAGAGGAAGCGGTTCAGGCACCGAAGCGAAGTCTGTTGTCACGTCTTGCGTTTGACGTTGTAGTTTGAAGCTGCTTGTTTTCTGGAAGAGAACTAAATCCTTTAACGTACATTTAGCCTTCATCTGGAAGCCGGCACAGCAAAGCGTGGCTCATCCAAGGTTTGCAAAGAGCGTGGTGGTGTTCTGCGGTTATACCGCTTTGAGATGTGGTCTGGTCCGGTGTCGGGTTGTAATGGGGATTTTTTGGCCAAGGACTTGGGCTACGGATGAAAAACGGGAGGGCTTGAAGAAGCTGGTTGTCGGTAGGTGATGCTTTCCCCCTGGGTAGCGCACGCTGCTGGGGGACATCCTTCCTACCGGCAATGGACAAAACAATTCTGGCCGGTTGTTGTAATCCCGAGTTTTACGGCTCTTTTGGGAGGGCCGGAGGTGGCTGGCTGGGGGCCAAGCAGTTAATGGGCCCCGTTGGTCTAACCAGCCAGTGGTTTAAGCTGCTTTTTTACTTCTATGTTCTTGCTGGAGCTATTAAAACCCAAACTAAGGAACGAACTGCGGGGAAAAATCTTGAGTTGGCAAAGAAGGGGGGGGGTGCCTTTGTTGGCAGCTGTAAACACAGTAACCAGCAGAAATACAAACTGGAGGCCAAACGCAAAAGGTTTTCTTTCGAAGTGATGCTAAAATAGATAGAGAGCCACATTAGTAATGATAGTCAAGTGTTTGGAATGTTATATGGGTGTAAAGATCTTAATTGGGTGATAAATACAAGAAATAGCTGTATTTTGCGTCTTAACATCTCGGGATGTCTTGGCACGTTTCTTGGTTTCTCTCGTACTTGGTTGGCCACATGGATTATTGAAAACAGACAGATTTTCATTTATCCTTTGCAGACAGGGCTGCCAGCAGCACTGAGCAGCCGATTCCTTTGCTGTGCTCGATATCTGAGATATATCGGCAATTAGTCATGTAACGCTGCCTTGGTGAGTACCTCTCCATGAACACAATTTGGCCAAACTCCTGCATAACTCAGCTTCGTTCAAGTGAACAGGAAATCTGTTCCTACCAAGCAATCTTTTGTTTGCACCGCGCTACGCAAACAAACCAAAATCGCTTTGCCCCGTACGTGGTTCCGTCACCAAATAGGACCCCCCCGGCTCCATCCCAGAAGTGCTTATATTGCTTTTAGAAAGTGATGTTAGCAGAAGGTTACTAGGCCTTGTCACCAGTGCCCTGCCTTAGTGCTTAAAATACATCCAGACAGAGCAGCAGAGCTCAAGGTTTATTTTTTTTAATAGAATGTATGCCATTGTGGGCTTCTTGCAGCCATTGAAAAAAAAATAAAATATTATTATGGCACATGCAGGTTGAATTATTTTTCAAGGTTGTTGGACCCCAACCCGTCATTGTCCATAATGCGTATTTCTTGCTTGGCAATTCTCTGGAATTATCTGCACCCTGCAGATAAATAGGCTCCTGGGTTGTGTGGGTGTTTATGCCCCGGTGAAGACTGCGCTGAGGAGCTCTGGATAGTCCTGGAGATTCGTATCCAAATACAGTTTTTCCTTAGGGATTTATTAATTTTTTTCCCCCTATCCCTAGGTTCCTCATTAATTTTGAGTCCTGACTGGTAATGATTGCTGTTGTTGAAAAGAATGATTTCCTCTGCAGAAATGTTTCAGCAGGGTGGGAGGTATTTTTTGTGCTGTTCTTCCCTTCTTTTGTTTTTTTTTTCCCCTTCTTTCTTTTCCTGTCTTATAAGCAAGTCTATAAGCAAGGCCAACTTTTTCGCTGGAAAATAAATATTTTTATGATCAAGGCTAAGATGCCTAATTAAGAGCGTTGTATTGACAACCCATTTTTCCATATGAAAAAGTTTCAGTGGGAATTTTTTATAACCACAGATAAATGTTTTAGATAGGGAGGCGCTGAAAGCTCTCAAAAAAACCCCCTAAAATGACTTGCATGGAGTCACAATGCAGAAATGCACAAAAATCCAGGAGAAAGAGAGCGTTGAGACTGTTGCTGGAGCCTAATTAGCTGTCACAGTGCTGGGCCGTGTAGCCTGTTGCAGTTAGGAAAAATTGTTGTCGTGGTAAAAATGATGAATTTAATTTAATTTGCAAGACTATTTTAAGTCTTGCGCTTTCTGTGCTGAAGAATTTAAGCCCGGAGATGCTAACACTGAGGTCACGGAAGTGCACGTAGGTGTGCTTGCAGGAATGTTTAAGCTAAATAGGCTGAGGCAATGCCTATGCGTGTTAAGAAACATTTACCATAAGCCAACTATTTTGGGCAGATTGTTTAGACCGGGTGAGTGATATGGTTATGCAGTGTCGGTACTTGACCCGGATGCTTTGGGGTTGGCTTTACTTCACCCGTACAAGCTCCTGTGTCATCAATGACTGTGAAGCAAAGCTATCTTCTCGCTTTTTGCTGCTTAGACTGACCTGTCTCTTCCACGTGCTCTCCTGGTGTACAGACCGACGTTCACCAAGACTTCCCCACACGCGTTGTTTGCGTTCGTGCGTAGATTCACACAATGCCTTCGCTTAAGCGTGAGCGTCTTCTTCTGCATTTGGACAACCCTTCTCTTCGTCTGTGGTGGCTCAGGAGAATCCTTCAGAGAAGTTCCTCGGTAGAAATGACAGTTGGGAATAAACCCATCTGCAGCAGTGAGTTTGCATTGTTAACGAGGTGGGTTTTTTTGCTCGGACTTGGCGAAAGCCTTTCTAAAGCAAAATTCAGTAAGTTTGCTTCGTGGTAAAACATCAGCTTCTCATCTTTCCCTTTACAAACCCACTTCTTGTTAGCATCAGTGAAAATTATCGGGAGATTTTCCAAAGCCGCCTAAGTCAATGGAAGCCTTTCTTTGACTTAGTCGGATTTTAATTCGTAAGCATGTAAAAGGGATAAGATCCCTAATTATAATTTACTAATGCGTTTTAAGAACCTTGTTACAGCAGGCTTCTGTACAAATATGGTTTAATAGAGGTGGCAAAGCTGCAAGAACTCTTTTTTTTTTTTTTCTGGTTTGAGGGCTGGGTCAGTTAGAAGTAAGCTGTCTTATCTGTTGTTGTACTTGACGACAGCTCTGTATCCCAACTGTCTTGTTCTTGAGACTCTTTCAAGATGGCACTCTTTGATGGATCTTCATCCATCCGAGCTTTTGCAGAATTGGGTATTTCAGTCATCGTTGGGTCTGTGACATGAGGGTAGCGAGCTCCCTGCTGTGCGCAGCTGTCTACAGGGAATGGAAGAGCTGAAGCCCGATAGGACATCCTTCAGAGGTTTCTGCCTTGCTCCACTGGTTTTTTGGTTTTGGTTTTTTTTTTTCCCTAATTCTGGGCGGTGATTGTTTAGTAGAGACTTGCAAGAAGAAGGGTCTCATTTTGAAAGACGTGAGGGCGTTACTACGCTTTCACGATCTTTTGCGTAACAGCTAGGAAGGTACTGGTGAGAAATGATAGCTCCTCGTTTGTGTAAAATGGGAGGCGTTCATCAGCAGGTTGCTAGCATATGTGTAATTGTTGGTTACACCTAGAATCGTCCTCATTAATATTCTGCACCATAATATGTTAATCGGGTTTATTTTCTCAGAATCAAAGAAAACTGAGGTTGGAAGGGACCTCTGGAGGTGATCTGGGTGACTCCTTGCTCAAAGCAGAGCACAGGCCAAAGAAAATTTAACTTTTGACTTGCTATAATTTGTGGGTATTATGTTGGTATGAGGACAGGGAGGCTGTTTACTTACCGCTCCAACAGACCGTCGCCACCAGCGTGTTCAGTAACCTCTGCGGAAAATTCGAGCTCAATAACCTTCGGCTCCAAAGGCGCCCAAGGGAGCAAAGCTGCCGCAGCGGTTCTCCGGAGGTGGTGCAGTGCCTCCTTAACTGCCAGCTCCTCAGGGGACCGCTCCCCAGATCTCGCCTGCCCAAGGAATCCTTTTATCCTTTTCTTTCACCCTGGAGTCTCGTTCGAAGGGTGCGTGGGTGTCTGGCGATCCATGCGCTTGTTGCGTATAAATGGATAATTGATGCGGCAGTTGCTGTTGCAACAGTTCCTTCCCAAATTCTTGTCCGTTATTATTATTTGCAGCACCACTGTGCTTTTGTGTTTCTGGTACGTGTGCTGTTATCCCACGAACGCTGCTCTTTAGTTCCTTCCTGTCCATGGACTCAACTTCGCTTACGTATTCAGAAGAGAATCCCTAGATTGAGCTTTTCTATGACATCTAGTGCATCACTTGATGATGCCATCTCGATGGTACAGTTCCAGTTGAGATGGACGTGTCTAGGAAAACACACAATCAGATATTGTAATAGAGCAGATGGCTAATACTCACAGCTTTTATACTTTTATATATTCTTTATACTTTCACACTACTACTTTGGTGGAAGCAGAAAGAGATTACAGAGTCCCAGGATACGCTGTCAGTGTCAATCAATGCAAGTCCTGCCAAACAAAGCCAAGATTTCATCAGTGAAATGGTCCAGGCCATGGAAGCTGCCACTGTGAAGGTTTTACTAGCCCCGTTGGCCCCGCGTTGATCGTCGAATTCAAGAAAGGTACCTTAGCAAAGCAGTGTCGGTTGAATTGATTCATACAACAGCAAAAGCTGGGGCCAAAACTGACGCGTTTTAATTTCGTTTGTGGTCAAAGTAACTGGTGGAGAAGTTTGCCAAAACATTCCTAAAATGTGGGTAAAAGAGTAGAAGGTTGTTGTTCTAAGAGAATGGTATCCACCTGCTGATTAAAAGTAGTGAAGTTACTGTGTTTATCAAAGCTGAAAATGTATTCTGGAAAACAGCGCCCAAGAAAGCTTAGTATTTTAAATACAGATAACTTCCTACGTCACTCATTCCGCACCCAAAAGTGTCGTCTTAACTTAGAAGTGCTTGTGTTCTAGATAAAGCGGTTTTGTGGGGACTGTGTTAGAATGAATCGAAGGGTTCTATGTGAAATAGTCAGGGTTTGGGATGCTTGTGTGAAAATCATGGCAGCAAAGTATTTACGCTTTTAAATTTTATCAAGTAATGTGCTTTACCCTTTGAAGCTTAACAGATTATGGGCAAATAGGGAACTAAACCTCTCTAATAACGTTTCAGGTGATGCGTTGACTCGGGGTCACGCCGCTGTGTTGTTTACTCTGCTTTCGTACCAACAAGGTTATATTTTCAACCAGGAGGGTTAACAATTCCTTGAAAGCCTTGATTCTTTCAACAAAAGCTGAATTTCACAACAAATCCTCCGGCCACGGAACGCACAGGGCGCCAATTCTGAGAGATGTCTTCCAGGTAACCGCGCTGGGGTTGTTTTGCTTTATTCTGGCTCCGTATCCCACGCTTCTCAAGCTGCTTTACATCTCAGTTTTGGTATTTATCTTTTTTTTTTCCTGTCTGTCTTTTTTTCTATCAAGGCTTTATTTATTGCGATTGAGTTGAAATCCGTTCTTGTGCCTTTGTCCTCTGACACCAATCTCGTATTACCGTTGTCGTTTATGAGAATCTAAAAATCTTAATTCAGGACTCGGATTTTCGGCCGTTGTGCTTTTGGGACAGTAGTGACAGCCCTTGCGCTTTGAGTAGTGCCTGACAAACTGCCAATCCACCATAACTTAACGAGTAGTTTTTTAACAATTCCTTGTAGGTCGACCGTACTTGGTGGAAAGGATTCAGAACTAGTTTTATATTCAGTTCCCGTGTATGAAATAGCGAAGCATGCCCAAGCCAAGTGGAATAGAGCAGTTTAAAGAAGCGCAGCGACTACAGAGACTGTCATACCTCAAACGATTAGTAGTTTTATTTCTCTGAGTTCATAGGCTTTTATATGGCACGTGCTTGGGCAGTCACTTAGCTAGGCTATCTCGGAAAATCGTTAAAACTGCCAAAATTCTGAAGATTAAGTGTTTGCCAGTGCGCACTGCTGGACGAAGGGCATCGTTATGTTCTGTCACCTATTTTCTTCACCTGCGGATCGGTGAGCCGCATGATATGGTAGCGTAGCTGACCGAATTGGAATGGAATCGGGATTCTCTACCTCTTATTCTGGATTACCGCGGAGTTCTGTCAATGCAGCGTCGCCTATTCGCAGCGTTACAGTACTGTTGTTCCTTGAATGCTGAATTTTATCCAACTTCTTTTATATAGAGACATGCTTTTTTTTTTTTTCCCTTGTATATATACATATGCCTGTGTGTGTAGAGAGAGACAGAAACAGGCTTCTAGGGGTAAAGAAACAAAATAATTTACATAATACGGCCTGCAAGTACGTTTTAAATCAGTATATATCATACAGGGAGTTTACCAGCACTTGCACGGCGTCTGTTGGAGGGGGAAAAAAGACTTTATTCAGTATCAATGAAATAATTTGTTTTATGATATTGTAAATAGTGCGGTTACATGGAAGCTCAGAGTATTTATGGGAAAGGAGGCAAAGCAAAAGGGAGAGAGGAAACGTAGGCAGTTTATTGTCCTGTCTCTATGTTGCAGTCAGTACCCTGATGTTCTGGAGGGCGTTGGACAGAGGGGAAAACCCGCTTTCTTCCCCCTCCTCCGTGGGGGAAAAAGAGGGTGGTGGGAAGTGGAGGTTTGTGTTAAAAAAAATCAAAAAATAAAAATAAAATTAATCTACGTGATGGTAGATGCGTGGAACTTATGTTTCCGTTTTTATCTGTGTGCTTTAATATAATAACACATCTGCTGTCGGATAACTGTTTCTTACTTTTGTGGACATGTTTATCTCCTGAAGTTATCGGAGTGCTTGGCAAAACCGCAGAGAACGTAGCGTTCTACACATTACTCTCAGAATTTCAATATGTTTTGCCCGAAGGAAAATCGCAAATCGGCAGATGAGCCAGAAGTAACCCTGCAAGTGCCTGTTCCCTCTCCAGCTTCCCGGCCGCCGTCCCTCCACGCTGTGGTTGTGCTTTGGGCTGTGCCAGTGTTTGCTGCGGGAGAGGCAGGTTTGCAGGATTCGGAGGAGTGTTGGGTGTTGACGTAGCAAAGGGTTTGTTACGTGGGTCCCGTCAGAAATTCAGTTTGGAAACCCTGCAAACCTCATTCCCCGCATCCGATGTCAATCCAGCAGCGGGCGCGAGGGTGCGTTTTACCCAAATTCTGGGTTTCCGTGTGCAGAATTACAGGCTCTGTTGCTATGGAGACCACGGCTCGTTGCAGTAACGATCCGCGCTGACTGGTATTAATGATGCTGTGTAATGAGGGGCAGGGAATGGACACGGCAGCCGGAACTGAGACCCGTCCCCGATCTCTGCTGAACCCGTCTGCTGGTATCGACCGCGGCAAGTGAAGCGTGGCCTTGGCTCACGTGCTCCTGCCTGTTGTCACCAGGTTTGCACGCTGCAGCAGATGTGGCAGCCGCTCGGCAGGTCCCCGGGTGCCCTCGCTGGAAATCTTGTGTCTGTGTGGTTTAACCCCAGCTGGCAGCGAGGACCACGCAGCCGCTCGCTCACCCCCTCCTTTTCCTCCCCCCCCCCCCCCCCGAAGGGTGGGGAGAAGAGCGAGAAAAGGAGGGGAAAGGGGAAAAAAAACCAAAGATCACCTCGTGGGTTGAGATAAAGACCACTTTAAAAGAACAATATCGGAAAATGAAAATAATAATAATGATACAAGTCACTCTCAGTGCCCGGTGAATTGGTACTGTTCCAAGCAGTTGACCGCGCATTCCTGTCCCCCAGAGCCAACCCCTGTTTATATACTGAGCATGACAATTCTATGGTACGGAATATTCCGTTGGTCATTCTGTTTTTCTGTCTATGCTTCTTCCCAGCTTCTATGGGAAGCTGAAGAAGAGTCCTTGAAAAGTGTAAACATCGCTTAGCAAAGACTAAAACAATACGTGTTGCTGACGTTGCTTTCGTAACAAATTTGAAACACAACCACCATGAGAAAGAAAGTTAACTCTGTCCCAGTTGAAACCAGGACAACAGTGCGCTGGGAAGTGCTGCTACTGGGAAGAGGGAAGGTGTGTGAATTGAGGAAGGAGGAGGCTTAAGCAGGGCTTGCTGCCGAGCTTGCTGATCTTCTACAAAACACCCAAAGACGTTTTCCTCTCTGTAATTTGACCGCGCTATCTGACTACGGGAGGTTAAAGCCCCGTGCAAGTCTTGGAAAAATATAAGTGCTCTCCATATAGATTATTTTTTCACTTTCTGGAAGCTTTTTTTTTTCCAACTGTCTCATCAAAGGAGCATTCTGTATTTTAGCAGTGCTTGTGCCTCTGTGTACGTGTACCAACGGTGACACTGCTAACGCCAGCCGGTCTTAGGGCACCCTGACACTTCTTGTTCCAGGTGTGACAGCGTTGCCAAGCATTCAGACGTTCTCAAGAGCAAGACTGAGGACAACTATGCATGAAGATTAACAAGTGCCAGAAATAAGGGGGTGTGTGTGTGAGAGAGAGAGAGTTCTCAGATGCAGATTTCTGGTGATGGAGTTGCGCGCAATTTTTCCGTAACCTAACTTTTTCAGGGCACAGGCTAGACCCGAGTTACACGTGAATCGGAGCTGAATAATCAGGGAAAGGGCGGTGTTCTTGCTTGGATTGTGTTGGAAATGGGGTGTTTGTGCGAAGAGGTGGGATGGTGGGGAAGAGAGGATTGCCGGCCATTTAGGAAATGGAGCGCTGCCCTGGAGAGGTGGGTTCTGACTTTCTTCTTCGCGGAGGTCCCGCGTGGTGCTGCTCACATCAGGAAAACACCGGGTTTTCAAGGACTCGCAGCAGTTACGTGTTCCCTCCTTTTGTTTGGCAGCTTGACTGGTGATTCATGGTCTACCCATGGAAATACTGAGCACCCGTTATAGCAAACGAAGCCGATAGAAACGTCACTTTTGAATTACAAATGCTACATGTAATGTGTATATCCTGAAAAATAAGTTTCAGAACATTTCTGGTTGGTGCAGCCGGAATTAGAGGATACCTTTGGCCTTGTAAACTGAAGATTAGGTGCCTTTCACTTCACAAAGCTGTCACTGAAAATAAATGCATTAGTACTTATTGCAGGTATAAACGTAACAGAGAACTACAGAAAGGCCTACGAGGAAATTAATAAGTTCATCTTCAGAAATCAGGTGTATCGTGCAGAATCAAAGTCCTCCTGCCACCCACTGAGCATCAAGGAGAAAATAAGTGCTCAAAGTTCTGTTTCTTAAGTGTGTGCTGCCTGGCCTGCTCGCTGAAGGAGGCAGAGGTCTCCTGAATATCTGGTATGTGATCCTTAATTACAGGCTATCTCACAGGGCGTGCACATAAGGGGCTTGAATAAAGATTATGGCTGTAATCATGAATTTTTTAGGCTTTAAGTGCTTGCCTTTGTGACCTAAACGATCTTACGCTACACGTCGTTTCACGCACGTTGGGCTAGAGGACAGATGCTAAAAGCATTGCAACACGTTCTCTACAAAATTTGGTAGCCTGGCTTTCAGACTTCCCTTTCTGTATAGCGCCCCAGTTGGGCCAGATAGGCAGAAGGACCCAGCAGTCGAAATGATTGCCAACAAGCTCTTCTAGCAACGCCCTTCCCAATAAAAAGGCAGGTGTGGAATTTGGGCCTGCCATTCGTCAGGATTGTTGTCGTGCGGTTGACTCTCTGCGCTGGCCGAAAGGTTCCCAAGAAAGAAGAGCGAGGGGCAACTCCGGGAGTCTTGTCGAGGGGCCTCGTCGCTCTCGTTTTTCGCAGTGGACACCCAATGTCCGGCTCCCAGAGCTCTGGGGTTGTTTTGAGCCTGTAACAATGCAGAGGTCGCCCAGGAGAAATGGCTGTAGACGCGCCTCTTTGTACTCCTTAAAATTAATAGGGTTTTGTATCATCCAATACTGTTTTCTTCACAGCCCCCGCTCTTCTCCTAGGCTGCCATCCGCGTCGTCCCCCCCCACGTCTCGCCTTTGTCACGTTTCTCTTGTGGTGCTAGGTTGAGTACAAATTATGCCGTTTAAGATGGTGTAGGAGGTGAGACCATACGTACGGTCCTGCCAAACCGTATTTTTGTTTCTGTTGCAGAGAAGCTACTGCTTTTCCCAGCTTAGGAACAGTTAAAACAGCAACAATAAATGAACTGGGGGGGGGGGGACTAAAGGGCTAAATACCAATAATCACCTTTCTTGTAGTTTCCTGTACAAAGTGACATCTGAAGTGACTGTTCCCCCACGCACGTGCGGTGAGATGCGTGATTAATTCAGAAATAGCCCCCCTGGCACGTGACCGCACGGCAGCGGCGAATCTACAAAGCAAAAGGCAGCGGGGATCTCTTCAAAGGGTACCGCAGTTTCTTCTCTATCCTCACTGGGCTCTGTTTTCTCTCTGACTCGGGGAGGTGATGAGGCGGTGGAAAACACCGTGCTCTGAGGCGCCGGGGTTGATGGCTAGAAAGAATGTATTTAGCATTTGAACGTGGAATTTTTCTCCTGCCTCCGTGTTAAAAGACAGCGTGAACTCCCAAATGCGTTTCTCCTGATGATAGGCCAGAAACCCCACGCTCTTTTTCGCTCATGTGGAAACTCCCGATTTAATGTTCCTCTAAATACTACGCACAGGGTTACGCCGTAGGTTGTACGATGTAGCCTCCTTGATGCACCAGCGTTAAAACTACACACGGTAGCAAGTTTGGAGAAATGAGGAACGGTACCGTGGCGCAAAAAAGCAGGAGGCACTCGGTTCTTCCCTGGGTGGTACGGAGGGCGGTGAAAACCGAGCGGTTAATCTTAAATGCGACGTAAAACCGTACGTGTCAAGCTCATACGGCCTATTCGCGTTTGCGAGCATCTGTTACGCTAAAATTAACGCCGGGTTAATGTAAGGGCTGGCTGTGAGGAGCAGCGCGCTGAGTTGTGTGCTGCTCCTTGTGCTTGCGGCAGTGTGAAATACCTTGGGTGTCATCACCACGTCCTCTCCGTAGGTTTTTTTTGGCAGGCTGTCTGCCAGGAGGAGCTGGGAACGGTTTGCTGTTTAGTTTTCCTCTTTCTTGCTTGCGTCAAGGTGGGAGCAGGAGAGCGGAGATGCTGGGGACGCCCGTCTGCCGGGGTTATGGCCGGAGAGTGACAGGGACGCAGCAGTTGGTGGCAGTTGCTGCAGACAAACAGAATTGCCATTTGGCTCCCCTGGACCAGACAACCTGGAGGAGAACCTTCCCCGAGAGGAGTTTAAAAACTAGTGGAAAAGTAGTTTACTTTTTATTTCAAGCAGTAAAAAGCAACTTGCCCAACGGACAGCTTTCGTGTTCTTCCAAACTGGATGAAGCTGTTAAACTCTTATTAACTGCCCGGTGATGCAGTTCAAGCCGGACTGAGATGTTGGTGTCCGGAGACCGGGTCACCCGCCTGCTTTTCTTCCAAGCATCCCAGCCCGGACGTTGGAGGCTGGCGAGGAGTGACACTGGGGACAGCCGGGGCAGGAGTGCCACCGTGTGGCGCTCAGCTGGAGCTGGCCGCACGGCCTGGAAAATAATTGCATTTATTGCCAAGTCAAATAGATTCAAGGAGTGGGAAACGAAAAAAAAAAAAAAAAAAACAAACAAACAACAATCCAGCCTTAAAGCAAAGCTTTTTTCCCCTCCCTTCCCAACCACAACTTCTTCCCTCCTGATTCCTCCGCTCTCCTGGAGCAGCACAGGGCGAGGGCGCGGTGTCACTGTCCCTACGTAGAGGTTCCTCTCTGCCAGTCCTTCCCTCTCGTATTTAAAAATACACGTAACATACTCTTATATCTGGTAAGACACTAAGGCTATTTCAAAATCTAGGCTTCCTTACCCTAAGATGTGGATTCATATGTGAAATGCAGCAGTTAGTAGAGCATTGCTGCCTATAATGCTGTTCTCCGCTGGGTTGCGGTATCCCTCTGCTTCTCTTTTTTTAGTTTGAGTAATAATTTGACAAAATTGTGTACGTGCAAGGGTGGCGCAAATGATAAAGCTTTCAGTTTCTTTAAACGCAGCTTGGGGTGTAAACTTCTAGGGGGAGGACCAGGGGACACCCGGGATATGCTTCTGCAATTCGGGTTATCGTAAACGCTCCGCATAGGCAGGAAAACCATTCCTCCTCGCAAACCTCCTCCCTTCAGGGCCTGCAAAGTTCTATTTTAGCTGTGGAAAGGCAGGGGCGAAGCTTGCTTTTCCAGGACCGAAGACTCGCTTGGTAAACTATCATTTAGCTGAGTAGAGACAAGCGTGGATCTGAGACGAGAACTCTGCTTAGCTAGTGAAGTTCACGCATCCCTTGTCCCTGCTTGAGATGGAGATGCTTTCTTCTGCCCGCATGGCCCTTTTGTCTCGATTCGAATGGAACGCGTCGAAGGGGGACTTGAATATCGTGAGCTAGGCAGAGGAACCCGCGATGGCTCTGCAATAAATGCCTGAGAACAGAATTGCCCTTGTTTAAGTTCACAGTAGTGCTTTTCTCTGTACCTGGACTTTTTTAACCTGCCTGAATCCAAGTATTTAGAATCTTCCCAATCTCGTAGGATCTGAACCTACTGCTGTTAGAGAAACATAACATAGTGCTACAGCATAGGCTTTACTGGTGATCTGAGTATTGTTCACTGTTAGCCATACCCAAGTCTCAGTCTCAGCTGATTAAATAAAGGCTGATTGATTTTATTAAGGAAGCGCTTTTCTATCCATCTTTTGTCCTCAAAGAAAAGAGATGACAATTAAAGGAGCGGAAGGGACTGGTAAATCCTCTGTGCTGGCTGGTTGCAGTTACGGAGAAGTGAATCCTAGAGCTTTTACTGGTCTATTTAGAATTTTTGAAAAGTTTGCAGAGAAAAGATGGTGTCTCGGGGTACCTCTGCGTAGTACCATGGTGGACAGTGCAGTGACCTTCAAGCCAGCGCCAACAGAGACAAGAGAAGCGTGTCAGGACAAGGCTATAGATTAACCCAGCTATAAAAGATGGGGCAGAAGGTGCTGATGTGCCTTTCCTGCTGCTCCGCCTGAGCAGCGTGCTCTCCCATGCAGACCTGTTGGCTGACTCAGTACTTGCTCCGTTGCGCGGTGTCGAGTGCCCGTTGAAAGGCTGGTGGGTTAAGGCTATACTTGGAGATTTTTGTTTCAGAGAGGTTTCCGAAGTCCCGAAGGAATACACTAGTGCCTGACTAGTCTGTTTTTGGAACTGTTCTACTTTACATAAATGATAGTGTTCTGATTGGGCCGTTCGTTCATTGAGGCGGTAGGACACCTGGGATTTTGAATCTGGGTTTCTCCCATCCCCAGTGATGTGCTAAACGTTAGCCAGTGTTTGTCTTCATTATCTCTTGCTGGAAAGTCTAGCTTCTGCCTTTACAAGCCAGTTTAACTCCTGCTTTGAAACTCCCCTTCTGTAATTGTTAGCATCTTCAGAAGAAACCTGCGTGTCCTGAACGCCGTTCTTGGTCTGGCAGCTCTGGGAGCAGGAAGGAGGGTAGTTTCTGTTAAGCGTTCTCCTCACAGCTGCTCCAGGAGTGCTAATGTGGCAGAGTGGAATTAAATCCTGTGTGTTGCAGAGATACAAACTTGTTTTGCTCTTGGCAAGAGCTTAGGGATGATAAATTGCCTGTAAGGGAAAGCCTGGGATGAAGTATGTGTTTGGTGCAGACCGAGACACTTAAGAGTTCTTTTTGCCCGCCTTTCTCAGGCGAGGTCTCTATCTGTTGCCTTTATTCCTTTTCAATGTAGAGCACAACCTTAACCCATGTGAACAAATCATCTGCCCTTTTGCCACAGCTATTCAAGTTGATATGGACAGTTCAAATTTGAACTGGTCTGGCAGCTGAGGGTCGGTTCTGCTTGGATTTTTGCAGAAATATTTCTAGTCCGTTCCAGCCGCGGTTCACTATCAACTTCATGATCCGACAGATGTCTGATTTTCAAAGAAGATTCTGTGTATGCTCTTGGGAGCATCTCATTCTACACGCTGCAGTCTTCCAGGGCTCCAAGCAAGAGCATCCACGTTTTGACTTTCAGAGTAAGGTCGAGGAAATGGATAAATTACCGTACTCTTCATTCATTGTTTGTAATGCTACTGTCTTGATGAAATGTAAAATTGCTAAAAGCGTGTAGTGACTGTCAGGGGGGATCATTTGATGAACTCAGCTGAGTTACAGTAAGGCTTCCAATTACATCAGGCATGTCAAAATGACAGTATAGTTTTGCAAGGATATGTTTTTTGATAATGATCCCCACAATGCATTTTCAAATCTCCATAATAGCAAGAGCTTGTTTGGGAAAGTGGTTCAGACAGCTCCCTTTTTGTAAAGTCTTTATTCCCAAGGCTCCCAAGAAGTCGCAAAGTGTTTTCCAGAAATTATTCCTTTTAGAAAGACCCTGCTTTTAAATGATTAATGTAGATGGAGTGCTGCCTTTATTCTAGCTATGAATTTGGACCTGTTCTTGTTAGCTGTTTGAGAAGACAGGCTCTTCATCCTCATCTTCCACAGGAATTAATAGAAACTGAAGGCACTTCAAGAGCAAATTCGTGGTAACGTATGCCTTTCTGTGTGTCAGACACATCTCTTGATTCTGGGGAATGCTTTGTTTCACATAACTGAAGGTTTACTGTTATGGAGAAGCCCTTTCACCTGCTGGTACAGATTCTCACAGTAAACCAAAAAAGCTTTGCATCAAATATACCTTCCTTTGTTTGGCTTGAGACATGTAGCTGCCTCTGCAAATTAGCTTCCTATCTGGAATGTTTTTGTCTAAGTACAAATGCAGAATTGCACCAACCACTTCAGTTCAAAGTGAACACATTTCTGGCCTCGCACACTTACGCAGGTCAGGGGTGCAATTGCCCAAATCATTTTGATCTGTGAGGGCCACGTTTGTGCTTCTTCACTGTGGAAGTCATCTGAAAGTCCTTTTGACGGGAAGCCAAGCTGCTTCTTGACAGACCGTGCAAACTGATTCCAGTTAACGTCCTAGATCTTCTCAGACGCCTTCTGTAGCGATTCCCCAGTAGTCTGTGTCTTTGGGCCACTAAGGATTTCATGGTGTATATGATACAGAGGGCATCTTATTCTGTCTTATCCTGAACTACCCTATCCTAACTGGTAGTAGTGCAGTGGAATGGAGGCAGAATCTGGGCAGTAGGACCTTTCTCTCATGGAGTTAGTCCTTTACCACCCCTTTGTAAATCAGTGTCAGTGCATTTTATCTTGTTTTCAGCAGGATGTTACCGCAGGGGAATTTACAAGTTTGTTAATTAAAACTCTGTTCAGCCTTCCTTGGCAAATTGTTTCAGAGCTGTTCAGAAGGTTACATGGGAAATACGACTACGGATGAAGATTACTATTGATGTCCTGAATAGACTAAATGCTTACAGGAACCCGGATGCTTAGTGCAGCATTTGCACCTGGAGCAATGGTGTATTTTAGCCATCCTAAACCTTTGTTCTTGGGCTGCTGTAATGATGAAATAACTGTATTGAAATGTGAATCTGTCGCTGCCTTAGCATTACTTGACCAGGAGAGGGGGATCGTTTGCCGTTCATTTCCTCAGGCACTCGTGGTGGGAAATACAACGCTGAATGTTTTGCGCTTATCTTGACTCCATGTTTTCAACAGGAATAAGCGGATGCCACAGTAATCAGATCTGGCTTTCTTGAATTTTGAAACTTGATGTTTTAGCTGTTCTAGATCTAGGACTTCAGTCAAAATTTGTAATTTGTTTTCAAGATATATTGTTCACGGCTGATGAAAATGTTTAACTAGAAATGCAAAGGTTCCTTGTGGTCTCTTTGCTGCCTTTGCAGCATCGGAACAGAGGATGTGACAGGAGGTGAGCAGAAGCTCGGAGCAGCGCCGCGTGCCATCCACACCACTGATTGCTGGTGCCCGCGTCGGATCCGAGATTGAACAGTTGGGCAGCATTTCCAAACACACACAAATACGCATGTGCAAAGGGGACCGGGCCGTGTCCCCAGCGGTTCCCGACTCTTTGGATTTGGCATTCCTGATGCTTTCCTACGCGCCTCGTTGTTCCTGGCCCCCTGGGGTGGGGAGGCTGTGGGCACCCCCGGCTCCGCGGGAGGCGGCCCGGGCGGTGGCCGGGCGCTCTCCATGGTGCTGACGGGGCGCTCTCCACGGTGCTCCCTGGCTGCTGCCTCGACCACGCTCTGTGCGGAGTCCCCCAAACCCACAAATAACCCTCTAGCGATCGCTGCCAAAGGTGCCCGAGAAGAGCTCTGGGGGAGCAGAAAGCTCTCACCCTTGGGATTCGCTCTGTAGTAAATCCCTGCCATGATTTTTTCTATCCTTGCCAAATAAACGTGCTAAAAGGCACAGTTTGTCTGTAGGCCAGTGGAATTCAGTTCACCGTTGGTAATGATGCTGTTCTATATATTGGTTCGGTCAGACATTGGGACCTCTGAAGTTATTTGGGTGGGGGAAGAGACTCCAAAAATAAAGGAACCTCAGTCTTATTTCTTCTGTGAGGAAAAAATGAAAAACATCTAGCTTAGAAGAAGGATTTGATGTGTTCGTGTTTTTAGTGTGGTTGTTAATTTGGGGAGTATGTGGAAATAGTCTTTGAGAGCTCTTTGGGAATCCTTAATACAGGATTTTATCGTGTGTTTTTATAAACAGGTATCAGATAGGTCTTTTTTGTTATAAGAAGTGGGAAAATGCACTTGAAAGAAATCTTAAATGATACACATCTTTGCCATAAGTATTCGATGAAGGAATGCATTATCTAACTCTTCTTTATGTTTTTATTACATCAAATAAGCAAAAGAGAAAAGAACTAGTGTTATTGGCTTCAGAGCAGGTATACTAGACTGCTGTAGGTCATTATTTAAGGCACATTATTGCTGATCTATTTTAGAAATTGTGTAGTTAGAATCCTTCTTATGATTGGTTATGTGTAGGCCGCTATTGCAGCCTAAACATGTAGAGTACGGGCCTGATTACAGGTGGGTAGGTGAAATCTAACCATATCATTAGTTCTGATGGGTATGCCAGTGTTATGGTTTAACCCAAGCCAGCAGCTGGAACCACACAGCCGCTTGCTTGCTCCCACTGGTTTGGATGGGAGAAAGAATATGAAAAGCGAGGGGAAAAACCCCTTATGGGTTGAGGTAGATTTACTTATTAAACTAAGTAAAGCTAAAGCTGTGCACGTAAGCAAAGCAAAACAAGAAATTCATTCGCTGCTTCCCATGGTTAGGCAGGTGTTCCATCATAAAAGCAGGACTCTATCATGCATAACAGTTTCTTGGGAAGATAAACACTATCGTTCTGAATGTCCCCCCACTTGCTTCTTCCCCCAGCTTTACATACTGAGCATGACACCACATGGTATGGAATAGCCCTTTGGTCAGTTGGGGACAGCTGTCCCGGCTGTGTCCCTTCCCAACTTCTTGTGTTGTCTCCCCCCCGCCCCCCACCAAGTCCTCGCTGGCAGAAGAGGCCTTGAGAGCTTAGCAACAACTAAAACCCACCAGTGTGCTGTCAAAAGTATTTCTCATCCCAAATCCAAAACATAGCACTATACCAGCTGCTAATGAAGCCAGTTAACTATCTGAGCTGAACCTAGACAGTCAGTGATAGAAATGCTGTTTCAGATAGCGTACATATAGTAGACAGAAATATAAAGATGCATCGCTCGGTCATACTCTTCTTCTTCCATACTTTGCAAACTGAAACAAACTGTGAAACACAATTGTTTATTTTGTGAGTCATCTTTAATTTTGGAAAGCTCATTTTTCGGGTCAGACTGCTGCACATACAAATACGTGTATTTACATATATGATAATATTTGTATAAGTAGCAATCACTCAAGCCTTTGTTTTGATAGCTGTGGGCATGTAAACTTTTAGTTCAAGGTAGGCAGGGCCCGTTCAAACGGAAATCCATGTGACCTGGCCCAACGCTAAAGTGCTGGCACGCTTTTACATGTAACATAACAGCAAGGATGCGTAAGCAGAGCTGATTATGTGCAGCATCTAGGTTGCAACTGAAAGGATTTAAAGTGGATGAGATCTGGGTCATGTTGGCTTACGGGCTTCCAACGCAGTGGCAACCAAGTCAGTTTTCCTATTATATGCTCTGGTTGCCCAGGCATAATTATTTTTTGGGTCGTTATCATTTGTAAAGTTATTTGTATTTACGTCATCCTTAAGCACTTAGCTTTGAGATAATAGAATTCTCTTTGCAGATCAACAAATGTTCCTATTAAATTGGTTATACTACGGACAACGCCGTAGTCCGGCCACAGTGTTGTAACAGGATAATTTCTGAATGTAATGAACTATTACGTTAGATAAATCAGGGGGGTTAGAATAGAGAGTCCTCCTTTTGTCTCTGCAGACAAGCTCGATGGAAAGACTCCCCTGGTTTCTGGGAAAACAACTAATAGGGCTTTTTAATCACGAGTGGTAGAACGGATCCGTCAGGGACACAAGTGAAATATATGCATATAACTTGCTTTCTGTGACTTTTTCTCACATAATTACCCTTGAGCTTGAAATATGCCCCGTCTCTAGGAGCTAACTGTAACTCAGCAGTATCTGGCTATAATGCAAACGCTCAGAAAAAAGGTGGAAAAAAGCTTTCTGAAAACGGGCTGGATCATTATACAGGAAGGCGTTCAAGTGAAAAAAAAAATTAAAACACTTATTTTTATCATAAAACTCAAAAGCTCTAAAGTCTTAGCCACTCCCTGAGGAGTGAGGAACTCCTGAGCCTGAGGAACGCACTGCGTGGTTTGGGAGTCGGACGTGGCAGATCTGCAGCACCTTCAGGACGATCCCTTGGGTCCTTCCTGGCATTAATAGCAGCTTTTGTCCCCACAAGATCAAACCTGAGCATAATCAAAGACAAAAGAAGGTAGGGCAGGAAGGGCCAGGACAGGAAAGAAGATGAGAATGCAAACTGCGGTGTTGAATTAAATGATTGTGGTCCTGATCCAAAATCCATTTAAATCAATAAAATGTCTGCTGTTGCCCTTAGTGAGCTATTGGGTCAGGCACGATTTGACTTAGTTAAAACAGCATGTGACGTCAATATTTTCAATCGATAAGAAAACTAAAATAAGTGGAGTGATATTTAGAATTAACGCAACTTAGTTGTCATCAGAAAACTGCAAAATGGACGTTCTTGCCAGAAATGTCTGTCTCTAGATAAATTAGGATTCTGATGAAAAAAAAAAGCCTGCTTCTTGAATTGCCAACTTTGACACAGCTGGAATGTCTTTACCTCATATTTGGGATATTTATTTAAACCGGAGGCATCGGTCTCTGAAGAGATTTTCTAAATCCTCTTCTCGGCGTTCAGAAAGTTGGTGGTGTGTGCAAAGCATTGCTTTGTCATGGCGCAGCTTGGACAGTAATAAAGGATGACTGCAAGGACTTCTATGATTTGAGAACGGCAGTTATTTTATCTTTGCCGCCTTTGCCGGTCTGTAAGCGCTTGCCGGTGGCAGTGGTACTTGGAACACATAGTTAAGCTCCAGAAATCTGCCTTACAATGTCGTGGATGCTGGAAATTCAGAAAGGTTCAGAGAGAGATGGAGCAAGTTCATGGAAAACAGCCTGTGAGGACGACTGCATAAATTGAAATGTCTAGCACCGATGTCCGTCAGGCTGAAATGACCAGAAGGTGGGAGGGTACTTGAAAGTATCACGCGTGTTTTGCCAGGTACCTGATTTTTGGAGACAGAGGACTTTGGTCTCATCCCGCAGCTCTTATGTTCTTAGGAGCAAACATGCAACCATACTGTCTCAGTTTCTTCATCTGTAATATAAGAAAAATGAATTTTATGCGAGTAGATGAACATTTTCGGTAACTCTTTCAAGATGAAGGTAGCTAAGCAGTATATTTTTTTTTTCCCTGGTTTAGTTATTAATTACATTTGAAGTTTGTCAGTGTTGAACTGAACACCTTCAAGCCAGAAACCCGCTGTGCAAGGGAGGGTTACGGTATTGCCGATACTACGGCGTCATCTCTAATAGGTTTTTAGCACTGACGGCTAAACCTGCCAGTGCTGTGTGTTACACCCAGGTGATATAACAGAAAAGAAGGGAAAGGCGTTAAGACTGGTCTGATTTATGTCTATTAATGTATGTGCCATGACTTGCCCTTTTTCATTTCTTCTTCTGTACTGCCTCTTCAATTAGTAAAATAAATGTAATCAAGGTACAGAAAAAAAACCAGAACACAGTTCTATATATGATCGTTTCAGTACCAGTTCAGTGACACTAATTTCCAGCCTAGAGCTTTCTGGAACACTTTGTCTTCACGTATTCGGTAACGTGAGAATGAGAGCGTGTGGAGCCTTTTTTTAACCTTAATGTTTTTTCTTTCAGGAAAACATAAAATGAAACCTGCGCGGTATGGATATGCGATTGCTAACGCACTTCTGGGGTTGTTGTACCTTTAGAATTAGGGTAATGGCTACGGCGTGTGAATAATAGATAGGAGCGTGGATTAACCGATGAGTGAGACAGGAGGCAATTTATAAATGTAGCGTGTACTTCCATAGTTAGCTTTGTGCTTTGACTTTCCCCAAGAATTTATTTTGGCCTTTTTTTTTTTTTTTCTTCTAGGAATATGTAATTCTGTAGATAGTGGAACGTCTGAATATGCTAATGTTCACAATCCATCCGCATCATTTTAAATAGTTGAATTAAGTGCCTTGTTACGCTGCTCTGGCACTCCAAATATTTTTGTCCCTATCGAAAACGTTCCATCATCTCCGTTCTCGGTGTTCGGAGAAGAGTTTCCTGACCCGGAGGGACAGGGATTCCTCCCTCTGACGTTTTAACCTGGAATAACTACGGAGAGGGCAGGTCGACATCCGTGCTTGTGGGTGGAAGGGAGATCTTTCTACAAGTCAGTGCCTAAAAAGGCCATTAATGGCTGTGGGTGCGCATCTCCAAGCCTGGTCTAACGTGTCCTGCCGTTCAACAAGAAGGAGAAGGGTAAATCGCTGCAGAACGTGTAAGGACAGAGGTGGTGGTTGTTGTGTGGTTGTAAAATAATGCGTGGATGTGCTTGTTGTTAGGTGATACATACAAGTCAGGGAGCGCGTCTCTTTGGAGGGACCCCAATTCCCCTACAGAACTGCGAGGTGCCTTGTCCAGAATGGGTCTTTCAGAACGCTAGCCAAAAAGTTGAATTGCCCGGCTCTCATCCCTGCCAAACTATTGCCTGGGACAGCCCTTTCCCATTTTTAGCAGTTTGAAATCAATTTTGATTTCCAGCCTGCTTCCTGACGGCGCTAGCAGCTCAGAACTGGAAAGAGCAGGCTCCGTTCTGACTTTGAGGCCCGGAAGGCTTTTCCCACTCCCTCCCTGCCTCCCTTTTTCTGTAACTCTGGGAAATGATGAGGACGGATTTGAGTCACGCTTTTTTGGCATTATCGCAGAATCGCCTCGGTTGGAAGGGGCCTTTCAGATCATCGTGTCCAACCATCAACCTAACTCTGACAAAAACCATCGCTAAGCCCCGTCTGTAAGCACCACGGCTGCCCATCTTTTGAATACCTCCAGGGATGGTGAACACCTCCAGGGAATCCAGGGAAACCAGGCTATTTCTAAGCTTGGTTTTAACTTCGGGTTTGCACTGCCGGCGTGATTTATGTGGAGAGAACCTCCTCTATAGGAGATGGACCCCTGTTAGTGGATACGCTTCGAGGAAGAGAATCTCTTGTTTACGTCCTCTCCTCTTGTACTCAATTACTGTTGATTTTCATCCAGTAGGTTTCAACAGACAGAAAAACGCTGATTTGCTCAGCGAATCGTGTCTCTCTACCTCCAAGCTGGCAGCGGGAGCCAAGCGCCGATCATAGCTGTGGCTAGTAAAGCGCTGCGGCGCAGGAGCTTATTGTCTCAGCTGTGGCGAGTCAGGTCGAAACAACAAAACCTGGAGGCCGTGAAATCAGGAGAGCAGGTCGGGAAGTTAACGATCTGTGCCAGTTTGTAAACCAGGCAGATCGGAGCTGTAACCCGAATTAAGCACGCCATGCGCCTGTGGGTCTCCCGATGAGGTTGGTCCCTCGGAGCCCGTTCACAAATCACGCGGGAGGCGCTGTAGAAGTCTTTATAAGCTTTGTTATCCCGAACGGGAATTTGTTGAATCTCACGAGTTAGTTATTTCTACGTTCAGAGCTAACGATGACAAATGTTTTTCAGAGAAAAAAAAAAAAAACAAAACACCCTTTTTCTGGTACTGTGTTCTTTTAATGTTATTGTGCATCTGCCCACTCTCCCACTCCCCTCCTACATACCGTTTGTGGCAGCAGCGCTGTATATTCTGTGGTTTGGTGTTTTTTTTTTTTATGTAGCGGCTTCACAAATACGTTTTTCTATGTTTAGGGGGAAATTGCTCAGTCTCCATTTTTACCGAACAGATCCGGCAAATTTAATCTTCAGACCGATGTCTGCGGAAGGTTTTCTTTCTGTTAAGATCTGTGTGCGCAGGGCAATGACAAACCATTTTCTACTTTTGTTAGGAAAATCTTTCTGTCTTAAAACAGAACACTTTTTTCCTGCAGGGACATTAGCTGTGTCAAGTATTAAGTGATACATACTTTATGTTCTTCTCCCCGGATTGGACGTGTTCTTTCTAAAATAGTCTATTGAAAATTACTTCTTTTTTTTTTTTTTTTTAGCCACACGATGGTGAAATATTTATATGTTTCCTTGAGGCTAAGGGAAAGATGTTTATGGGGCATAATGGGGAACTCAAACTGATCTGAAGCTGCTCTTTGCCAGTGATCTTCTAAAGAATATTTGCTATTTGATTTTGTCTGTCTTGGCACCAGTTGTTCAATTCAAGCGTCTGGGTTGTTTTTTTTTCTCTTGTGTAGCATGGGTTATGAAGTACATCAAGTCCTTTATTAAGGTCTAAGTGAGTTTTCTGAAAGAATAATTATTTGAGACGGAGCTGATGAGCTTCCACATATCTATCGTCAAAAGATGACAAATTGTTTAATATTCATGACTCCTATAAACCCTCCTGTGTATCAAACCCTCCTGTGTGTACTACATACCAGGATTTAAGCATTCGGTGGCTTAAGGAAACCTTGAACCATGATTCAGGGAAACCCTAAGACCAGGGTTATAAAGCGCGGGGGCCTGTGTTTTGCTCTCATTTTCATATTTCCCGCTTAAGATCCCGCAGAAAGGTTGGGAAGATGAGCGCCTGCCCGCTGTATGAGGAAGGCAGAATTCTAAATTACCAGCTGCTCATTCCTGGTGTACGAGCGGTGCCACCTGTGAGGCTCATACAACGTTAATCATAGAATCTTCATGGTTGGAAAGGACCTTTGAGATCATCGAGTCCAACCATACGTTAAGAAGGCAAGGCGAGCTACAGGCCTATGAAAGAATCCGATTTCCTCCTTGATTTTATCTCTTTGGCTGCCTCCGCCTGTCTCGCGTTGCTGGTGGCTGGTTGCTGCAGCTTGTGTTTTAGCCCTCGGTTGCGTGTAGCCCCGTTTCTCACAAAGAGGAACAACTGGGAGAAAATCTGCCCGTGCGTACAGAGGAGCCGGAAAAAAGGTTGGCTGGCACTTTGTACCCTCCTTCTTCTGGTGGCTTCTTCCACTAGAGAAATAAATTTTTGATGGAACGCACAGATGGCTGGCTCAAATGCGAAATAGATGCCTGCTTTAAAGATGCCTTTATGGTGCTTCGTAGTTTCCACGTACCAAGCATTTTGTGAAAATTAGGTTGTTGAAATTTTGTGAAATTCTCAAAGTGAAACCCTCACAGTAAAAACGCGAGCCATCAATAGCGATTAGTTCCGTGGTAATAATAAATAGTCTTGGTCTACGTGAGCTGAAAAGAGCCCAATGCTGTGGCTACAAAAATACCGTGGGGTTGGGATTAGTCCTGGTCTACGAGCTTTTGACACACGAAGAGCTCGCAGGGCATCTGGGACGGATTTGGTGGTGCTGTCTTATAGTGACGTTTGTGGCGTTCGGTCACATTCAGCCTGAAGTTGAACTATATTGCAGAGGGAAGCTTGGCTAAAGGAAGTATTTCTTTGATTTTGGTGATTTTTTTCAGTGCTGCCATCGGTGGGCTCCCGGACCCCCGGCTCCTCTGGGGTGGCTGAGCCAGGGATGCCAACATCTCTCTCTGCTGGGTCGCAGCGTGGCCGTCCTCCTCTCCCCCGGGACCTGGCTGGGTGGTGGCGGAGGGAGCTGCAACGCGCTCGGCTGTCTCTGCCGCAAAGCTGTGCCCGTTCCTATTTTGATGAATAAATGGTGACGCTAATAGCGATAACAGTTACCCCGGGGAGGTGGGAGCGGAGCTTTGATACGCTGGTTTTAGCAGGGGGATAAGCGATTGGGGGAACGACAGACCCATCTGTCTCTGATATTAAGGCTGGAAATTAACGTCCCAAACCCAAATGATATTTGGGGGGGGGGGGGGGGGTGGAGAAGGAGGAGACTAATTAACAGCATGTTGTCTCTGCCTCTGTTGATCCCTGTCGCTCCACAGCTATAATTGTTCTCCATCTTCGAGGCAGGGGCTCCGTAAGTTGTCTTAGGAAGCGTCTGAAAGCCGCTTTTGGCGTTGAATAATAACGACCGGCAGCACGGTATTATTTTTACCTCGGCTGAGTGGGGCCGGCTGAGCCCAGATGACGCTGCGTGCTCTGCCCTCCCCCCCCCCCCCCGGCCCCCCCACCCCAGCAGCGTCCCCTTCCTCGCTTGCCTTTGGTTCGCCGCTTAATGCAGCTCTCCTGATGCAGCCTCACGTGGCCGCATAAAGGCACAATGAGGACTTGACTATCGCAAGCCGGTTGCCGGCGGCTCGCCGTGCTGCCCGCAGGTGAGCGGGCTGGGCTCTCCCAGCCCGGCAGCTTTTTGCTCCCGTTTTCTTCTCGACCGGCTGGGCATTAAGGGGAAGAAAAGCTGGTGAGGAGGGAGAAGAGCAGGGAAAAGCCTACGCCTGGGCTCCAGCGCGCAGGCGGTCGCAGCAGCAGTAAGTCAGACTGCACCATTTTCTTCTCACCCTGCGTAAAGGCGATGTGAGAAGCCGAAAGGAGCTGCTCCCTCCCCCAGCTCGGGGGGGTGATGCTGAAGTGGAGCCTTCCTCCCCGGCAGAAGACGCAGCCGATCTGGAGGAATCCCAAGAGACCTTTTCCAATTTGGTGATGTGTGTTTAAAGGCCGATTTTTCTCCTTTTTTTTTTTTTTTTTTTTTGTTCCCCCCCTTACTCCTCAGCGAAGTCTGAAGCTCATCTTCCCTTGCGGTGGCAGCCAAGCCGAAGCCTTTTCAGCCCGCTAGCAGATACTTGCCGGCCGCTCTCCGGTTGCGTGCCGGCGGCTGCCAGCACTTCGGCACCTCGCGTGCGTGGACGTGGCGCTCGTGCTTCTCAGTTATGGGTGCTGCAGAGGCCGGAGCAGAGCTGTGACCTTTTCCTTTGGTGCTGGTGCCGGTGAGGGAAAAGCCGGAGGAGGAAGAGGTGGATTACACCGGGAAGTTCTGGCTGGTGGCCAGCGCCCTTGCCAGGGCAGGGGAGGGGGGAAATAAATCACCTGGATATCCGCGTGTGGTGGAAACGGCTTCCTTGGAGCTGGTGTTTTCCTCTCCAAAATGGCTCACGCGGCCGCTTCCATTAAAAAAGTTCGAGAGTCCGAACTGGAAGAGAGGGAGAGGAACCTTGAGAAGGAGAGGAAAAGGCAGCGGAAAATCTCTAGGGCAGATCGGAAACGCAAGGTATGAGGGGAAAACCAGCCCCCTTCTCCATTTCCCCCCCACCCCGTACCCTTCCTCTCTCTGTGCTTCGTGGGTGGTTTCTGTCATACGTGATGCTTTCCCCTTCATTTTCCTAACCTTTCACATCATAGTCCCCCTTCGTATCCCTTCCCGTCCTCTCCGAGCCCGGCTGCAGCGAGACTTGAGATGCTCCCAGCCACGGCAGTCCACAGCTACGCAGGGAAAAGGTGCAAATCCAGCTGGCCGTTGGCGCACCGGTATTGCCACTTCTTCCTTTCGTCCCCACAAGGGTTGGGGGACGCCTGTCACCCCTCGGGAGCCGGGTCTCTCCCTCCTCCGGCTGGTCTGAAGGAAGTTGTGAGGGAGGGAGGCGGCGGCGGTTGTCGGGCTGCGCGGCGTGAAGGTGCGCGTTTGGGTCTTTCACGACGGCGTTTTTGCCCCCGTTCCCTCCCGTTCTTTTTTGGTACCCCCTTCCCGTGCTGCCGGCGTTGCTCAACGCTGCGTGTCGGAGCGGAGCCGGCGGGGGTTTACACCGTACACTGCAGGTGTGTTTTTCTAGCCGGGGCCTGAAACACAAGTCCGCAATCTGTTGGGTTTGCTGGGTTTTTTTGGTTTTGTTCCCCCCCAACCCCGTCTGTTGCTGATGGCAATCTTTGATTCTGCTGAGGCATATCTATTTAGATGTTTCAGGTTTGGGGGAGGTTTTGTCCTGATTTATAATTAACTATTGTTTTTCTTCTGCGTTAGAACGGAGGAATAACATCCCTGATTGCCGGGGGGGGAGGAGGGGGGGGGGGATAAAAAAATTCAATAGAGATTATTTATTTGCCAGCTCACTCTGTACTTTCCAAGGGCACAAATATTGTATGTTAGTGGAGAAAATATTAAAAAAAAAAAAAAAAAAACTCCAAACCCTGAAGCTTCTGTTAGGGTTAGCTTTAGGACTATATTGCATTGGGAGTGCCTGTGTTAATGCCTCCTCGTTGCCGTTTCTTTTCTCCCATCTCGGGAATCTCTAGATGGTGGTATGTGTTAACTCATTCACTGACACCGTGTTTTGATCCGTTCTTTATAAATTTCTTCTGGAAGAGACATAACCTGTCTTTTTCTTTTTTGCTACAATGCACGTAAACACAGATCTCTCTATAAAAAGGAGAAGAGCAGAATCCAGCCAATGTAACGTTTGACTGTACAGACCCTTTTGGCAAATCTCTAGGATTCAGATGCCATCTGCTCCCTTGGCATACCTGGGAAATCGTTGAATTCATCTTACGTTCCGTCTTACGGATTGCCGTGTTCTGAACTGCACGAGTTAAATGAAATTACCGAGGCTGTTGGATACCTTTGGGACCTTTGGATACGGTCTCCCTGACTTCTAAAAGGCTTGCTTTGCAGAGTTGGTTAAGTTGCATCGGAATTCTCTTTATCAGCCCCAGGGTGTCATTTGTAGCGTGGGCAGTGCCTGGGTGCCGGGGCAGAGCCGCTGGGGGCAGATTGCGATTACCAGCCTAATCCCCTAAATGGGACACTGCAGCAGGAGGTGGTTTTGGGCGATTACGGTTTTGATGGTGGACTTCTCTGCAAAACAGCTTTTTTTTAAAAAAACAAACCAAACCAAAAAAATGTATTTCATGTGTGGATGTCCTTGCTGGAGAGAGGGGTGGGTTGTTTTTTCACGTTTGCCCAGCACCCGTCTCGGTTACTTCATCACAGGGTGTCTCGTTTTTTTTTTTCTCCCGGATTTCACGTTATCTTTATTTCCATCGGTGCGTTTGCTTCGAGTGCGTATCCTCCTACTTTAATTAAAGCTGGCTAGAATTAACGCTGCCCCTTCTGCTATCTCTTTTCCCCGAGTGCTGCGTATCCCTGACTGCAAGCAGCCAGGCTCAGGCTGCGTCCGCGTTAGCAATAACCTATGGGCGTGCGGGCTCCTCCTTGTCAGATTTTTCCAATCGGCCTTTGCTTAGAAAACATGGAGAATACCTCAACGCTGTTTGCCTTCCCCCCCCCCCCCCCCCTTCCTTTTTTAATATTCAGCCCTGGCCCTCGCTCCTGTCTCCCTTTTTTTTTTTTCACTGCGGCGGTACCTTGCTGTTACGTAAAGAAGCGCTTGGCTGCACCCTAAACTCGCCGTCAGCTGGCGACGGCGGGGGTCGGGCTGGGCATCCTCCCTCTTCCTCCTCCTCCTCCCTGAGCCACACAAGCCTGAGTTTGTCCATGTTTGCCTGTATACACGCTCATACCGTGCAGAACGCATAGTATAGAGCAGATTAGATATATGAATAAATATATACACTTATACACACCAAATACATAATACACATTCTATATAATACTTGTATTGATTCATCGATCTAAGTGAGATATATGTATCTGGGAGACGTATTTACATACGCGTCCCTTAAACTGCCGGGGAAAACGAATTGTTCTACCCCAAAATGTGGTTTATGTTCCTAGTAGGTGCAGAGCCCTCTCGGTTTTTGTGGACTTCCTTGGAAAATGGAGGCTGCGAACAAATTGTACGTGCGGGCCCGTGGGAGACCAAAAGTGAATGAATATTGTTTGATCGCTCTCAGCGCTTACACTCTTTCTACATGGGGGGAATACGATCCCAGCGTTCTGAATTATTTAAAAGCTGTTGCATTGCAGGGACGGGATTTTCAGTACAGGAGAGATCCATTTTGTTTTGTAGGAATGACAGTGCCGGGGGAGGGGGAGACGACACCGACACAATATGTTAACGTAAGGAATTGTGAACTGTCTCTTCGAAACCTCCTCTGGATACGTGCCGTATAGCGGTACGTGCTCTATGTGTCAAGCGCCGATTTGGCCTTGGGATGGAAACTTTTTCTCTGACCCTGGCACATCCTGATTATGCAAAAGAGGATAACGAAGGGCTGTGACTTGACCTCTTCCACTCCGCCAGCGTGTTGGGCATCCGTCGGTACCGTCCCATGTTCCTCCTTCATCCCTGTTTCCAGGGATGCTGCAGGGTGTGGGATTTTTGTGGCTTCGCCCCTCCTTGTATTTTGCTTAATGATGTTTTGCAGCGTGACGATCGTCTGCCGCGGTAGCAGCACTGCAAACCACGGCTGTAGCTCCCGTGCTTCTCCGGCAGGACCAGAATCTTCTTAAATGTCATCACGTCTGCTGCTCGACGTGGCTCTGGACAGTAACAACTCCCTGGCCATTAGCAGAGCTGGGAAAAGGGCCAGCGCCAGCAGCGGCTCTTGCTGGGGTGATGTCTCTGCAGTCCTGAGGCATTTGTAGTTGTTTAAAGATGAAGGGAATTATTCTGCACCCAAAAAACTGGAAGAAGGTGTTTGCAGGCTGAAGGCAAATTTCCAGACCTTCTCCTGCGTTCTTTTTGAGACTGACCTGATTGACTTTTTTTTTTTTTTTCTTTTAAAAAAAACAAAACCAACCAGTTGACAGGAGTCAGCTCTGCTCATCTGGCATTCAAATGGGAATTTTTCAGTTCTATGTGTGCAGCCTTTTCCTGCAGCGTTGCCGAACACGTGCGGGTGCGAATACGTGGACGTAAACAAGAAACCCCCAACAGTCTGAATGGTGCCGTGAATACCCAAATGTGCCAAGAGCGTTAAACCCGATACGAACAGAGGAGGCGAGCAGCTTAAAATATATAGATTTTATAGAAATTTAGGCACGACTAATTCCGTTATACCTAAATTCAGGATATGTAAGGCCCAGCTCCAGTGTCTTTGGAATTGCTGAATACGGCTCGTTTTTTGCAGGGTGAGGAAAGGGGAAGGGCGTGATTACGTGATGGTCACTCACTGAGTCAGCAGCGAAGCTGGAATTACAGCCCTGGAGTCCAGCTTCCCAGCCCCTGGCAGTATGTAACACGCACTTGCTTTTCCCCGTCTAAAATACTTTTTGAAGCAGAGCTCCCTGCCTTTGCGCGTGACAAACGTTTCAAAGATTTTTAGGAAACGCCCAAAAAATAAAACCCCAAACCAAAAAAAAAGGTGTTATCGAACATGGATCTTGCTGCCAAACAAAGCTCATGTTTGAACGTACAAATATGGCGAGCTGATGCCTGTTACCCTTTTGCCGTCGGCGATGAGGACGGATTTTGACCTCTGGGCTCTACGAGCAGTAAGTGGGTATTTATTTAGTATTTAAATACGCAGTTTTAAAAAAAAGTTTTTTAAACTTTTGTACCGTTTTTAAAGGCTAGCCTCAGGAGTTCGGCATCCTTTAGCATAAAACGTCCCACGGTATCTAGAATGTTCACCGTTGCTTGCCAAAAAGAGGTTGGGGGGCTTGGCGTCGCTGTGAATTTTGTCCTTCGCTTGGCAGCCGAAGCACCGTGGAAGCTCCCACGGAGCTGCTGCTGGGCAAATCTGCAGGAAGCTGAGGATGGGGTGGAGAAGTAAAGAGCTGCTGCTGTCAGCAGAATTCAGGTGTGTACGGGGAAGAGTCCAATGTTGGGTAAATTCCTTCCATGGCGTAGCCGCAGAAAACAGGGACGGAGTTTTCTTTGTTTTCCTTCCACAGCAGACCTTTTTCCACATTGCCGTCTCCCTTCTCGCAAACTGAGTATCGGAAAGAAATCTCGTGTTAAAAATTCACGTAGAAAATGATGTCATGTTTGTCTCGGAACTGGGTGGAAAAGCCTGTTTGAAAATCGGTCCTGCCTTCGGGAGGGAAAGGGGCTGTTTGTCAGCCCCCGAGGCTGGCAGCCACCACGTTCATCCCTTGGGAAAGGACGAAAGCCTCGGTGGGGAAAGGAGGACGTGGAGGACTCAAGGAGCGCTTGAGCGTGCTAGAAAAAGGTATCCCAAGGAGGAAGTCATGCGGAGGTACAGTTCTTCCCTCTTGGTCGCTCCTGCTTTGGTTCGTGGATGCCTCACACTATCTCCCCTGGTGTGAACATGCCGCAGGATCAGTGTAGGGTTTGTATTGGGCTAAGGAAGGGAAAGGGAGCGTCTGTCACTGTTTAACCTCTCTGTACTTGGAGCTTTCAAGGTTTATTGCAGCTTTAACCGACTGTTTTTAATTCGGCGCTGAGTGTGTCTCATCTGTTCAGTGTTGCGTTCGTTGCCTTGGCAAACATCTTTGTGATTCACTAGAATTTCTAGATGTTTCAAATGCCTCTTCAGCCACGAAAAAAAAAAAAATAATCTTTTTGGAGTTTCGTAACCGAGCATTTGCGTAGGTGGTGCCTATTCCGGGTGCCCTTTGAGCATTTACCTTCTGCATCTCCAGCTTCTGTTTTCATTATGTAGATATTTCCTGGCATGAAAATAATACCCCGCTGTTGGCTCCCTGGTAAAATGGAGCTGCTTTTGATGACATGGCATTTCATGATGGATTGGTATTTGCTGCTTTGGTTTCTGGGTGCCCTCTCTGAGGGGCGGTACGGAGCTTGCACGTACTGGGCTGCGACGACACGCTCGCCGCGTTTAACGTGTGCGTCCCATCCGGTCCGTCTTTCTCAGGCGAGTTAGGGACCGAGTTCACTGTGGGTTTAATTTAAACGAGGAAACCCAAGCTGGGCTCTAAAATGATGGCTGCTTAAGCTCCGTTTACCTTTCCGCAGACACAGATTGTTACCGTAGTGCCCAGCGTCGTTATTTCTCTACTCTTCTTTGAGGCTTTCGCCCTGCTTCTCATAATTAAACTGGGAATAAATACACGATATTCTGAAAAAAGGCAAGGCAGGGGCTGTAGTGAAGACTGATGCTCTCCGGTTCCCTCATTTCTGATGGGAAAGGCGCAATCTCCACTACAAGTTTAAATTTGCTCCACTTGATATTGTTGTCTAACCATACTGTGATTTCTATGTGGCTTTTAAATATAATCTCCATAGTAACTTTTGAAAGATGAAATTTATTTGGGCTTAACAAATCGTACGTAGGCAGTATTTCAAAACACGGATCACTTACCTAAGTGTATTTTTGGTGCCTTGGGTAAATACGCCTCTTCACAGCTTTAAATTGAAGTAATCCGTACCTGGGATAGTGGGGAAAATATTGCCTCAATAGGCAGGACCTGGGGGGTAGGTCGGTAGATAGCTGTCATGAAATAAAGATCCCTGATGCTTACTTCTTGAGTATTTAGTGAAGAAGCAGCATGCTTGGGTCTTGGGTTTAGGGCTGGTAGAGCACACCCATTGCACCCACTGGTACTCATCCCCTCTGGCTAATTGGCGTGACGGGCCCAGGACTGGTCTGAATCCGAGCTCCGCTCTCACTCCCCGCTGCTTGTGCGGGGAGGCGTGGGCTGAATGGGGGAAACCGAGCTAAATTATGACCCTTTCACAAAGGTTGTAATCGTTTTCCCTGCTATTACCCCTCACGAGAAGACGGGGCGGGAGAAATACCGGCGTGGGGAACATCTGACTTACTGGGGCCTCCAGAGTTCCTACTTGGTTGGCAGCTTGTGCGCTGCTCCTTGCTGGTCGCCGGGGCTACGGTTCTCATCCAGCCCCGAGCAGGTGGAGCGATACGAATATGTGTATGTATCTCTTCACTTCTTTCTCCCCCCTTCTTTCCCCCGTTGAAGATAAACCATCGGGCTCTCGGCCCCATCGTACACAGGAGGAGGAAAATGTGTTCCTGCGAGCTCAATCTATGCTTTTGCCTTGTAAAGCTTGCTTGATGCAATCCAATTTAACGGCATACATGTTGGATTTTATGGCTGGATTGGCTCATAATGTGGGTTTTTTTCCCATAAAGTTACGCAAGTGGCCAAAATGCGGAAGTTTTCATCTCTCGCTCCCATCTGTTTCAGTATAAAGAACTCTTGTTGAACTTGAAAAAAGATCAATGAAGAGAGGAGAAATGGCATTACCTGCCTACGGCGACTCCACCTATCCCAGTCTCTACAAATTTGACAAGTGTGGATCCAACTTGTCAGGAATGATGAATGATTTAAAAAAATTAAGCGAGCATTTACGCGTAAAAGGAAATTATCCCTGATGAACTTTTATGGCTCTTGGTTTAGTTTTGTTTACCTTCTCATAAAACGTCTTGTTATGTCCTTGCAATTGGTGAATTATTCTGTACCACTGGAAGAATTATTACGTTATGGTTGGGCAGTTTGGTGTTGAGCAATTTAAAAAAAAAAAACAAAACGCTTAAAGGGAAATCTTACAAATGGAGGTCAAGAGCTAAAAAAGTAATGTAGATGTCAGATGTTAAACTGTGAAATGTCAAGTTTTTACGAATCTGGCTTCCATAATTTAGTCCCTCAGGCTTTTCCATTGAGCTCCTGGGGAAAGTTTGGCACCTGCAGTAACAGTGGCATATGAGCACTGAGGGATCATACTTTAATGGCGAGGTTTGGAGCCGTGCCCTGGTGCGTATATTTGCCAACATACAGCGCATCCAGAGGGCGGAATCAATGAGTATGGCCGTAAGCAATCCGGTGGGATTATTGCCATTCAGGCAACGGTTCTTTCCCTGGGACGGTGCCCTCTCCAGCAAAGATTCCCAGCCCAACTGGAGCGCGGTTCTGGGGATCGGGAGTGCGGGAAGCATCGTGGGCTGCATCTGCTCCATGAGTGAAACTTTTTTTTGTTTCAGCCTTTTCTTTGCAAACACACACAGTATTGCTTCAGAATTTAAACAGATGTGGGTTTATAAATAGGTGTTTCTTGGTCAAGCGTCTATTTGAATTTCTCCCTGTTTAGTCAATGAAGATGGACAGACGCGTTTCACATAGGCATTCGGGATGCTGTCCGATATTTAACTCCTGGGCCATGACTTTAAAGCAATTTAAAAACTACTTTAGTGCTACCGCCTTACAAGTGAGTTATTGTGTAAACTGGAGGCTAGTGAGGCGACTGGCAGCTATTCCTTCGAGTCCCGGTCATATCCAGATTAGAAAATACAAGTTTAGGAAGTGATCTTCGTTAGTCATACAGTGTCATGCTAAAGATGTTGTGAAGAACAGGACTAAAAGCATAGATCTGCTATCAGTAGTCAAGGGGTTTGGGGACCAGTGTAAAAGAAGACTTTCTGCTTTGATATTTCTCCGTACTCGTTTCCATTCAAGATGTAGAACGTGTTCCCAAGTAGAGACCTGAACTCGTCTTCGTTGAGGAAAGATGTCGGAGTTGTCAGTTGTAGGTCAGCAATGTCAGTCCTGTAGGGTTTTTCAGGTACAGTGAAAAGCCTTTGTTCCCCGTAGGATCCCTTCTTGTCCTGACAAAACAGTGTGGAAGTTCCTGAAACTGCTTTTAATTCTTAAGAAATATTTTGCATTTTTGTGAGCTTGTCATCAACTTTATCTAAACTTTTTTTTTTTTTCTTCTTCAGCATTTTAGCGAAATAGTAGAGCCGATTTCCGTGCTTCGACTTGACTCTCTCTACGCTCATAAAATGTCTTTGGTGATACTTTTGGAGAATGTAGGTGTTACTTGACGTTTTTTACAAAATAATTCCTGTTCTCTGCATCGATCCCAAGTGATTCCTTTCGTGCAGCCGTTGTGGCGCTGGGTGGTTTTGTTTTAATGTCCGACGAACTTCTCTTCCCTGCTTGGAAGCTGCTGCTTTGGGGGAAAATACACAGTTTACAAGAACTGCTCTCTTATATTTAATTAACTACGTCTTGATGAACGCTCCTGTTAACAACCTGTTCATAATCCTTTAGCCTTAGACAGCTAAAATCGATGTGTTTTCCCCTCACCAGCTTCTGGAGTTGTCCAGGTGTAAGTAAGAGCAGATATTCTGCGCCGTCACACAATTATATACGGTATTAGAGCATATAATATTGAAACCTGACAACCGCAATTAGGTGAATTTGGGATGGTTCACAGAGTTGGCACCGGACGAGGTGCCGAACGGGTTGGCAGTGTTCAAGGGTTTTCTCTTGGTAATCGTTTATAGAAGCTCCGTATATTGTGAATTGATCTAGCGTTTTGCTGATAGTTTTTCAGGGTTTGCTTCCAAACCGCGTTAATGCTCATTCCTGTGTACTACGACCTTCCACCTACGGACCAATACAGCGGAATTGCTAGCTGCCCTTAAACAGGTGACTGGCAATGAAGGCTGCAATTTTTTTAAAAAAAAAGTCCCTAATTACCATCTATTTGTTGATGCTAATGAAGAGTTTAGCATGTTAACCTCCTCAAAATATATGTGTTTAGGGCTTAGGAAAAGAGTCGGTTTTGAGGGACTGGGCATAAACAGTTTTCAGAGTCCACGTTTGGGTCAGCTTCTCATCCGCTAGCAAAATTCCCACCGGAGCTGGTGGAGATTGTGTTGTGGACTCTGTTCCCTTTCTGACGAGGGGAGACTAAGAAAGAACAGAAGGAGAAGAGGGGAAGGGAAGTAACCCTAGATTTAAAAAGGGAATCTGGTTTGCGTGTGCGCTGGAAAAGCCCGTTGAGACGAATTGTCTACAAAAGGGATGGTTGGAGCAGCTCATGAAGTACTTGGAGCATTTCGTATTTAGAAGATATTAATGCGATGCTATTATCGTGCGTGACCTGAGAAAGGGTGTGGATTTCTTTTTCCCCCAATAATTGAGGTCTGCCTTCGCTTTTATTTCTGTACGTAAAAGAAAGCCAGTGTTGAGAACTTGGCATTCACCCCCAAGGGATGGAGCTCTAATTTCCCCAGGCTGGCAGAAAATGATTTCGGCCTATAGAACCATAATTCCAAACCTTTCCGGGCTGTTTTAGGCTTAATAATTTAAGCTTGTTTTTAATTATTTACTGTTTCAGGCTTGTGCTATGGCAGGCTGTCTAACAGGGATGCGTCACTGCGCAAAACCAGCGAAGCTGACAGTGCAACAGGAGACTTGGAACGGAGAAAAGCTAGTTAGTGCCTCGCTGCTCAGGCCAGGATTTAGTCGTCGGGAGCGGCTGGACCTCAGCGAGCACTCTTACTCCCCTGCTTCATTTTTATTTTAAAGGCTCCAAAGCAGCAGAGGGGAAAGAAATGACATTCGCCGCATTGATAATACCGTCGCAATAAGAGGCGGATTTACCCAGCGGAACCCGTCGCCCGTCAGAGAGTGGTTATTTTGAGCGAGCATTCTTAATTTTTGCTGGTGAACGCGGTACTGGCCATCAGAGCTGCCTGGGGGAAAGGAATGGCTGCTGTCGCCCAAGTTTCCAGGCCAGGTAGACTCAATTCCACTGGGTTAAGTCAGGCAACAGCGTAAGTTATCTCTGGTTTAGCCTCTGCACAAGGTCTCCACCGGTTTCATCGCTCAGTTAGTCGTTGGTCACTGTTGGAAAGAGGCTACTGAAATAAGAATGTTGATCTGTCTCGTTATAAAACTTAGATTCTTCCACCAAATTAAAAAAAAACAACAAAACCAACAACGCAAAGCCCAAACCAAAACACCCAAAACTTTATGTAACAGCAAAAGAAAACACCGGTCGTTTTCCCAGATGGTGCCTTGTTCTTTTCCTGTTGCTCATGGGGAAAAAAACCCCCAAAACCAAGATGTGTGGAGAGATGCATTTTGAATATATTTTGGCAGAGCGGCGTGACTTTGCAGGAGAAATTCAGTGAAATTTAAAATGCTGATGTCAGCCTTAAATTGACATGCCAAGCTGCTGCGTGCAGAGCCGGCTTGCCTTTAATGAGCATGGAATCATTTCGCAAGATGGCATTTGCTGCAGAGGGAAAAAAAAAAAAAAAAGTGAATTAAAATTAAAAAAAAGTAGTAATTTTTCACTGGTCAGTGGCAACAGCAACTGCTGTACGGCAGCAGAATTTTTCTGCGGGGGGGGGGATGCCTGGAGGTGCAATACCCCCAGTGCTGTGGCTGTGGGTTTTGTGAAGAAGCCGCCAGCCTTCGCCCGCTGACACCGCCCCCGCGCTGGCCGCGCTTGCTCAGCCCGGTGGCCCTCGGCCAATGGCCAGTTCAGCGAATGGCCGCTGCCTCGGGGTTTATTTTTAGAATGATTTGGGGGGGGGGGGGGGGAATAAAAAAAAATTCCCCGGGTCGTATTTGAATTCCTTTTCTTGATTATCCCAAGGCCAACACAAAGCCTCTGCGGCGTTGTCGGAAAGGTAGATACGCCGCTCAGTCGCTTCTTTGGTAATAATTTATTTACTAACTTCTCTTCCCTCGGATGCGCGCTTTAATATGCAACGCATACTTTAATAGAGCTGCTTCCCTGAAGGAAGTGCGGGGCGTTAGCCTGGTGAACGAGGAGGCCTTGGGAAAAAAAAAAAAAAGGTTTCCCAAACAAGTGAAATCAGAAATAATTAATAGCCGTGCCCAGAGCTGGCTGTGTAGCGGAGCTCTGCATTGCAGCACGCCTTCTCCCGGCCTTAAAGACGTACGTGCTTGGCCATCTTCCCCTAATTTTGAAGGAATCCTTGCCCTTAACCCATGTGGTCTAGTGTTCGGTCATCCTCCCTGGGCCTGCGGTGGGGCGTTGCTGCTGAAAACGCGGTTAGGGAGCGAGCGCAGATGTTTGGGTGTTTTTTTTTTCCGTGGTTTTTTTTTTTTTTTTTTTTGGTTGGTTGGTTTTTTGTATCGCGGCATCAATAGAGGGCTGTGGCTCCTGCGTAGCTGCGAGTTCCGGGCAGGGTTTGTCCCCGCAGCGTGCGTTTGTCACCGTTGGTACCCTGCTCTGATGCGAACCCGAGCCCGGTACTTGGGAACGTCATTAAAATGGAGAAACGAAAGGAAATTCTCTACAAGCAGCTTAGGAGGAACCCAAGGTATTGCTTCAGCTTCTGAATACGTAGGTGGTAGAAAAGGCTGATTAACATCACTTTTCTGTTTATCTCAGTTTAGCCATTTTGTAAGTCACGGGAGTGGATTTAGCAGCGCATATTCCTTTGTTTCGACCGATAATCCATCATTATTTTCTAGTCTCTACATAGTTGCAGTAACCATCGTTGGTCCGGAAGCCTGAAATACAGAGAGCGGTATTTGATCCTTTTTTAACATAGCTGGTCAAACCGACTTCAACGTGCAAAGTTAATGTCGCGACAACAAAACGCTTGAGAGGAAGCGGCCTCCTTCTGGAAAAGGGGTTTGAGGTGGACAGGGGTAATTTAGAGATAGGGAACTGTAATTAAAGGTTATAAAACAACGCTTGGTTTTGCAACAGTATAATGATAACTCATTGACATCCCTGAAAGATTTGCTACTGATTTCAGGAGATTTAGGATTTTTTCCAGGAGATTGCGAACAGGAGATAATTCACCTCACCTTACGTAACCGTCTTAGCGCCTTGTGTTTTCAAATGTAATTTGTGAACGTTTGCTCAACTTCTGTAACATAGTAGCTCTGGGGTGGAGAGAGAGATTATTTATGGTGGAAAATAACATGGAGCAAAAACACGTGGAGGACCGAAATGTTCTTTCGAGAAGTTCTGTGACCCGTCCCGTTCAAATCACCACGTGGTTGGCATGAGGAGAGCTTTGGTGTTCTGAGCTGATTTATAAACTTAATAGGGTTCTAAAGGTAATAATTAAAATAATTAGAGAAGTGGAAAGAGCTTGAAAATCGCAAATGGAATTGGAGAGAAATTTTCAGAGGGATAAAATGAAGGTGGCTTTTCCCAAAACCGGGAACTCGAGATGTTCATGTGCCATTGATGTAATGCCTTTGGAAGAAGGACGGACCTCTAGGTTTGCTTAGATGTCTCTACGAAGCAGTTCAGAAAGGGCTATCTGAAATACAGCTTATTATTACTATTATTAAGCTATTTTAGCTTATCATCTCCTGTTACTTCATAATACCTACGTGCAATTAAGAGCGATGTAGTCCCTACAATGGTGAGATGCTTGTTCCAGTTGTATGTGAGCTCCTGGGATACTTTATACAGAGAGATAAATGTGATATACATTTTAGCTCTTTTTTGTGCGCGCTGAAGTTATACAGACTCTTTACGGCTTCTTGGATTGTTACGTAGTCTCTTAGATCTTTGAAGTCCTTGAGATTATTCAGACAGAAACTTGCTGGTACTTGAACCCCCTCAGGGTTTTTGTTGTGGTGGGAGACCCTTATTGTGAGCGAGAAATAGGATCAGAGAATCAACAAAAATCTTCGCTTCCTAAATACCGCTTTGGGGCATCTGCGGCTTTGCCGAAGATATTTATGGAAGTGTTAAAAATAGGCGCATCTTCACTGGGCAAAGATATTTAAGCAGGAAGAAGGGTCAAAGGTTTGCGACGTGTAGGTTGTTTTTGTTCGGCACGCGTGCGGAATGTTTCTATAGAAACCATCCTGCAGTGGCCACCCAAGGAGTTATTCTTATATAAAAAAAATACTGTAATTAATTTTTAAACAATACCTTTAGGGTTTTTTTCTAATTTAGGTGAACATTTTAAAGCAGCCGTGGAATTGCTGAAGCGTCCAGCTGAGGAATGTTGGAAAAGCATCTCAATCATTTCAAAAAAGCAATTGAGAAATCGGTGCGCAAGCTTCTGTCCCGCGAGCAGAACATTAAATATGTACAGCAGGGTGGTGTTCAGCCCTCATGCAAGCGGAATTTTTGCTACGTAGAGCGAAAGCTTGACAGAGAGTTGGAAAAAGTTGCTCAGCGTTCATCGTTATGAAAGGTGAAATACGTTTCTCGTACACCAAAGCAGTTGCGTAGCCCTGCAAAATTGGAGCCGTGGCCTTTTTTCTTTTCAGAGTCAGGGAAGGGGGAGTTTTGGCTTTCTCTTTGCAACGCTTTCGCTCCAAGTCTAAGAAAAACCCACCTCCCAAACGCTTAAGAATCGCTTATTCAGCGGCAGGCTGCCATACTGTCAGTTTTTGATTATTTTTACATCTTTGCTTTCTTGCATTTGCTCCTACTCTTCCACATTAAAATATTCCGCACTCAGAAATTGAAGGTTTTCCTCATACTTTGTTGTTCCTTGTGATGAATATGGGACTTCGCTTTGCCCTATATAGCTTGTGGAGGGAGCGGAAGAAAAAGGGGAGAAAATCTCTGATTTAAAAATGTGCTTTTAGAAATAGTAATGTAACGGGGGGAGGGGGAAAAAAAAGAAAGAAGCCTGTGCTGGAAAGATGCCACGTCAACAGAAATGTCGATGGCCTCGCTGCTTCCAGAAGGACCGCAGCTGCCTGACGTCGGCCAACGAGGCTGTGGGCTGTAGAGGAGCCGGTGACGGAACTGCCCCGCGGGGTTCTCCTTCCTCCATTTTTGTCCTTGACAGTCCTTTAGCGCGAGAGGGAGTCGGAGCAGCGACGGCGAGAGGACCCGCCTGGCCCAGGGATAAACCGATCCCATCGCCATTTGAAGGCGAAGATGGGGTTTGGCTTCGGTGGGTGCTGGAGCGGGCTGATAGAGAATGCGTAAGAATAGCCAAATATTCGTTGAATCAGACAGCTGCTTCCCGTGGCTGGGGTGTTGATATCCTCCCATAAATGAGTCATCTTTGCAGTAATAAAAAAAAAAAAGAAGAAAAAAAAAAAAAAAGAATTTCCTTTGTCACTTTGAATGCAGTAGGACTTTTCATAAGTCTCACACAGGATCGGAAGTCTTTCTCTTAATACTCATTTTGCCTGGGAAACAGCCTCTTCAAGGATTTTATTATACAAAATCACTTTGATTTAGAGTACTATTGCATAATATATATACTTATCTGGGGCGTTTACTGGCTGTTGTTTAGCCTGCCATATAATTTTTTTTCCCTTTTATTTTTACTCGTTCTGAACGTAAAATGCAAATTGAAGTGGGGACCGTAGTCCCTGTGACCTCCTCCATGACCTCAGGCCGAGATCTCAACCCGGCTGAAGTCTGCCTTCCGTGCATGTGAAATGGAAACGATCGTGCTTATTCTGTTTTGCCATGCAATTAATAACATTAAGGCAAGTACTTTGATTATGTTAGAATATTTGTGGGTATTTATTGTTACTAACCTCTACAAGACATTTTGCTTTGGGCAAATTAGCCGCTTTACCAGAAATCTGGCAAACGGGGAACTTGTCAAAATGCGTAGAAACGTTCGCATCTGCTGTTTCACTTTATCAGCGTTGACATAAATTATTCTACTAGTGATTTATAGTCGTTTATGTTTCCAGTGTAGAACATCTTTTGCTTTTGTTCTGAAAGATTATCTGGATTGACTTCCCGAAGGTACAAGTCTCGTAGGAAAGAATAAATTTAATGCGGTATTCCACAAAACGGGGAGTTGCATCAAGCGAGATGGGAATCTTGGTTCCTCTATTTTTTTTTCTTTAAATTTATTGTCATTTCAGGTAGCAGGGAACGTTACAGAATTACAAAATTGTCGAGATTGGAAGGGACCTTTCAGATCATCGAGTCCAACCATCAGCCTAACGCTGACAAAACCCATCACGGTTATAAAGCACGATACCAACTTATTTTTTTAGCGGAGGCTAAGGAGCAGTTTAGCAATATTGGTTTTGTTGATAAGTACTTAAATAAAGAATTCCAGAGGACTTCCCTGCTCGGGCTGATGGAACGAAGAAGCGCTGCTCTCCGAAAGGAGGGGTAGCAGGAGTCGGGGCCGGATGGATCAGAATCTGTTTCTGACCCTGCCTATTAACAACTGCACTTAGCCAATTGGAAATATACTCATCTTCCATTGCGCGTAATTGAAGTTTTATGTCTCTCTGTCCCATTTGGTGTTTTAAAGGTGCTGTCGGAGAGAAAAGCTGGAAATGCAGCGTTGAGAGAAGGCGTTGGAGCAGGGAGCGGTTGCTGGAGGCTTGCAACCTATTTTCCGTCTTGTGGTTGCCTCTGGGCCGAACTTTAGTGCTGGGCCATGAAGTCCAAATAAAGGAGCTGAAATAGCGACAGGTCGGGGCTGGGGAGAATTAATGAAAAGATGCTTCGAAATGGCAGAGCGCTGGATGGCAATGAGGGACGTCGCTTGGGGTTGCTCGATTTGAGCGATGCTGCCCTGAGTCGTGGCGTTTCGTTAGGGTGAGCGGGCAAGCGGTCATTGCGAAGGGTTTCCCCAATTCCTGAAGGCACGGTAGGATATATAGGATAATCCAGTAACGTAATTGATTTGGTAATGACCAGATATTACAATTATAATGTAACATGGGATTTAAAACGCTACTAGCGCTTTCCAAGCCACAGGAGATTTTCATTTTGAGAGAAAAGCGCGGGCTTTGTGGAAGGTCATTTTGGAAATTTTACTGTTTCTTGCTGGCAGTAAATCCCACTGTGGCTTTTTTGTATGTTTGATTTTTATATTTATTTTTGGCTAATTTTAACTGATGTTAAGAGTTTCCTAGCATCTGATTTTGGTTCCGTCCCATTTGATGAAACTATACCCCAGCCGTGACCCCTGAAGGACTGCACTGCGAAGGTAGCACAGGGTTTTTTTTTTAATGTTTATTTTAAGATCCGCAACTTCAGTTTGACCTAAGGTAATGCCAGTAAATCCGAAGGACAAAAAAGTTGACTTTCAAGGTGAGTTCAGTTTTGAAGGAACCTCGCTTGAAGTAATACGCTTTACCTGAATCCAAGACCGGAACTGGGCTTTGGTTCACCAACTCCTCTCTCTGACAGATACTTTAAATCCTACTGTTTACTCTTGTTTAAGGTTGAATCAAGCCAAACAAGACCAGCAATCAGCAATTCTCGTGAGGAATGACCAAAACCAAAACCAGCCAACCAAACAATACAATTCAGAGATCTGGAAAATTTATTGTTCTAAAGAAAAAGTCAAAAGCTCCTCATTGAATAAGCATGACGGGGAGGAGGAAGAAACAGGAGTACGTCATGCTATGTAATTTCACTTACAGAAGTTGCAGTCCTACGAGCCCTTTTGTTCTGTACGTGCAACCCAAGTGTTCATCCTCCTTCTAAATCCCAAATAATGGAAATAAGGAATCCCAACTGAGGAAACTGCGACTAGACAATGTTGTCTGTACACTGGCCAGTGCATATCAAGGCCTTTCCTTTTCTTGGGCCCTTTGGATCTTTGAAGGTGGTTAATTACCTGGAAGGCAAAGACCCTGCTGGTCCTGAAACACAGAAATAGTTGGACGCGGAGTGAGAGCGTGCAGATGGTGTGGGTTTGGGAAAAGGCACAGGATCTCTAGGGATAAGAGACAGGGAAGGGGATAACTCGTGTTTGCAACGCGACTTACAAACCTGTACATCAAAACCTGTTAATTTTTGTAGCAAGACGATCCCTAGCGAAGGAGAACTTTGAAAGTACATTTAATAGGACCATCGCAGAATATACCCGTTTTCTAGTGTCCTTCTATAGAGGCTTTAAACCTCTATAGAGGTTAAACAACAGGGATCTGCCTAATGAATCTTCATCGTATTAAATATAGTAATGACGTCTGGGGTTTTGGTGCTCCATGAGGATGCTTTTTGTGTGAATCCCGTCTACCAGGTGCTGCTGCTGAACTGCAGAGTGTGCCTCTTAAGTTCCTCCTCTTTAGGAGTTCAGAATCTTGCGTTGTGGCAGGGGTTTCTGTGGGGTGGTTTTTTTTGGTAAAAGGTGTTGTCCTGAATCCACGCCTACCTGAATTTGTGAGTGCCTTAACTACAAAACTAATAGCGATTTGGTTGTGTCTTCCTTACGTGTTTATTGCTCATAAGAATGCAAAGTCATTCTTAAAACCTTGGATATTCTGTCTCGTGTGTAAGAGTCGCCACATGTGCGACACCATTGGTGTGCGTGTCACAGCATCGTGAATGATGAATGGCAACTGAAGAAAGTTTTATGGCACCCTTAGAACTTCTCTGGAAATGAAATTCTCCGTTTTGTCATTGTTCCTTCTTTGGCTCTCTTCAATTAATAGACGCTAGTGTTTTTAAGAACACTGTTACCTTCCGTTCCTCATTGAATTAATTGATTCTTTTAAGCTACAGTCAACCAAAAGATGCGTCGTGTGGAGAACTCTGTTATGTATATTGTAGACGTATGTGTATATATGAGACATGATACCTTTTGTATTTTATATATGAAATACACATTCCCTGGAAAAAACTGAATTTACATGAAAATATGGAAGCTTTGTCTTTGAAAGTTGTACGAAATTTGTAAAAAAGCAGAGAGAAGCGCGAACTTGAGACGCAGGTAGGGCAAGGGTCCATGCAACGTTTCTCCTGCCGCGGTGGGAATCAGAACGTGGTGCTTCCAGGGGGAAGGCACCGGAGAGGTACCTACGGAGCTGGTCCGTAGCCGGGACTGTTTCTCTTCATTCTGTATTTCAATAACAAGGATTTAGGAGAGTGGGATTTTTCAGAGAGTCAGCAGTGATCTCCTGCTGCGGTATCCAGAAGAGAAGAGAGGGTGATTATCTCGGAGAAGAGGATTGGGGCCTGCCTTGGCTATTCCAAATTCTGCACGAGATAGCTTCGTGAAATCCTGCAGGATGGTTTAAGGCAGAATTAGTATCCCGTCTGCGTTAAGGAACAGAAATTAGAGCTAATCAAGGGCCAGATACTTGATTTAGATTTAGACTGAACTGCCCAAGGCAAACGGGTACCAATTTACAACTTGCTGCCACGGAGGGATATAAAAACATGAAGTTCTCAAAAAATGTTTACTCTTGTTGAAAAGGAAAGGAAAAAAAAAAAAGCTGTTTTGGGCACAAGAAGTGATAATAGACTCGATAGTTATGTTGGCGTGGAGGTGGGTGGGGCTGAGCTGCCTTCTTAACCCTTTACCCTGAGATCGGTGTTTTAGTGCCGCGAAAGCTTTGCTGCGTCCCTGCTCTTCGGTTGCTGCTGCTGCTTCTCAGATGCCACACCGTTAATCGGAGCGAAGCTGGGCTCGCGCCACTCAATTGATCTGATCGTCCTCTCTGGTGGCGAAACGCGTTTGAGGCCGCGGCTCTCCACCGTTTCCCGCGTACACCGCATTCCTGCTGAATAGCGCAGGCGTGCGTGGTTTTAGTGTAGTGAACCGCCGTAATCGTATAACGCAACTACTTTTGCATACGTATCAGCAAATACAGACGTTGCTACGCATGAAAAGTACCTCCTTCAGTGGGCGAAACAAGGCTGGCAAAGATACGAGTCCACAAGAACGACATGGGTCTGCGCTGGCGCTGGAAATCAATCCGGGTATTAATTTCATAATTCACGGTCACGCTTGGATTCCAGCGGAAGAAGTGCCCCTGCAGTCCTGCAGGTCTTCTTACCCTGGCTTGAGAAAATAATGGTCAGCAAATTAAATTTATTAAGATCGGCCAATAAAGTTATATGGAATGCTTCTCCTTCCGCTGGCTCCACCTGGGCTTTTCAAGTCAGCCATAAACTTTGCTAATCTTGTGATCAGTCAACAATCCTTGTGATAGTTCCTGCCTCTTAGTCAGTGTTGGATGCTAACACATACATTTCACTTCCCAGGGAATTCCTCTGTAGAAGGGAAATGACCTTTTTTCCTAATTACCTCAAAATTCACCTGAGACCTTTTCCCCTTCTGTGAACAGGTATGAAAACAAGCATGAAATAAATGGGTATGTTCTGAATTACAGGCAGGCAAACCACTAATGGTTAATTAATACTGTATTTCTATAGATTACATATTGAAACAGTAGGAACGCTGGAATAAAAAGGTTACCTTTTGCAGCTGCTCACACTCTACCCGGTACATGAAGGATACGTCAGGCAGTAGGCTTTATGTTTGCATTGGAATTATCCACACTTTGAGTTTTGTTTTGTTTCTGAATGTTGGCTTTTGTTTTTTTTTTTTTTCTTCTTGTTCCATGCGTTTTATCCGTGGAATGCTGGAGGCTCAGGTGGCTTGTGTGTGGAGGAAGGCCCCTGTAAATTCACCAGGGGGCCGTAATTATTCCGGAATAACAGAGATTATGTAGCTTATTTCTTAAATTGTATACCTTATATACTTCTTTGTTGAACTTCCCTATCCGTGAAACAATCTTTTCCCAGTTCTGTCGCGCCTGTGCCCCTTCGGCCCTGCAGGATCTGTGGCTGGGGTGGTTAATAACCAGGTTATCTGTTCGCTCATTCCCGTAGGGATACGAAAACGTATGGTACTACTTGGACTGAGAGCTCTCTGTCGTTGGCCAGAGAGGATGGTTATGCTTAACGCGTCGAACGATTCACCATCTAAAGCCCAGCAAAATGATCGGTCCTCTTCAAAATGGCTCAAAATAGATTTTTTGCAATCGATTGGACTCAAATTATTGAAGCTGGAAGGGAGTTGCTGTAGCAGACTACTGCTTCTCCGTAAGGGCTGCTGGCTTTCCGGAATTACTCGTCGTGCTCTGCGTAGCCAACGTACGGTAGATACCAGAAGAAAGAGAAGGCTGAATTTCGGGGAGATACGAATTGCATCAGTGTCATTATTGTAAAATGTAAAGGAGGCATAGATTATATAAAGGCATAAATCATCAGAGTTTATAATCTGACCCCAAATAATTGCCAGAAACAGGTGAGCCATGTTGTAGTTGACCTTCCCATAGAAGAATCCCTGAGAGTGAAAGACTTGGCATTTAGGAAACTTTACAAAGTTCAGGAAGTCTCCTAGGAATATATAGGCCCCAGTACAGTCTCTTTTGTCACTTTTTGAAAAAATTACTGTGTTTAACCATAAAAACTTAATGGGAGATACCTCTTTGGGGAAAGAACTGACAATAATCAAGCTGGGGATTTCTGTCGCAAACAATATACAGGGTGTGATTTGTCGCGATACTCGGAACTCTTTCTTTCTCTTTGCTTGATTTTTCCCTTTTGCCTTTTATTTTGCAGCACTAAATGTGTTGCCGCTACTTCCTGAATTGGTTATTTTAGCTACTGTGCTACGTTAGGGCCTAATTGAACCGGCAAGCGAAGCTTTAGTAGTAATGGCCAAAAAAAAGGGGTAAAGAAGGTTTCTTCACAGCAGCCGAGCAATGTTGCTTTTGTTGCTGCTTACCCGGGTGTGTGTTTCGTCTCGGAATACTCAAGCTTTGCCGTTCCTGGGCTGATGAAGGGTATCCCGTAAAATTACGTCTCCACCTGGCGATGAGATTACAGCTTCGATCTCACCGCTTCTCGCTTATTAGTCTTTGAGGTCTCAGTTGAGATTTTGCGAGAGGCAGCGAATCGGTGGCTTGGTTTTGCGCCGTTTTTCTCGTGGCCGGTAGTAGGAAAGTCAGGTTATTTAGGGGTGACTCCGTTTACTGCAAGAATCCTGGGAAAAATGAAACCAGGAACCGGTGACAGAAGAAATGCTGTAATGAGGAGAGTCATTTCTTGTTGGTGGTGACATATTATAATCACTATAGGCTTATACATGTATAATACATGTTAAGTATTATACATATACATGTGCATATATACACATACACGTAATACATGTGTAAGTATGATAAAGGTGCAATGTCATGTGTGCCAAAAACATTTCTTTCGACACTATTTTGTCTTGAGCTTTCATCTTTTGGATGGTAAGGCTTCTTATTTTTTCACTTAGTGTTTTATATGGTCTTGGGCAATAGCGTCTGTGTTGACCTTTGGGGTTTGTTTTCAAATTTTTCATTTACGGGCTTTTCCGAGTGTTTTACGCCTGTATTTTATCCTTTGACTAGGTTCGATATTTTTAGATATGGCGAGCTACAAATAAGCCAGACCATAACCAGCATCACAAATCCCTGCTGGTTTTTGCTGGCCGAAGGAGCTGGCAGGTTTTTTTTGGCCGAAGTCGTCTCATGCTGACTTTTAAACCAAACCAGGTACATATCTGAGAAAAATAGGTATAAAATGTCTGATGCTGTTGAGAACAGGCATTAAATAAATGGCAGACATCCCTTCTGTCAAAAAAAAAAAAGTGGGGGCGTTCTGGCCAAGGTAAAAAATTAATATCTTTACTATGCTGTATTAATTTTATCCACAGCTGTACCCATTCTAAACGTCACGATGAGGAAAACTTTTCAAGGAAGTATAAAAAACGGTAACAAAATACAACTCCTGCGAAGGTACTGGCTGTAACGGCTGAAAGCGCGCAATTTGAAGTTCCGTTTTGCTGTGCTCAATGGGAAAAGCCCTTGCAAGATGCAATTCCCAGAAGTTTTCCGAGGGCTTTGTCTGTTGTGTCCTGTACTGGCTTTGCGTTGCCGAGAGGCTGATAATCATCACCGCTGAGTTCAGGTGGTGGAACCAGGGTGGTTCCCAAAGCCTGTTGCAGGATTTTGGAGTAGGAGAAGGCAGCTGCCAGTAGTCTTCGTATCCTTCTATTTTTTTATACCCGTAATGGTCTTTACCAAGGATTTCGAGCTTGCTGATCTGCATTTTTTTGGTCGATTATGATCGCTTCGTGTTATTTGGGGGGGGGGGGGGGGGGTGGGTTACAAAAGTGCAGAAGTCACCAGGAGAAAATTCCCCTCACAGGGATGGAATTCTCTCCCCCCAAGCAATAGCTAATGAAAGAGTTATAATGAGCGTTGCGTCGGAATGACGCCAAGAGGAAGAGGGCTGTTCTGAAATCGTGGGGAAGCAGAGAGTAGCATCATGAGAATTTTGAAGAGATAAACTAGGGCAGAGCTTTGGTTGCTCTAGATAGAACCGCAGTTCAATTTGTTCCCCGTTTTCTCCGTGTCAGACAGAATTCGATGATGCAAAAACTCAAACTCTGAAGTTTTCTTGGCCAAGAAGAAAGAAGGTTGGATGTGTGGATAACTAAGGTTTGAAGGCCCGGGGAGTGGGAAGAATGGGGGTTTCTGAGAAGCACGTTATCAGAATATTTCTCTTAAAGATAGAAAATCCTGACGTAGTTAAAGCTGCCGCTTTCCAAGGCTAACTTTGGGGAAAACCTGCCGAGATGAATAAACCGGTTTGTACCTACCCCAAGTAATGTGGCAAACTTAAACGCTCAACATGAGGCACAGGGGGACTTTTTTTTTTCCCCCAAAAAAAGCGTGGGGCTTGTATTCATAAAACACGGAGCGCAAGGCCTGTAGACTGGAGCAAAGAGGTGGGTTTCTGGGGTACTGAGGTCTTCTCATGTTTCTCCTATAGCATCAACGTTTTGGGGGCCTGTCTCAGCTGTCAGCTGTCCTGGCATCAACGCTTCACTGTGGTATGCGAGATACTCTACTCTCTCTCTTACCAGGCACTTTAAGGTGTTGCTGAAGGTTAGCTAAGGGAGTAATTAAGATTCGGGCTTAGCGTTGCAAAAAAAAAGTCTGGGGAGCAAAGGGTATATTAAAGCGTGGGGAAAACGAGGGGATTTGATGAATTACCTACAGGAGGTTCTTTAAAAGGTTCTGCTCCCCTGTGGAGAGACGCAGAGTCGTGGGCTTCGGAGCGGTTCTGGCAGCGTGATGCAGAGCGGGCGCTGACTTCTCGGAAGAGAAGAGGAGGCCCGAGATGCTTTGGGATGAGATTGGTGCTTGTAAACCACGCCTTTGTGTTTCGGCTTCTTGGCCGCTGCCTGATGGGGGATGGAGTTGCAGCCCAAACAGCAGCCGCAAAAAAGAGCATGGGAACGTACAAAGATGCTGCAACACGTTCCTCCACGAAGGCTTTGAGTCCTACACCATAAGACATATACTTTGTTAGAATACGGCGTCCGAACTGAGTTTGGCAAAAGACAGGCGTGTTTGCTTTCTGAGTAATTTGCCCTAATGACTTTGAACCATTTTGATAAACAACGGTAATATTGTTACAAGGCCCTGGCAGAAAGCTTATCCGTTCCTCTCCATCAGATGGCTGCACAGATTGTTGCTTTCTGCGTGCATATTTTGAAGGAATGCATGCCACTCGCTTCGTGCCACCCTTTCCCCTTGAGCTGACTCCTTGTTTCCCTCCCTTCTAAGTTCATTTCGCGTTAAATAGATTGCGCTATCCGAGGATTTTTATTTCCAGTTTATGTTGGAACCTTGGCAGTATGAACTTGGGTCGAGTCAAGCGTTTGGTGGGATTCCGCCTTACATGAAGAAGTTACAGCAATGTATATACGCCTTCCTGTCAAAGGATAATGCCTTGGAAGAGGTGAAGAAAATGAGTGTCAGCTAATTACGGGAAGGCTGGCCTTGCGTGAGGATTTCTGAAACATCGTTGATGTCAGTTAGAGGCAGTGAGTGCTCTCAGTGTTGTCACATCCAAAGGTCAAATGCAGTTGCAATGGTTGGGATGATGGTCAGCTCGCATCTCAACCTGCCCCTAGCTAAGAATTAATGTGTGCGCGTATTATATTTTAGTCGTATAACGTCTAATTTTAACATGAGGCGAAGCCTTTACTTCTTCACTAGTCATTTTGCATCTGAAGTTCAGGCTGGCTGAGTGCAAGACGAAACATTCCATCTCTTGTGTTTGCCGATTGCTGGCAAAATTGTTGGTGTGGGGGACGTTTTGTAGTTCAGGTTTCATTCCGTTCCGTACAAGACTGTAATCACATAAGCAGAAGCGACAACGAACGTAACGATTTTGTGCCTGGGTCTATCCTGCATGTAGTTGGACTCGTTACACATCAGAGCTTTTCAAAGGAGCTGAGTGATCCCATCCTGGAGCGTTCATCGGTCAAGGAGAAATTACAGAGCTGTTTTAAACCCACCTCACAGTAATTAACGGAAAAGAGAACCCTATACCGATCAATGATCGTTAAAAGGGGGCTGGGGAGAGCTTGCTCTCTGGGATTACACTGGCACCGCTGTGGAGGGTAACTGGGTGGAGATCGATAGGACGCTGTGGACAACTGCCTGGGGACGCGTTTGGCAGGACCAGCAATGGTTGGGAGCCCCAAAGAGAAAAACGTTGGCGAGACGTTACGCTTCTTGGAGGACCACCCTGCTCCTGAGGAATTTAGGGCTTAAGTTTTCGAATACCTGCCCAGCTCCACGCATGGGTTGCGTGTGCGTTGCTATGTGTTCTGTGGGTCTCTCTTACCTACAGAGAGGCTGTCTGTCCCCGTTCCCTCCAGCTGTTCCCGAAGCGTTCGAAAACTGCTAGTTATTTCTCAGCTAACCTGGGGGACGGGGGGTGGTTTTTGTCAGTTCTGTTGTGTGTTTTAATTCCGCAGTGGGCCTCTTCTGGGATAACGGGGGGATTCCAACATGCAATCCTCAAAGTGATTTTTTTTTTTTTTTTTTTTTTTTTTTTAATCCAACTGGGTACAATCACGATAAGTAACTCAAACCTAGAGAGAACATCCTTATTCTCAAGTTTGGTGGGGTTTTTGTTTGTTTGTTTGTTTGCTTTGGTGGTTTTTTGTTTAATAATTGTAGCGAAAAAACCCCAACAACCCTAATCCGAACCAACAATGAAAACCCAAACCAAAATCAGACGTGACGTAGGCGAGATCTAAAGTGATCTAGCATCAGAGATTGTCCTTTTTGGATACATTTGAGCTCCTCTGAAGTCAAACCACAGGGATCTATCAACTCAAAGCAAGCTCATCGCCGTTATTATCTACAGGAGCATGAAATACCACGCGGATCACAGAACGGTTAGAGTTGGAAGGGACCTTAAAGATCATCTAGTTCCAACCCCCCCGGAGGAATCACAGCAATTGAAATGGTGATGAAATGTGTATTCGTACGTTTTGTCGTGTTTTGGTAAATATCAAATAGATGCAACTTGAATTAATCAGCTGGTTTTTTTGAGTTAGAAACTCAAGAAGGGCATTAGCAATGCTCCGAAATGTAGTGCTGTACGCAAACGCAGCCGGGACGGAGCTGCGGAGGCGGGGGAGGTTGGGGGGGGGGGAAGAAAAAAAAAAAAAAAAGCAAATATTCAAAAGGCATGCAACTGGGTAATTCAATAACCCTCGCGTGGAGAGGCATTTCGCTCGGTGGGACTTTCAACTTTGTGTGCTCGGCAGGCCGGCTGCGGGCTGAAAAGCCGTTCCCCCACCCCGCTGCCATTTACATGCATAGCTGGCCTGGTAGGTGTAAAAATAGCCAGCCCAGCGCCTGAATTGGAAATGGTCACCGACTCCTGCCCGCAGTTGCTGGGGTTTCGGGTTCTCCGGGACGCAAGAAAGCTCGGGGAAGGGAGTCTGGGACGAGCGGCCGGGAGCCTCCCCCTGGATCGTTGGCTGGCCGTGGGGACCGCTGGGCAGCCTCGGCGGCGCAAGGGCGATTCCCCCTTGTAGGAGGCAGCAGAAGAAGTGATATGGGCAATGCACCCATTTGCCAGGCGTGTCACTCCGATAAGGGCCTGGGGACACAAGGCAACATACAGGATTTGGATAAAACCCCGGACTATTATGGATACAAGAGCGAAGAAAATAAAGATCCGGATGCCCTGGTAAGTCTTGGCTGAAGAAGACAGAGGGAAAAATGAAGATCAGGGTTGTGCGTGTTAGATTTGAGAAGGATCTCTGTGCTCAGCCTGAACCTTACTTGGTAGCCTGCGGTACGAAGAGATCCGCTAAATGTGCCCGCGGTCAAGCTTTGCTTTTGCTTTTGGGACTGACTTGCAATTAAAACCCGGCTGTCGCTAAGCCGTGCAGTCACCCAGAACCACTGTCAGCCTCCAAAAGGTTTAGGAGAGAGGACGCCATCGGTGAACCAAGTCCTTCAAATGAATGGATGGAATCAATTAATCCTCATTTACACGACTGCATCCATCATTCGCAAAACTTGAACTCAGGAACCTTTTTTTTTTTTTTTTTAAGCTGCTGCCTGTCGGGTACATGATATAATTTGCTGGTTTTGCGGTAGAGCCAGAGCCCCCAGATCTTTACGCGGGTGAGGGTGACAGCGAGTGGGACCAGGCGCACGCAAGGGGGTCACACCGGTGGCTGCGGGGCCGGAGAGTCCGGCGCGCAGAGAGTGGTTATAACAGCAATGTCAGCATTTCCTCTGCACACCAGAGGAAAATCATTGACATATGAATACCTGTACGATGTCTATGGCAAATGAAGTGCCTCCTTTCTCTTTTTTTTTCTTCCTTTTTTTTTTTTTTTCTTCCTCTGCTTGGAAAATTTCTTATTAAATAGTTATTCCAAATTGGCAATGAAAGGCAGGTAGGGTCAAAAGTTCTGGCTGCAGAGGAAGACCAGAAAGCCTTTAGTGTCAACATACCCAAAATGTGATGTTTTCTTATATCTAAATAATCTAAATATAATATCTAAAATAGAATTGTTCCATATAATGGAACATATTATGCTTTGCGCTCACAGGAATTACGGCAGTGCGTTGTAGGAGAGGTAGCTGAGCTGAGTTGCAGCCCTTCGTAAGGGAAGAGACGGGATTCCCTCCCAGCAGCGGCTCCCAGGAAGCTCTGCTTCGTCCTAGAAAACACAATTTTGATGCTGTTTTGCATGTTTCTGGGAGGAAAATTTTGAGGCTGAAATTTTCTGAGCAGTTCTACTGCTTATTTCCCTGACGCCGCAGTTGGACCAGCTTTTCACAGATAAAACTTTCTTTGAGCTAAACCACGAAATTAAATGATTTCTTTTATTTTTCTTTTTTTTTTTTTTTTCCCCCTCCCACCAAGTTTTTGGTTGAACGAACAGATAAGCTCCAGCATTTCTGAGGGGAAACGTGAAGTCAGGGGGAGGGACAGGCTGCTTCCATTGCGGAATATGTGGCTTTCTATGGGCGTTAGCGTATTTTCCTTAGGGCGAGTGGCCCGAAGCTGTTGGCGAATGTATGGAAGTTCCCTGGGACATAAATAAGGAAACTCTGAATCAGTTCTTCCCTCTGAATGCCCCGTCTCCCAGCTGCCCTTCTGCGTAAGGTCAGGTCTCGGAGGGGGCAGGAGCGAGCCAAAGCCAGCAGCATGTGATCTTTGGGGGAGTTTTTGAATTTTATTTTCCTTCCCGCTCCCCCCCCTTTTCAGAGCTTTTCATAGCAGGCAGAGATCAGGCACTTTGATAAGGTCTTTGATAACCCCAATGACAAGATCTTGGCTTTACGCGCCGCTGGTGGGGACTGACAGAGTGGCTTTAGAATATCAGTCTTGATTCAGACGTTACGGCGCTTGGAGGATTCCAAAGGAAAATTGCTGTATTTCCGTAAGAAGGTCTGCAGTCTCTCATTGCATTTATTATCATGATTCCTTAAAAAAGGCTTTTTAAAAAAAAAAAAATAAAAAATTATAAATTAGAAATATCAGTCAAGTTTTGTCCTGAAGGGAGAAACAGAATAGAATCATAGAATAGAATCATAGAAAAAGACCCTTGGGATCATCGAGTCCAACCATCAGCTCCACTCTACAAAGTTCTCCCTTACACCGTATCCCCCAACACCACATCTCAACGAGTCTTAAACACACTCAGGGATGGTGACTCCACCACCTCCCTGGGCAGCCTATTCCAGTGTCTGACCACTCTTTCTGGGAAGAATTTGTTCCTAATGTCCAGCCTAAACGCACCCTGCTGCAGCTTGAACCCATTCCCTCTTGTTCTATCGCTCATTACCTGTGAGAAGAGACCAGCACCAACCTCTCTACAGTGTCCTTTCAAGTAGCTGTAGAGAGTGATGAGGTCTCCCCTCGGCCTCCCCTTCCTCAGACTAAACAGTCCCAGCTCCCTCAATCGCTCCTCACAAGATTTATTCTCCAGGCCCTTCACCAGCTTCGTTGCCCTCCTCTGCCCTCGCTCCAGCACCTCGATATCTCTCTCGTATTGAGGTGCCCAGAACTGGACACAGTACTCAAGGTGTGGCCTCACCAGTGCTGAGTACAGGGGGACAATCACCTCCCTCCTTCTGCTGGTCACACTATTTCTAATACAAGCCAGGATGCCATTGGCCCTCTTGGCCACCTGGGCACACTGCTGGCTCATGTTCAGCCGCTTGTCAATCAGAACCCCCAGGTCCTTTTCCACCAGGCAGCTCTCCAGCCACACTTCCCCAAGCCTGTAGCGATGCACGGGGTTGGTGTGGCCCAAGTGCAGTTGTATATTGTTTTTGGGTTTTTTTTTCCCAAACAGGAATATAGCAAAATAACTAGGAATACATACCCAGCACAATACTTTGTTAGCTATGCATTTCCGATGCTTTTTATACAGCTGGAGCCACGCTCGCTGTCTTGGGTGTTACGAAAAAGAGTGCCGCGTCAAGCGGAGTCTGACGACTCCGTGAATCTCCTACCAGGTAAAAGGGTCGGAATAATTCAGTTGGTATTCGGCCAGCTCGAAGGGCAAAATTGACTCGCGTGAGCTAATCTTTTCTGACCGACAACCAAACGCGGCCTGCTGCTTCGGGCCTGCCTTGCTGAAGAAGTCAGGGCTCTCCTGGATTGCCGATGTGATGCCAAAAACCTTTGTCAAACGGGGAGTCAAACTTTGATACCGAGTTCATATTTGAAATAACAGCAGCATTAAAAAAAACCAACAACCCACAACCAAACTATTTCATAATCATATATTATAGATTTAATTACTTTTTTTTGTTTTTAATGTGTTGGAATGAAGCCATCTCAGAGGACAAAGGTCCGGGGTTTGTCGCATTCGCTATACGTGAGCCTCCCTCTTTACTTGGATATTTAATTACCTTCGTAATTGCACTTGGTGTGGAAGCGTAGGATCCATTTTTGCTTCGCGGCGCGGGAGGTGCGGCTGGATCATGTTGTATTTCAGACTACCTGGGACAGGCTGCTCATTCTGCCTATTTTAGGCACTTAAATTGGGACAAAGTGGTTTTAGGCAGTATCCCTTTTCCTCCTTATTATTATTACTTGATGCCCCAGGGAGACTGCGTGACCTGCTGGAATTAGAGGAGAAGCTTTTATACAGGTGGAATGAGATGAAACGGGTTCTTCTCTGCTGCCCGGAGCTGAATGGTTTGAAATTTAGGCCCAGGATTACAGGAGTTTTGGCTTATAGGCTGCGTTCAGCTGGGAATTAGGGGGAAACAAGGGGTGTTTAATATGGTGACCGATATGCAAACAACAAACGTCAGGGTTAATGAAGAGAAGGGTTTTTGCGTGGTTTAGGTGTGCTTCAGGTGTAACTCCCCGGCTAAATTAGCGTGAAGAGAGAAATTACCCGTGCTGGGTATGATGCTATTTGCCTGAATCCGAAAAAAAACCCCACCAAACCAACCAACCCCAAACTCCGAAATGAAGCCTGGTTTCTTTCCACAACGGGCAAAATTAAAAAGTCTTCACTTACTACTTTGGTATCCGTTTTACCTTTCTGTACGAGTACGGTCTTTCCGATGAGTCTGTTTGGCAGAACTGGCGCTGAATTTGGAACTGCCGCGTTTCGCTAACGCCCGTTTCGTTTGCATCTGGTTTTGGTCCATCTCAGAGGAACACCAAATCAATTTTTTTTTTTTTTTTGGTATACGGTACCAGTAAGTTTGAATCGATGGGCAATCGGTTGATGGTGTTTAGGTGAGTCAGGCTGTTTGCTTCTTTAGTGCTGGTGGTGGTAGCGCATTTCTTTGGTTAGAAAAAGTCCCTTTGACAATAAGAGAAGGGATAGAAGGGGATGAAAAGTTAACGAGTGATAGAATTATCTGTCAACGGTCTGTCATAAGCTTCATTTACAGGCCAGATTTTTGTTAGGGCTGGTTGTTCCTCAGCTAGATATGCTTGGAATGGCATCTTCGTTTTTTCTAGAGGTGCTCTAGCATTATTACCTTTCTATTTAGGAGCGTCATTAGTCATGGAAACTTGCCATGGAAACCATTTCAATGCCTGCCAAGTTCTGTAGTTGTTACTAGCACCTCAAAATCTCAAAGTATGGTGTCGGGCGGATCCAGAAATACTTTTCCTTCCTTTAATATTCTTTAATTGCTCTGCTGAAAATCTAGGTTCCGTCTCAGTATTTAAGAGACTTCGGTAAACGTGTGTCGTGCAGGAGAACTAAGCGTGATCCTGTGGTTCATCTGAATGTATCCTGAATCCTTGTTTTTTCAGGAAATGGCTGAATGAGACTTTTCACTCAAATTCCAGCACGGGAAACTTTCCTATTAAACAATAGGCTTATCGTTTTCTGTTTTTAGAGTAGTCAGTCTTAGTAAAGTAGGAAAGACTTCATAAAGTCTTAATAAAAGGCATGACAAATTTTCTAGTTTTCAGGATTACCTAGACTGCGGTAAAAGCTTTAATTCTTTAAACACGAATCCTTTGGGTTTTGGTTTGGGTTTTTTTTTGTTGGGGGTGTGTGTGTGGTTTTCTTAGGTTTTCTTTTGGTTCGTTTGTTCTTTCTTCTTTTTAAAAAAAAAAAATAATCCAGGCTGTGTTTTCCAGGCGCTTTTGAGATTCTGTTTTTTTTTAGATTCACGCTGATGCGTATGAATCTGACTTGCACGCGTCGTTTCCAGGCTGGGATTTGTACCAAAATGTTCGGCATGTGAATAGCCCAGTGGGACATGGGGGATTACACGTGCCTGAAGTTCAGCTGGTGCTCAAGCGCTCTCCTGGATTAGAGCCCTGTCACTGCCGTTACTTTATATTTTAAAATCAGGATGAATTAAAAAAAACCCTATCGTTTCGAGTGCTGTATTTGCAAGGAACACGCAGCTGGGCAAAAGGCTTTTATTCTCTCCGTTTTCATGGAAAACTATGCAGTTTTGCCTCGGTTCTCACAAATCCTTCATTGACACAGGAGAAGTCAGCTGGCAGCCAGTCCAGTATGTCAAATTAATGAATGGAGTGGGAGGACTCCCACGGACGTCGGCGGCCGCTAAGGATCCGAAAGGGTTTATAGAAGACATTTGCTTTTTGGCTCAAGTAAGGGTTGATTTTTACAGTAGTTTTCTCTTCTTCTTTTGCTGCTGTATTTGCTAATATTGGCCCAAACTCAGCAACGCAGTTAGGCGTGGATTTAAATCCGTCCTTTAGCAAGTAACTTTAACATGTTTAATTTGAGATAGATTGCACCTAAAGATGTGGTAAAAATTAAGCATATAGTGAAGCGTCCATAGCCCTTTGTCTTCTTTATTCTTCCCCTGGTTCAAAACAAAGCAAAACCGATTAAACTTTTGTACGTTCGCGTGGAAAGAAGAGAGCGGCTGGTGTCCTGCGAGCTCTGGAATTTCAAGGAGGAGTTTGCAAAAGGCGTCGACGTATAACAAGCAGCATAAAATGAAAGTCATCCCTTACGAACGATAGGGAATTTTCCCATCAATATCAAAAGGTAGAATAGTTGAAGCCTGGCTTTTCCATTAGTGAAAATTAGAAGGGTCCTTAAGGATGTAATAGCTTTCAGTTGCGTCTGTCTGGAGCGATCTTGTAGCGGGATCTGGTATTCCGATAAAGCTGTTAGCCAGGCCCGGTCTTCTCTCCGTATGTTACTCAGAAATACGTGTGTGTCTGGGCAGTGTATGTAACAGCAATAAGAAACTTCCTAAATATGAAACGCAGCTTTCTGAGAACGGTCTTCGATACGAAACCACTACAAAACTGTCGTATGCAAGCATTAAAATGACCGGAAGAAGTCTTTCAATTCAACAGTTATTAAAAATACGTTGGAATTGTAACACGTTTGTTGTTTTATAATATGCATAAATCATAATGCCGTCCTCAACCTGTTTTTATTTCCTTAGCTTCTTTTTTTGCAACGGGCTCTTTCCATCTTCCTCCAATTCATACCAACGAAATTCATTTCTCAAGGGCGCTCTAAGCCTTGATTGTTGGTACGCACTCTGTCTCCTTTGGGCTGCAGCCTCTTCGTCCAACCTAAGGCAGCTTTTACCGGTCTGAATCATAAACGCGAACTCCATTAGCCTTCCCACCTGCTCTGGCACCGGATGATTTTTGGCTCCTAGGCATCCCTTAGTAGATCTAAGGAGAGAACATTCATTCTGGGGAACACGGGACGCGGTGAAGGGGTCACTTCTGAATCCAGTCAACTCTATCACAGGTTTCTCTGTCAGGCCGTCGTTTTCTGGGTTTAAATACGTGCGAACTAGTTTGGATTTGAAATCACTGAATGTTTTACTCCTGGGTCATAAGCTTTCATAGCAGGAAAGCTTTTTCTTTTCTTGTAGCTAATTCACCATCTTGATGTAACGCGATACTTGTCACGACGTTATGGTGGGGGCATCTCCAGCCCCAGTTCCAGCTCGACGCCGGTAAAAGCGGTGCCAACGTCCCCATCTCCTTCATGACGTTCTGTGATTAGTTGGCCTAAATACTCAAAGCGCCTTAAATTACTCAAGTGCATAATGTGTACTTAAACTAATATTTTTATTTTTCTGATTTGTAACCATCACCGTCCACATAGAGAGATAGACCCCTGAGATAATAATTAATCGCTAGGTGCAATTAGCTACATCTTGGTAGAGAATATTTAAATTGCTAGGGATCTCTTGTCTCTGAAAGCTGGTCTTCCTCCTCACGCTTCACCGTTCCTATGATTCAGCTTCTCATGTCTTAAAAAAAAAGAAAAAAAATTAGTTTATTATAGAGTCAGTCATGTCTTTTTTCTGGAGAAGAAGATGCATTAGCTTATGCGAAAGAGACGTTGGTTTAGTTAAGATGGCTCTTTTTGACTTGTGGGCTTTTCGGTTCAACCGTTTATTAACAAATTCCAGACAGCCGAAGGTACGTCGCTGAAGGTACGTCAGATCTGAAATGTCTGTACGTGCTTGAACGGGAAAAGCTGCGTGATCGAAAAACTTTTTGGAAATTGAAATAAGCAAACTGGGAACGTTGTTCATCCAGGAGTTTAGATACTGAAATTTCTTTAAGATCTGCGATTTTATCTTCCTTCCTGTCTTCCAGTAAACCAAGGGGAGGAAAACTTAACATTTTTATAAGCAAAGGAAGTGGCTTTGAAAGTAAAGCACTGTTGCATTTCTTTTCTTTCAGAAGATGAATGTTATTTCACCAAAGGCTAGGAAAATATGTTTCCATTACAGCTGTTATTATCTCATTTTACTCATTTGCCAGTATTAGATTACGGAGCCTGTGCCATTGCAAGTGAAAGATTTAGCCGACGTTCTGGCACGCGTATCAGAGCTGCAGGCTGAGACTCTGCTGTGGTAGTTTATTTAAAAAAAAAAAAAAAAAAAAAGATATAAAAATCCTTTGCCTCCTTGCAGACATCGCTGCACCTCAGGCTTGGAGTTGGCAATATCACCGTGGTTGTGTGGTGATGCCCTTTGGAGATCGGCAGCGCTTTCAGGTCACTAAAAACAATAACTCAGGGTGCAAACAAAGTTGAGACACTGAAAAACTAGCTGGCGAGGTTTACAGAAAGTCTTCCGCCAGGAAGAAGCGTTCCTTTTGAAGTCCCGTCTTAACGCGTTTGAATGGCGGGTTGGAAAAAGCTACAATTCGTACGTGAGAAATGAGTTGGGGAATGGTGACGCCTCGTCTGTGCTGCTTTTAGACTTGCACCCAATTGAACGATGGCTGGTTCGAGCAGATGGCTTCCGAAATCGGAGCATAGCCAAGCCAACTGGGACAAAATGTAGTGGTTATCTCAAGGGTGGGAGCATAAATGGACGCTCTAGAAGGTATGGCTTAATAAAAATGTAATGGAACGTGTTTACGTATCTGTCGTTTTTCCCCCTGCGTCTTTTAAGTACTGAAAAACATCAAGAAGCCGTGAAAACCTGAGTTTAGGCGATGCGGCTTTCCTTCTGCATTTTCAACGCCAGGTATTACCTGAATATATTGTCACGATGAGCCACCAGTCAACTAAGAGCTTTTTAATGAAGAAGAGTTAACAAGCCATCGGTGTTTTACTCATTATGGAAACAGCTGTTGGACAAACTCTGCCTCGCAACTCTGGAGTTTGTAAAGGGCGTTAACGCTGTCAGGTAACCTGGAGAACCCTGACAAAATTCTGTGCTCCTGCTGATTTTAGGTGCAATAATAATTCAGTTTAACGTGAAAGTTTTCATAACTGCCAATGCTTTGAGATTCTTGATTTCTATAGAGCGTACAAGTTACTAGCAGGTTTTGCTCACCTCCTGATCAGGGCCAGCCTCTTCCAAACTGATAGCTGAATAAGTTTTCTCCATCAAATCAGAGCAGTATGTCCCAGAGTCGGTGCTTGAAATGTAAGTTTTAAAGGGTTATTAGTCTTCAGGTACGCGCTTCAATACACATACAAACCAGAAATGTTAAATTAAGGTGCAGAACGACTATTTGGTTGCTATGCCAAGGCCAGCCTGCAGGAATACTTTTACTATAGACATGATTTCAAACAAGTATCCGGATGCTTTTGGGTAACGTTACTGTGAAAGCCGGCTCTTGAAAACTGAAGCCTCCTACTCCCCCAGTCTTTCCTTCTTAAGCGTGAAGCTGGTTCTCAGCAGGAAATTCGAATACGTGGAGAAATTCCTGTGGATTTGGTACAGCATATGACTTCAACACTATGCATTTCGATGGATTTTTTTTTTTGCACATCTCTCTCAAATCCCCGTAAGAAAGAGGCGTGTGCCGTGTGCCCGAAGTGATGTGGTACGCTCTGAGCCGGGGAAGGCAACCAGAGGGAGGACAGAGGAACCAGAAGGGAAGGTTTCCGACTGTTTGAATAAAATATTAATTTCCATACGTGATTTAATTACCGAAATTCCCTAAGCTATATGTTTCGAATTCAGGCAAAATTCTGGCATTGCAATTAGCAGGAAAGAAGCTGAATCCACACCCTCTCAGTCATTTTTTTTAAATCATATATTCACTCGATTGGTTCTTATGTTTCCTTCCTTACACAATTTCTGAAGACGAGATACTTATAAAGATCACGTTTGCATTCTGCTGTGAGTGTGTTTAAAGTTATAGGGATTATTTTTTTTTTCACGTTGTAGTTTATTTGTTCATAGCGCTCTGAAAATTCGCATTTCTGGCTGAAATTGTTTATCCGCAATCAAAAGCTAAAGAAGAAAAGTTAAGCTAAGAGATAGGAGCTTTTAATAAGCTTAAATAACACCAAATGTTTTTACACACGATCTGCATACATGTGTAAAATTCCTAAAAAAAAAAAAAAAAAAGTCTCAGGCATGTGTGCGTAGGAAGAGATGACGTGATCCATATCGTATGGTGCAAAGGATTCTGGCTCCGTGTTTGTATCTTCCCTCTTGTAAAGAAAGTCTCTTCTAATGACGGTTTCTTGGCAGTTTGTCTTCACCAGTCGACAAACTAGTGAAGACCAACACGCCAGCTTCTGTGCCACTGAAACGCGTCAGGCATTCAACTAAAAATCTACGTGCGTGGAAACAAAATATTTCACGAGGTGACCGGGTCAATCGGAAAAGCCCACAGATGAAAAGGTGGCGTTTCGTAGCATGGTAAGGCTACGGAAAACTGCCGCTGTTGACCACTGGGACAGCTTTGTCAAAATGGATTTGAAATTGGGACGTGCTAAAGTGAATAAATCGTTGAGATAGTAGAACTGACGAAAATGCTTTATAAAGACCTTGAAAAAATGGGGAAGAGGAGAAACTACTGATGACCTACTGAAAAATTAGAATTGCCGGACAAAACCAGGAAAGAAGATACAGATATGAGTACTCCTGACTTCTGAAACACAGGGTTGAATCTTTTGAGTATTTGAAGGGAGCGCTCGCTGCCATTTGTACGTGAATTTGTGTATGAAGCAGCTCAGTTGCTGGTTTGTGTCTTTTCTTTGGGTGTTCCAGTTGGATTTAATGGAGAACATCGTGCGAGTCTGTGAGAAACTGTTTTGGAAAAAGAGAGGCCAGGGTTCAAAGAGATGGGTACAATTATATTAATCTGAGATGAGTATATGCAGTGTCTGATACGTCTCTAATATGAGCTTAGTGCACGTTACAGTGAGAAAATTCACAAAAACCCGAAGATCCCCTAGGCTGGGATTTTCAAAGGCACCTAAATAAAGCATCAAGATCTCTTCGTGTTTCACTGGGATTTTAGCAGTTTTGTTCCTCTTCTAGTCACGATGAAGCCCTGTTATTTCAGAGCGAGAACGTCCGCAACGAGAGACGCCTCTGGAATAAAAGTGCCTGTAGAGGGAGTTAATCTTGAAGAATTAACTCATAATAACTCTTCATGTAGACAAGAAGTTCCTATTCCGCACATCGATATTCAGCTGTACGGGGGTGTGTCTTGAGGTGATGTGCGTTGCCGTGATTTAATTTTGGGATAACAAAAGTATGAATCGGGGAAATGAGAATCTATTTTGGAAGCCCTGCTTTTGCATCTTCTTAGCCAGAAATTAATGGGATACAGTCGGATGGCCTTAGCTACAGTTGGAGCTTCCAGCAGTAATTGAGACTTCAACATTTTTAGCCTTTCGCGTTGCTCTGCGGGAAAGAAAAACACGGGATGATTGATTCATCCCTAATAAAACAGGAGTTGTGGATGTTCATTCGTTGCATCATTCTCGCTTAACCTTTTAAAAGTATAGAAACAGATGACTGCGGTTTTGGCGCGGTAAATTATTGTAGAAGTAGTAAAGCATGGGAGAAACGGGGAAAAAGCAAGTAAAACGTGTGCCCTATCGAGGCCAAAGATGCTTTTCCCATTAATTTCAAGAGTGTCTTGTTCTTGGTTAATGTTTTTACCCTGCCAGTTAATTTTTCAAGGACGTTCAAACATTAAAATATAATTTTGTGTCTTTATGTGCACCTACGCGTCACAGGAGAGACGGGGCACCACTGGCAGCTCTCATTCAAAGGAAAAAAGGGATCTTTTTCAAGTGACCATCAGAATCCGCTCCTGTGTCAAGGCTCATCTAAACGCTCGCCTGGCCGAAGCTTTGGAGCTCCTCAAGTGTTCTGTCAACGGGAATTCCTGCGCTACCTTCCCCGTCTCCCTGCGGCCTCTTTAGAAAGATGCTCTGTTTTCTTAACAGTGAAAGATGTGGAAAATGTTCTTGCAGTTTGCCAAAAGGAATTTGAAAGTCAATATTTCTGTCTTGGCGTGGAAGCGCGGTCGTAAGAAGAATCATTTTGATGACATCCATCTGTTGCAGATTAAAATAGGTTGGAATCGGGGATTGTGAAGGGAGTTAGTCCAGCGTGATAAGTAGGATGACCAAAATAAATGCGTCGCGATGGATTGGGCGACTGAAATAAATTGCTTTATCCATCAGGATTAATAAACTGAAAGTGGGAGGCTTTTTAGGATATTCTCACAATGGGGAAGAAGGGTTTTTACCCCATGTTTCGGACAGGGAGGTGAAATTAGATGAGAAACACGCTCAATCAGAGGTGTTCTAATGGAAGGCCGAGCGCTTGTCCGACGACGTGCATGTCCTCCTGCGCCTCTCCAATCCTCTCCCCCCTAAAAAAAGGTTTTAGAGTTACTCATCTGCTTTTTTGAAGTTCACTCCTACTCTCTTTATTTATTTTAAGTGTGAAAATGGTTAGTGTCTCTTTGTGCGTCCCCACCTGCTTGTTCTGTTTAATCATTAAATCTGTTGCACGACTTTGGTTTTTCCTCCTGCGGTTGCGTTAGCCGCCGACTTACCTGCGTGTAGGTTCACACGTGGGCGAGCATCAAACTATGCGCCGCTTTCGAATAGCCGGCGTAATTTCACCTTGTATTCGTAGGTAAAGGCAAGAGCGTTTCGCGCTGCCTTGCTTAACAGTCCATCCCCCAACCTAGCTGAAAAAATGAGAACGTGATTTGATTTTATTTTTTAACCTATAAAGGCTAACGGGGTTTTAAATGGGAAGGTAGGAATGCAGGCGGTTGGGGAGTGAGCGTGTTTGCAACCTTATCCTGGATTTGGATGTTCAGGCTTGAGTACTTCATCCGCTTTGTTCTATGGTGAGCTACGCTTCGGGGCTGCCCGGTTTTGGGGGAATTGTTTGGTTTGGGTTTTTTTCCCCCTTTAACATGCCCCGCTTCTGTGTCACAGGTGGCAAAATACAGCCGTAGGGCTTTTTGGCTCTGGGAATGGTGTTTTTTCTCCGGTGCGTGGGTGTGAATTTGCACCGTAGTCGTGTAACTTTTTATGCCAAATGCAAACCCAAAGCCAACGTATGTTTTCTTAAGTAGCGTCGCCGGAAACAGGATTGGTCAATGATTTTCCAGAGTTTAAGTGTGTGTGTGTATATACGTATCCATACGTATGTGTGTGTGTATATATATGTATACGTACGTGTATATAAAACCCCCAGAAAGCTACGGCTAGCAAGTTGATGCCTATTTTTTCCCTCGTTGCTAATATCAGTTACTATCATTTCCGTGGGGGGTTTTTTTTTCCTTTTTTTTTTTTTCTTTGGTTCTTGCTAAATTTTGAACTTCGGCCGCTATTTTGCTCAGTCCGACAGGTCTGCGGTTCTTCTGGGCCTGAAGTATGCGTATGCTAATTAATGCAGATATAATGCCACGGCAGTTTTCTTCGCGGTTTTATTCTCCTGCAGCGGAAAATGCGGAAACCTTTCCCTGGCGATGAAGTCGTGCTCTCTTTTGAGCAGGAGCTAACGGGAGATTTTTGTTCTTCTTATCTTTTCACAGTCTGACAGCAATGCCAGCTTCCTCCGAGCTGCCCGAGCTGGCAATCTGGACAAAGTAGTGGAATACCTGAAAAGCGGAATCGACATTAACACATGTAATCAGGTAAGATATTTGAAGGGCAGAAGTTTGCCAGAGCGAGTTGCGAGAAACCCCCCCTCAAAGCCGGTTTTTTTCAGGCTGGTGACTTCATGCAGATGTTTTGATACACCTCAAAACGTCACTACATTTTTAGTCTCGTTCTTCGGTGGTGTCTTTCTATGGGAAGCTGAGAATGTCTATAAAATTGTGCTGCTTTTAGTAAAGCTTTGTGTAAGCCTTTTTGGGCTCCTCTTTCTTCCCACCGTCCCGCGGGTAGGGATGTATGGTAGCGAAGCGTCTGTAATCGGAGATGAAGGTCTCTTTTGGTAGTCTAACGCCAGTGGTCCTGCTGTGGAAATTCCAGGTCTGATGGAAACAGTGAACGCTAAATATAGTTGTAGTCTTTGAAATATTACAGTTACGCGAAAGAAAAGAAAAGTTTTAGTTGAGGAAGTTGTTCTGTAGGATTCTTCCGATACAGGCAAACGATACGATAACATAATCCCGGGTATCGAGTTGAAGGTTCTCTGGTTGGTTTCTTTCCAGAAGGCTCCAGTTTTAGGTGTCCTGAGGCATCTCTGTTCAACCCAGCCCACCTCGCTGCTGGTCCGCTTGGGCTGGTGTCGCTGGGACAGCGAGGTGGAAGGAGACTGGGGAGCTGAGGCCACCCGTTACCCAGTTTTCTTTCCCATTCTGAGAGTCTCTCGTCCTTTTATGGTCTGGAGAAGTGAGACTATGCCAACACTCAATGTTTTTTTGCCCGGTTAGTTCTTGCTGTTTATTGTTGCCGTTTATTAATTGTCATGAGGCCTGCCCATGGAATGGGTATTCCCCGCGTTAACGAGCGATGCCTTTCTCCAGAGGACGTGCGTGGCGAACGGGGGTTTGAGGAGCAACAGGTGGTACAACAAACTGAGAGATAAGCGGTGAGATGCTGTGATTAATAAAGCCCACATCATGCCAGCTGTCAGGTTGTGGGTTTGGTTTAGGGTTGGTTTTGGTTTTTTTTTAATAAAGCTATTTCCAAGAGCTCTTTTTCTGGCATCTCCATAGGTGCTTACTTTAAAGAAAGTTCTAAATTTCTTATTGGAAACATTTGACTAACGGACAGTGTGGACCAGCATCCCTGGCAGAGCCCAGGAGGAAGTTGAAAGCCACGTATGAAAAATGGTAGCCTTAGTTCCCATGGGAAGTCGTTCCTTGGAAGCTTTAAAGTGAGGTGTGGCGGAATGAATCAAAAAAATTGAAGCTGGTAGAGACTAATTGTGTTTTTCAGGCAACAGTTGGCAAAGATGAATGCAGCAGTGCTTGAGTGGATTTCAAAATTGAATTTCAAAACGTTTTTCAGTCACCTTAAAGAAGTTTCTTGTAAACGTCGTTTTTTTTCTTATTCTGCGTATTTTATTTAAGCCCTGTAACATGGGGACATTTTTAGAGCCTGGGGTTTCTATCACGCCTAGAGCAAGAGTTCCTTTCCAGGACGCGTTCTCATTCGTACGATGGTAATAGCAAGAACTTAAAAAAAGAAATTACGGGTCTAAGTTTCTAACAACCTTTTTACTCTTCTTAAATAAATTATCCTGGCCGTGTTTGCAACACGTTGATGTAAGCTGCTCCGAAATGAAGAAAATACAGTCTGTGTTTTCAGTTTTATGCTTAGTTTTCAGGGCTTGGTATTGATTCCCTTGCTCATTAAATTAACGTGAATGCTGGGGGAATGGGATAGCAATTGAATAATTCGTACCAAAGAGAGCAGGTATTAGCGAAATAAATGGCTAAATTTGCACATTATCTGTGGATTTTAATAGGGTTTTTTTTATGTAGGTCATTCAGTTAATATTTTAATAAACAAATTTCAGAACTAAAATACAATTGGCTTGCACGCAATACTCTGTTAAAATTAGGTTTTTCAAATTTTTTTCTATTTTGTGGTGAAAAGCACCATCCTAAGTATCACTAAATAACCTAAAGACAGAAAAATGATGGAAAGGATTTGCTTTACTAAAGAAAAGAAAGAGAAGTCCATTGTGAATCTAATCTTCCCCCTCTCAGTCGCATTACTTTTATATTTGGATTTAATAAAAAAGCAATTCCCTTTTTTGGCAAAGAATGTTTCCGGGTATAAGATGGTTGGAGCATCTCTGTCCCTTGGGAAATGTGTAGGGATGGAATCTACTAGTACTGGATAGTGGAAAAAATTGAAGTAGAAGATATTATTTTAGGTTTTGTATGGAGAAAACACCCGTGTTGCCATATCTCTTCTCATCGCTATTCAGATTAAGATCAGAAATAATGAAGATTTTCCTTGCTGTGTCCAGGCGTTGAGCTCTGATAGTTGCTGCGGACATAGCTATCATAAATAAATCAAATATTTAGGAAATACAGCTGTGTTTATCTTTGAGTTAGTAAGGAAATTGTATTAAGACTCCATTAAGGTGTGACAGCTAATAAATTATTTTTTTTTAACAACGAAGATGATAGGTACGCCTCTTCCAAGTCACTTTTCAGACTGAAAGCTTGAGTTTGTTTCCTGCTCTGATACAAAGGTGGCCTTTAAAAGCCGTGGATTTCTTTGGCTGCAAAGAAATGCTACGAAAGCCTGGGTTTTCCTTGGTGGCAAGAGCAACAATCCCCCCTGAAATTGTAAGTTTTCCTTTTTCTGAAAGGGTTTTAACCGAGGCGTTGGGCAGCGTGCTCGGGAGCAGTACCCTGCCGGAGATCCTGAGGGCAGATTCCCCAGGCTCTGGAAGCTGGGTTGCAATTGCTGTGTCTCTGAACCCTTGGGGAAGAAATGGAATTTTTGTTTCCTTCTTCAATACCCGGAAGCCACTTGTATGAAAATTATTAGTACGTTGCTTCAGAAACCCGTAAGGGAATTACTTTGAAGGGGCGGAAAGAGTTTTTCCAAGGTAGTATTTGTACAGTCTTCTTCCTTTGGCTTAATGGTGGTATACCCTAAATCTATTATTATGAGAAAAAGATTTGTACTTTTTTAACCAGCCTCTTTTGCGTTTTTCTGGTGCATCTTTGACTCCATTGGTTCAGTTCTACTGAAGACTTCCTTGGTCTGCTGGTTGCCCAAATCCTACTTTGGCCTTCATAAAATTTTAGAAGGAATTTGTCGCAACCGTGTAGTTAGTGCATGACCTCATATGTCTTCGTGTATCGACAGGATGAGGGGGAACGGTTTTAAACTGGAAGAGGGGAGATTGAGATGAGATCTCAGGAAGAAATTCTTTGGTGTGAGGGCGGTGGGACCCTGGCCCGGGTTGCCCAGAGAAGCTGTGGCTGCCCCATCCCTGGAGGGGTTCAAGGCCAGGTTGGACGGGGCTTGGAGCAACCTGGGCTGGTGGGAGGTGTCCCTGCCTAGGTCAGGGGGTGGCACTGGGTAAGCTTTAAGGTCCCTTCCCACCCAAACCATTCTGTGATTCAGGGGGTTCTAAACGGCTTCTTGATTTTGTAGTTCAGAGGAAGCAGGAGGAGGTTTAGTGCCGGTCTCCTCCCTTAGGAGCCGTTGCTGGAATTGTGGAGGGAATCGTTTCACCGAGAGCAAATCCAATTCAAAATGTCCACTCCGTAGTAGAAGGAGCGCTGGGCAGTCTGGGCATTGTAGAGACGTTAGATACCGGTTTATCGCCCCGAACGCAGTATGGTCAGCCGATTGATTTTCCTTCGCCATCCCACACGAAGCACCTGATCCCCTGTGACCCGAGGTGCGGAAGTCTGAGGTCTCCCTTGCTATTTTGGTGAGATCTCAGCCGGTAAGTAAACATAGAGTGGGTGGTATTTTTAGCTGACTAACAGACTTGTGTCCAAGCAGATTAAAATCTTGTAGCTCACTCACATTAGCAATCCGATTCCGGTTACCCCCGGATAGTTTGAGTGTAGCCATGGGTTTTTTTACCTTGTTTCAGAAAACTGTAAACTTAAATACGTTTTTATCGCTGGTCAATCTTATCTGTAACGTAAATTGGTTTGCATATTGTTATAAAAAGGTACTTAAATTTTCTGCTTAAAGTACTACCTCCCCTTTCAGGAAAGTTATTACTGCTGTAAAAATACACTGTCAGAGTTTCACCGTTGGTATGATTCTATCACTGTGACGTGATAAAAAGTTTTATCTTGACTCTTTTGTAAGTCTGTCATAGAAATCCAATTGCTTTTGCTTCATAACCTAGGGAGCTACATTTGCAACGCTTATTTAAGTGCCTAGTGCCATCACATTTAACAGGGCTGTAACCATGACTTAAAATAAATATCCAAGTAAGTGTCTGCATCAGTCCTGAAAAACGGCTTGATGTTCTGGCGAAATCAGTGGCATTTCTTTGAAGGAGGACATGAAAGCGCAGGCTGTCTGGCGTCCAACCCTCCCTTAACTCTTCGCCAGATTTAACCCAAATGACCGCTAACTGGCCCCAATGGCTATGAGTTCTGAAAGTAAAATCACTTAAAGCTTGTTTTTAAACAACATTAAAAGCAGTAAATCAGTCAACAGAAAAGTCACAGACGCTGTGTTTTGTAACTTGCCCATCAGCAGATGGGCTAAAATTTGAGCGCAGCATCTAAAATGAAACTTCGAAGACTGTTCACCTCCATAGAGCACGGCGTGAGGTTCAGCTTGGTGGCAGCACAGATTATTCTGTTTGACTCCCAAGAGCTGGAGAGTCCAAGAGTCTGTTTGACTCCAAGGAAGGGTTGTAAAGAGGGAGAGTTCCTGGTAGAAAGATGCAGGTCTTCAGGGGAAATTTGGGAGCGGAGGACGAGACTCTGAACGTCCCAGTTTGACCCCTGAGTCCTGGTTCCCACCTCATCCATGCTCTACAGGTATTAGTTGGCTCCCAGGCTCCTTCTGGCATAAAGCAGGTGGTTTTCTCTGAGATGGGACCTGGGAGTGGTTCCAGGGGATGCTGGGTGCAGGGACCGCTCTCCTCACGCAGCAGGGACAGCTTGCGCTGGGGGTCCTGCTGCTCCTCAGAGTCCCCCGGTGCATCCGAGCAAACCGTGATCCCATAAGCCTTGTCTCAGGCCGTGAGCCACATTGTGCACAACTTAACCCGTGGCAAATTTAAAGAAAAAAAAAAAATAATAATCCCTCTTTATTAATAGCCTGTGGTACAGAATTCATATTATTTCAGGGATTTTCGCCCAGAGAAAACAAACACGCGGACGCTGTGTCATCGGGAGATGGTCCCACCACGCGGGACCAGGAGAAGAGCGCGGGCAGGAGGTGGTGTGGGGTGGCCCAGGCTGCTGTAGGGAGAACCTCGCAAGGTCTCGCAAGTCCTTAATTCTGTGCAAAATGAGCCACGTGTTCGATTTGAAGCCTACGTTAATTTTAATTGAAGTATGCGGCTGAGGGCTAGTCTGAAGAAGGCTGTTTTCCTGAACTGGAGCTTTATGCTATCCAAGTGTTATCTATACCACCAAGAAAGCCTCCATAAAATTCCTTGCTCCTTTTTTTGATGCTTATACGCTGACGTTCAGACTGGAAAAATGTCAAAGCTGATTAAAAACCCCACAATCGTGGCCATTTTTTATTTTTTGGGGGAAAAAAAAAAAAAGAGCAGCTGGAAGAATAAGAAATGAAATAATCTAAAATATTTGGAGACGTTACCTTCCCTGCCGAAGAAAAGCTGCCGATGATTAGAGTAGGCACGTGGAAGTTAGGACACAGACATGAGAGCAGTTCTGTTGTCTGTGCCAAGGAATTTAATGATGAGCAGGGTAAGAACTGGGGCTTTCCATCTGCTACGTATTGAAAACATATAAGAAGAATCTTGTCTTACCGTCTAGAAGGAAGTTTCCATTAAAAGACCTGCTGTCAAGAAAAAACGTGCCGAGTTATATGGGACGCAGCCTGGCAAACTTCAAGTTCCCTGGTCAGGAGAGAGTAGATCGAGACTCAAGTTCTTACATTTAAACAGATCGAGCAAATTTTATGTCTTGATTATAAGCACCAATATTAGCAAAAAGGAATCGCCCCCAGGACAGAGCACGGTGGGTTTTTTTGGTGTTCATATTCTGCGAGAGGAATACGTCTAGGGTCGCTGCAAACTTATCTTCTGGGAAAAAGTGCTTCCCATGTGCAGCTGGCCGGCGAAGCTCTTGCCCTGTGTCGGTGAAATGGGAGCCAGATGAATGCAAACGGCAGAATAGATGCTGCTTAATTTCCAAGTGGCTGGAAATAGATAAAGCGTTCCTGGGTGATCGATGGGCAACTCTCAGAGTCTGCAGGTTTGCACTGCGGTTAAGATCAAAGCTGGGCTTAAACCTGCACTGTTTAGGGTTAAAAAAAAAAAAAAAAAAAAAAAAACAAAACCAAAAAAAGTAGTTGACTAGTGTGCAAAATAGGAAAATCCCATATTAATGGGATTTTAATTAAGTAATTTTACCTGGCGTCTGGGTTGAGTTAACTCAGGAGTATTCTAGACTGTATGAAGTGTTTTGAGCTCTTGACAAAGAGCACCAAACAACAAATGCTCAAGTAACCCCTTTAGGTCTACGAATAAAATTAATCTCTAACTTGGATTGTCTCAGCCCCGTTAGCCAGGAGAAACTTCTCGCTGTGCACTGGCTAATCTGGGACGTGAAGACATCGATTACTCTGCGGGAGTTCCCAAGTACAAATAACGAGCTGAGACGGGCATCCTATGCCGTCGTCAGGACCGGCGAGCCCCATTTCATAGCCTTCACCATCCATTGAAGCTTCATCTTCTTGCAAACTCCCAATTCTGGTGCCGTATAAAATTGCTCACAAAGCTTTTTGGTAACGACGACCCTCAGCTTCCGTTGATTAAGCGCCACTGGTGTATTGTAGATTTTACTAGGAGTGGACTCCTCTTCTAGAGGTTGGGGATAGCGAACAAGCCACCGCAGCTGCTTCTGCGGCCTTAGAGTTCCTTCTTCTCCTCCTCCTCCTCCTCCCTGAGGTCTGAATGGGGTGTCTACATGGTTGCGCGTCTCAGGGGAAAAGCTAACACACTCCGTGCCAAACACAGGGGCTCTGTTTTATTTTTAAGAGTGAGATATCTGAACGCTCTTCCAAAAGTGAAGCCTTGTGTATGCAGGATATTTTTTTTCTTGGTATAATGCTATTTTTAGGTTAGATCCCATCTCGGGAAACAGTACATAATGTCAAGAGTAGCAGAGATAACACAAGAAGATGCTTTCTTCAGTTTTACGTTTGTTTCTCAGATCCCAAGTTTTCATAAAGATCTGTCTTTATAGATACTCAAGGTGTTTCCCCAGTTGAACCGTTTCCAAAATCTGATGGAACTTAATGTTTCTGGAGATACTGAATACAGGGCTTAATTACAGTTATTAATATAGTTATGTAGTTAATAATTAGTTGCTACTTCTATATGTTTGTTGAAGGCTACCTTCATATCAAGTTAAATTATTATGGAATTCTTTACTTTAATCTGAATTCAAGCACCATCGTCTATTCTGAAAATCTTAAATCCTTTCTATTTCTTTATTTCTGGAGAGAGTCGGAAATGTCAGGGGACGAAATTTCCCTGTTTTAAAAGCAGTTGCCTTGAAAAAGTCTAATTACTGGTGTTTTATGGGATGAAAAACTGATAGCCATTGGAAATCTCTGATTCCTTTCAAGCTATTTTCCTTACGTTACAAAAGTAGTTATTTTAGGACGCGGTTGCTATTTCTGGTTAATGTAGCAAGAGAAGACAACTTGCTTCTGGAGCAACGTTCAAAATGGTGACTAGCAAAATGAACTTCGATTTTACAGGATGCACTTGTGAGCCCGTAGTTCTAGCAGAAGTTAGACCCCAAAAATCTGGTAAGTCCGAGGGTTCATCAGCTGTTTGCTGTGTTCCGAAAGAAAAGTGGTAAAACCCAAAAGGCAACGTAAGGTAACATTTCCCCATCTTGTCTTTGGAGGCTTGTCAGCATTCATGGTGATGGAGTTACTTTCTTGGAAGGAAGGATCTGATGGATTTTGGTATTTGTTTTGAAGAAGATTTCTGTGTTCACAAGGATGATACCTTGAACAGAACAGGATTCAAGCATCAGGTAGTTTTGGGGGGGCCTCCAGCCCCAAGGCTCTTTGAAACTTAGATCTGTTTGGCTTTTGCTCTCGTTCTGCTGGCTTCTTCATAGTCTGGTTGGTGTCCTTATTGCTTCGGTTACCGTGAGGCAGAGCACCAGCTATTAAATTAGTCCCTCATTGAGCCCAAATGGAAAGCAGCCAACGCTCCCAGCAGTGCTAACTATGGACTGAAGTAGCACTCCAGTCATAACGAGGGCGGCACTATCATGTGTGAATGTCACCCCGTAGGTTAATTCATTTTCAGAAATTCATAGGCTGTAAAGGGATGTAAAGGGAGAATTTTCATCGTCTGAAATCATTTTTCTTCTTTCAACCGTCCGCTTTATTTCTTTGTGATATTTTGGGGAAGAACTTCAGCAAACCTTCCGACTTGAGAAGGCCGTGCCCGGCTCGCCAATGTGCCCTTTCCCAAATCCTTCTCGAGAAGAGGTTGACCACGTGCACTTTTTACTTCCCCGAGAGATTTATTCAGAGGAGAGAATTTGCAGCAACCTTAGCCTGACATCGGTTAAAGAGACGGAGAAAAGTACTTGACTTTAACAAAGGCTACGATATTGCTTTTTAGTCTCGGCCTCTGCTGATGAGTGCGGCCGCCTTCTTAACTCTGGCAAAGCGTGTCAAGGAGTTAGTCACAGGAGCTTTTTAAATTTTTAATTTTCATTGTGTTTGTAACTTACGCTTTGCTATTGGCCTGCTAGTATGTGTGTGTGTATATATATATATATAACCTGTGAATACAGCACCAGCAGAAGGAACTTGGTAAAAGCGCGTCACGTTTCGTGCTTCAAGGGAGTGTCGAAACGTTAAAAAAAAATAGATTTTTGTATTGTTTTATTTTTGTTGACTTTCCTGATTTTTTTTCTTCTGTAGGTTGCTTAAATGCCATCCTTGCCTTGTGTGACAAAGGCAAGAGATTAGTCAAATTTACTCAGATTTGGAAACTCAAATGTTGGGCAAACCTTCCTGGAAAATGTTGCGTCCCAACTTCCATCAGTGTCGATGGGAGTTTTAAGGGGTCATATATAAATAAAGCATATAGAAATATAGCGTAAAGGAAAGAGGAGGGTTAATTTTGGCAAGATGCATTCTTGCTTCCTGATGTTCTTAAAGATACTGAGTACTTAATGAACACCTTCAAACGGAAGCAAACTGTAGGGAAGTTTACTTTGAGGACAGGAGAAGCAGATGCCCCTCTCGTAGCGGTGCTGACTTCGCGGATTTAAAATGTTCTTTGAACTGCAGGTGGATCTGATGCTCTGCCAAGAAGGCGCCTTTCGGTGGGGTCAGTTTGCTTTGGCATAGCAGGGTGAGGCAGGAATAAGATAAGCCGTTATTGCTGTCGGATGTCACGGCGATATGGGTGACGTCCCAGAAGGAGTAAATGGCACAGCAGAACCAGGCAGCGGCTGAAGAACTTCCATTCCGTGAGGATCGCTCCATGAGGCAACTGAATTCAAAGGCAGAAGAAGCGTGGACTTCCTTGGGCGATTCTTTGACAATAGCGGTGAGACTTAGCGGGGGAAAAGTGGCTGATTTTCGGTAGGCTTAGAAAAGGTTGGCGGTTTCCGTGACGTATAAGAAATCTGTGGTGAAAATACGCAGCGTGACACCATAATAAGTGCTGTGAGCCGTAGTGGTATGTGTGCGCGTTTGGAGCGCTCTACGGGATACGAAATGTCGACGCCTCTAGCTCAGCGGTGGAGGAGGAAAAGAACGGAGGGAATCAGGCTCTGCAGGGAAACACTTGAAGAACGAAGCTTGGAAGGCTTAGTGCTCTGGTCTTTTATGAAAGAATTACAAATGAACCTCTAAAAGAAAGGTAGTTATGGTGTACGTAGGCTTGTAGTCTCTGTGCTGTGCGGTTTTGCTTAGCAGACAACTAATTTCATCTCCCTCCCCCCACCCCCCCCCACCCACCCACCACTTTTTGGTAGCCATGGGAGAGGAAAAGGGCAGCGCCAGAAACCTTTGTTGTTCTAAAATACAAGAAGCCCGTCGGCAGGAGCGGAGGAGTTGCGTTGATTAAATCTTGAGCTTCCGTCGTCATAAGTAGCAGGGACCAGCCACGTGGGCTGGGAAATAATTACGGCATCGGTTCTGATTACGGAGGAACAAAGCTTGCTTTTAAGGCTTCGGTCGTGCTGGCCCTCAACATCTAAAGTGCTTCTGCTACTGCTCGCCCCGGCTTATTTTATTTAAGGAAGTACGGAATTGGAATGGGTACAGCAGGAACTGTATTTAGGCTGTAGTTCCTTTCTAGAACCTTTTTCCCGGACGTCCTATTTTCATTTTGCTTATGTCTTAATGCCTAAAAAAAGGCGGACGTCGCAAGGAAACTCACATAATCTACGCGACAATATTCGCTTTCAGGCTGCTTAATGTGTTATTGTTATATACGTTGTCTTAGGGGTACGAGTGCAGGTATTTTAAGAGATGGCTACTAATTAAGCACTGGGAGAGGCCTTGCTTTCTCCATCCTCGGGCACATGGTAAACTGAAAAAGCAGCTTGTCCTCAACTTGCATTCAGAGAGGCGTGTGCGCGGGTGCAACTCCTGTGGGCCGTGCAACGTTGCGGTGTCTCTGCTGTTGGTGGACTTGAGTCTGCTCGCAGAGAGTGGAAGAGGTTAATAACGCGTCATCGCGACGGGGCAGCTGCATAAGGAGTCCAGGTTAACGCTCCTGCTCTTGCAGAAAGCGTTGATGGCTGAATCTGTGAGATTGCATATGAGAAGAGGTCTTTGTTCTCCAACAATGAGGAGAACGCTGTGTGTTTCTCCATAAAACACCGTTTCCAAGCTTTCATCCGCTGTAGGCAGTAATTACGGTTATTTAACACTCAGCTCAGGTTAAAGAACAAGGAAGATGAGAGCGTTCTGAAACGTTTTCAGCCTGCAGAAAATTCACTGGCGTGTACGGCGTTCCTTGTCTTGATGACCGTGGTCAACCTCACCACATAATTTTGGCCAAGGCTTTGTCCTTGACCCGGGGACTGCTGCCGCCCCTGGGCTCTGCAGCTGGGGTGTAAGAGTGTTCCTCTGGAATAAGGAAGGTCTGATTGCTGCTGCTTTACCGGCAAAATGGGATTTGACACCACCACATTTCTCATTCACGTTTCCTAACTCCCAGGCCGCGTAAGGGCCTTCCTCTTCTTTTGGCAGCTTGTGAACGGAGCCTTCCTTCAGTTCCGTTGCTTTTCTCATAGCTGCACTTCTGAATTTGCCCCCCAAAAAACCTGCCTGTGCTGCTTACGTGAAGGTAGAATTAAATGGAGATACTTCAGAGACGCGTTTGGATCGCTGCGTCTCCAGCCGTTGGGCCCACTCCCATTAAATGCCTCCTGTGAAGTGCTGAGCGCTTTGAAATCCTACTGGGAATTACGGGCTCGAACTGCCTCTGTGGATGGACGAACAAGAGGCCAGAAAGCTGCTTGTTTATTTCGCCGTTTAAACGACTCCGAACCGCTTAGAGACGGGTAAAGCGGTAAAACTTACGCAGCGCTCAACTTGCTGCGAGTCGCTCGACTTCCGGAGGGTGGCTTGTGACGCTTGCAATATGGAAACAGGAGAGTGCTGGAGGGCACTGGCAGCGTCTCTTCTGTCACCTGCCTGGTGTACTGTGAAAAATACCGTAGGATTGTGGGAAAATAGGCTGGCGATTCAGTTACAATAGACTGTCGTTTTCTATTTTTCCATCGGGTGGAATAGGGATGCTAGGAAGAGGAAGGTACGGTTTCCACAGCTGGAATTTATACGAGATAAAGTATCTTCTTCCTATTTAACGTGAAAAGGATTTAGACACTTCCTTACGTTGCCTTTTTTTTTTTTTTTTTTTTTTTTTTTTTTTAAATCCCAGCTCTTATTTTGTTAATTCCCTTTTCCTTTTTGAATGAGGTTACAAAACCTCCAAGTTTAGCGAAGGCTTCGCTCATCAGAAACCAGTGGAGCCAAGGGTCGATATAATTTACAAGCCACGTGTGATCAACAACCATTTTGGTCTGCTTGTGCTTTTGCTTTTCTGTTTGATACCGGTTATCCCGGAGGAGAGTCCAGGGTTCCGGACATCTACATCAGCCCGGAATAATCCTGATTGAATAGGCACATCCTGTGGAAATTTATCTAATTCCTGTGATTTCTCCGTGCTGATAATACCGCAGTGGGGCTAGGTAAAGTGAAAGAGAAGGCAGATACGCGCTCAAATTTTGCAATAATGGGCTCTATGGAGTTGCCCAAGGTTAGTAGTCTGGGAAAATGTGAAACTATCGGAAAGGAAGGAATCTCTTATGAATACTTGCAAAATAGGGTTTGTTTTGATGTCTTTGTTGCTATGACAAAAAAGTTATTGGAGAAGTTTGCCACACAGTCCCTTGGCTTAAATAGCCAAGTCCAAAATATCTGATTTATGTAGACAGTCAGCTAAGAGATGTAACAGGATTCCAGCTCCTAATCTCCTTCTTACACCAGGGTAAGGTAGGAATGTGTGTCTTCCGAACTGATACTTGTAATTGATACGGCCCTTGTGCTTGCAGAATGGACTCAACGCTCTGCACCTGGCGGCTAAAGAAGGCCACGTGGGACTGGTACAGGAATTACTGGAAAGAGGGTCGGCTGTGGATTCTGCCACTAAGGTAATTCGTGCACGTCTGTTAAGTTTATTCACAAAAAGACGAAAGTCACATACGCGGGAGGAATTTAGGCGGGGGGGGGGGGGAAAAGATCAAAGTGCGAAAATCAGATAATAATGTAAATCCCTCACTGATGTTTTAAATGTTATTTCTGCTACGGCCAGCGAGTCTGTGTTCTTTGCTGAAGCTCATCAGTAGTAAACGAAGAGGGAAAGATTATAGTTTGTACAGTCTGTTTACAGGGGAAGCATTAACAGGTTTTAGCAATGCCAGATTTTTCATCATTTCCAACGACAGCTCCCCATTAGAGAGAGCGCAAATATAGCTCAAACTAGTAGATTTTTATTTATTTTTTTTTTTTTTCCAAACCTGTGAAAATTGGTAATTGACTGTATGGTAGCCAGAGCCTTTTGACTCGAGGGCACGATGGAGAAGACACCTGTGTGATAGGTTGTTTTGCCTTCAGCCTTTCCACGATCAGGCATGCGCGTACGTCCAAAGCATCCGATCAGTATGTTATTTCTCTCTGGGTGGAAAATTCCTTGTGACGGGCCAGGTTTGTTGGACGAGCGTCCAGGTTGGCTTGGCTCTGCTCGGCTTTTGCTTTTGGTTACCACCGCCGTGTCCCTGCGACACACTCCTGGTTTTTATGGTTTCTGACGCACAGGATCTCCACCAGGGTTATCACTCAGAGAGCTTCTTGCTGAACCTTGTGTTTTCCATCACTGATGGAAAAACAGAAGTTTCCTCTTTCAAAAACATCTTGATTCCCCCCACAGCGAAGCTGTTTGTCAAGAACCACCAGGTTCTAGATGGGACTCTGGGGTTTTATTCTGGTTTTGTGAACCTCAATTCTTTAATAAAGCCATTTAAACATTGCTCCCAGGATGAGAGATTGGCCTGGAAATCTCGCTCTCTGGACCTGAATGAAAAAAACTGTTAGCCTGTACTCAGCTTTACCTAGAGGTTTGTCCCGTGCCCCAATCCCGTTCCATAATTTCACTCAAAAGTTAGGTTAGGATGCGTTAGTGTTACACAACCACTCGAGAGATCTTCATGGCTGCAACCACCAGTTCTGTCCCCTGTGGTGTTTGTAAACGATAAGGTAAAATTGTACTCGAAAAATGAGTGTCATGAAGAACTGCAGGATGGAATTATTGCTGAAGAAGGGTGATGCCTTTCATTTTTTCCCTCCCTATAACAGAAAGGGAATACAGCCCTGCACATTGCGTCCCTAGCAGGACAAGCTGAAGTTGTCAAAGTTCTGGTTAAGGAAGGAGCCAATATTAATGCACAATCTCAGGTATGATGCTATTTTCTCTTCTCTCCTCTAAAACTTATTTGGTGAGATTTTATAAGACAGATCTGCGATGTTAGCGATTCCAAACCTGACAAATCAATCAAGTTGAGGGTTCCATAGCATTCACTGGTAAGTAGAATACAAGTAGATGACAAATTTTAAGTCGTTATATACTCATTGTGTAATACAGGAACTCGCATTGTTGTTGACTGGCATTCCTAGGAATTTAGGAATTCCGAGTGTGCTTTAATAAATTGTTTCAGAAATTTTTCCAAGGGTAGAAATATTACATTATATCACGTGTTTGAGTTGAATTCGGTGAGCAGCAACAACGAAGATGAATTTCTCAAAGACTTGATTTTTACAGTTGCTTTTCACGGTTATTTGTTGGCTAAAAATTTTGCAGGTAGCTAACTCCAGGCTTCTCAACTCATCCTTCATGTCATCAGAAAGAATCTAAATAAAAAGTTTGGAATGTACATTTGAATAGGGGAAACCCCCCTTGGCCTGGCAGGCAACCCAACTGTAAAATCAGCCTGGTTATTTCCACTGACGTGAAGCTTGTCTGCTCTCCCAAAACCTACCAGAGGAGGTGGTGATGTTGCAGAGACCGACCGACGGCCGGTTCTTCTCTCCCTGTTCTGGGGGAGGCTGTAGAGGCAGCTGCCTCCTGTGATTGCAGAGCCGTAAACAAGATGCGCTCAATTTGCGGTGAACGTACCACAAACGAGCCAGATTGGTTTGTTTTCCGAGCTAACTGTCCCTATCTCCTCTGCCCTATCAGCTGTTAGCGCCATAGATTAATTGACCAAGTCATCCTGACACATATTTGAGCTACCCGTTTCCTCTGTTTAGGATTTGGAACAATTTACCAAATAAATAATTTGATCAGTGTTTGTAAATGCTGCCTTAACCGTAGTTAGGTAGACCGTTCAGTTCTTTGTGTCTGTAGCTAGGAAGAACCGAACCGATGGTATAAACGGGGACTATATATGGTAGAGGAACGTCATCTTTCTGAAGTGTTTAGTCAGCTTGTGCCATTCTCAAGGTAAATCATCGAGCTAACTAACAGTGTTCAGCTTGAGTCCTAGTGCGTCATTCGGTGGCCACCAATACCATTTTTGCAGCAACGGTGTACGCTAAGGCGACGCGAAAAACAAGTCGCGCTTCAGGGGTAGACTAATTTCAAATTAAATTTGCCCGGCGCTTACTGTTTGTAGGCAAGATAACGGCCCTTAGCTTGATCTTGCTGGGGCACCTGAGCCAGAACAAGAGGAGCGGGATCTGATTTAACAGCGCAGCGAGGAGCTACCTCGGTTGAAGACAGTTTCAAGAAGCTGGGTCAGTAGGAGATGCGCTTCTCAGTCCTCTTCTCAAGCGCGTTCCCTGATCGTTAGGAACACAGACAAGTTTGTAAAAGGTTTTGATTTGTCAGAGCCCATCCCAAGTCTGCCTAAGTCCACATCTTGCTCGCCCATACCTGGGAAACTGGGACCTGGAGGGGTTTTTTTTCCCGTTTGATGTTACAAACTTATGGTGGACAGTGTAAAGTAAGTAGAGGGCAGGAGAGGAACAAATAGGTTTATAAAATGAAGATGTTTGTCTGTACTTTCATTACGTTTTAAGACAAAAGAGAGAAACGGGAAAGATCTTTAAGCTGCCTGACTGAGATTTTTTTTTAAGTATTGTCTTCATTATGCTTTTTGCCCCAAAGCGACTGCTAAAGAGCTTTTGCAGGACAGCTGATGGCCAGTTACTCCCCATGCTCTACTTCCATTAAAGATAAGAAATGTTGTAATTCCATTGCTCAGAAAATTAGCAAACTCCTTTCATAATGACCTAACTGGATGATTTCTTCAAGCATTTGTCAGCCTTTTCATGTGCATAAGAAGATAAAGTAACGTCTTTAATGTTAGGACTTTGAGCACGGTAAGAGAAATAATAGCAAAAATGATACTTTCGTGAAGCATTATCCCTCAAAAAGTCTTTATAAAGGCTCTTCTTTATGCTGGAAAAATAAATGAAGTTTCTAAATTTAAAAAAAAAAAAATTTCTATCAGAATTGGAAATTGTTTTCGCGGGTATTTTGTACAGTATTCTAGTCTTAAACGTGCGCGTTGTGTAGCACTGGATGTTCTGTGTAACGTACGCAGACCTGTTAACCGGCGTTTGCTACTTGAATTAATTGACTGAATCTGATGGAGGATGCTTTCCCCCCCCGCCCCAGTGCTGCTCACTGGTTGCCTCCAGACAGGATGAATTCAAACCGCTGCGGTATGTACGTCCTGGAGTTGTGCCACGTTGGCTGAATTAAACAAGTCCCGTTGACTCGAATGAGGGGGGGCGAGTCCTTCACGCAGCGTGGTCCGGCTGGGGGGACCTTTGGGTTGGGTCTTTCTCTCCTGCTGCTCTTTGCCAGAAGAGATGGATCCAGAGCAGCTTCAGGCAGGAGGGAGATGTTCAGACCCTCATGAATAAGTTGCCAATATGATGGGTGGAAAGGATGTATTTTATTTTTTTTTTTAGTCAGGGCTCTGAGCAAACTCCTAAGAATTTGGTTCCAATACTCCTTTACCAGCAGCTTCCTTTGGAAGATGAAATAAAAAAGTAATTTCTCCATGCCCCGTGAATGGAGTGAGGATCGTGAATGCCGCCTTTCTACTCAAGATTGCGTTGACGTGCTCAAGAATCCCATGTGTCGTAGAAAATAAACAAGTTAGCAAAAAAGAGAGAAGAAAAACAGAAGCTTCAAAAGTAATAACGGAGAGAGACGCGATTTATGGTAAAAGATGAAGAAAGATTCAAGCATACCTCACTACAGCTGGTCAAAAAAGAAAAATAGCAAGTTATGTAGAAGAAGGAAAAGAGAATGACTGAACCGAATATGCTTGAACACTCAAATACTAAGGTTTTTTTGGTCAGGAAGTACGTCATTGATGAAAAGGTGAAGAGAAAGAAAAATCGTTATCAGGAAAGAGCTTAATTGAGAAAGCCAGAATTGAACAAAAATACATATTAAAGATAACTTTGAATAAGAAAGTGAGAAATTGCGACCGAAAAGCTCGGTTTCTCTTAGGTTTTCTTCTCAATTCCATTTTTAAAAATAGATGCTGTATTGTCACTCGTAAATCTTTTGTGAACAGTTGTTGGTATTGGGGGTGTATTACGTCCTCGCCTTGGTATCTCTGTTATTTCACACTTTATTTTTTTTAGGCCCCTGCTAAATGCCGTTTGCTGGTAGGGATTTAACGCCAGCGCCGTTACTCGCGTTGCCCCGTAACTTCCTCTGTACAGAACTTGGTGTCCGTCAAGGTCACTCTCATTTCCAGTGACGACAATTTGCCGTAGTGACAACATTTCTTCCCTGACAATAAATCTGATAGATAAAAGAATATTCTCCACTCCAGCTTGTTCAATTTACTGTTTTTTCCTTTCCTTTCTCCATTAAATGGCATAAAAGCACTGGCCTTTCTCAAAACTTACCACCGGCGACATCTGAAACTCCACACCGATTTCCCTGTTCCTTCCGACAGCGCAATAACAGAATTATCTCAGAAAATGCTATTACAGGCATTGTAACCGCTGAGAGTACAGTCCCCATCTGCGCTATGTGAGACCGTTAGGCATTCAGGACTTTGGTTTTATGGATTTGGTTGTTCCATTAGATTACTTTGCCCTGCGGCTTCATGTTGGCCTTCAGAGCTGTTATTTCGTTCATCTCCCTCTTTCAAAAAAGTCAGTTCCTTTTGAGCTAATAAGTCGTCACCGCTATTTTTAGAAAAGTCGTTTCTATTTTGATGCAAAGCCTAATTGCACAGTGATTACTAATTGCGTGACTCCACTTTCACCCGCACGCGTGTCATCTGAGAGCTGACATCTTCCTTGAGCGTGTTTCAGGCGAATGCTGAAATGCGGGCGCACCCAGAAACGGGCAGAGAGAGATCTAGAAGTTGCCGGTCCTTCTTTGACACGCCTCCGCCTAGGACTTGAGGAGTGTGCCGTTGGTTGGCTCAAGTATTGCTGGAGAAAATATATTTGTGTAACGAGTCTCCATAAACCGTTCACTTGGTTGACTCTGCTGATAGTTCAGGGAGCAGATCCAGACACGCGTCGTCAAGTAAAAAAAAAAAAGAATTTCTGCAATTTCTTTTCTTGATTTGTCCGTGATTTTTGGTCACGTATAGATCTGACCGAGCTGTGCTCGGTGATAATATAAAATCTTGTCTGGGGAGTGGATGGTACAAACTACAAGGTAAAGTGGGTAACAGATCTCCTGGGCTTGGTCCAGGCTATTCCTTGGAGCTCTGGCTACGTTTCCTTGCGGAGCAGCCCAAGGCCATCCCATGGAAAGATGTCATCTTCTGCAATATGTGTTCGCTTGCGTGGGGGATCCTCTGTGGGTACTTTGGAATTTCAGTGGGGAATTTGGAAAAAGCCCTCGGGGGCCATCAAAATGCTTCGTTATGCAGAAAACCCCCTGGAAGTGGCATTGGCCATCCGTCACGCTGTCTCTCTCACGCACATCCACTCGCCCATCACGAATTCCCAGTGGAATCCTCCTGTCACAGCCGGGTCGCTTCTTTACCCCAAACCAAGCGTTGTTGTTGCTTGTGCGTTAGAACAGTAATTCTTTTTTGTCATCTTCTCAAAGAGTGGCTAGTTTTGTGACATTATTAGGAATTCTTATGCCAATTCTTGACCTTTTTTCCAAGGTGGAAGAAACACGGCCAGATTTAGTCAGTCCAACACTTCCCATTGATAAATTACCGTTTGTCTCTATTGCTTTCTCTTAAAGTCAGATGGTATCATCTGACTCACGCACAGGCAATCGGAGATGTCTGGTAACTGGAATATTAGCCGGCCAAACGTGACGACACCCCAACCGCAATAATCTTACTAACGGAGTCTGCCTGTAGACTGTCCCCTCCGGCAATGAAGCTGAGCTGCTCTGACCTCCGGGAACGAGTCGCACCTCCTCGGATGAGGTGATTTGACAAACGTCAAGCGATCGAGGCACAAAGAGCTGAAAAGTAAAAGGCAAAGTGAGGGAACAGAATTCGCTCCTGTTCAGTAAGGTAACTATCATATCCTGGAGTCGCCCAGGAAAGAAATGATTCCCTTCAATTTTAAAATTTCTGCAGCGGAGTTCAGAACAGAAGGTGCTCCCCGTTGGCTGCTGGGGTTGTGCTTTGACCGCTGCTTTGTCCGGGGGCCCTCACAGAAGGAGGAGCTACCTTATAATCATGGGATTATTTAAAGTGACCCAGATACAGAAAGCAAGGATTAGATAAATCAGGCCTCCCCCCAGCTGATCTTGTTATTTAAAAGCCCTCTGGTTTCCTTTCCTCTGTATCCCGCTCTAAGCTCATGGCAAACACATTAGCCAAGAAATATTTGTGTTTAAATTTGCCCCCATTGTGGCTCCTGCTTCCCGTTTCAACACACAGGAGATGCCACCGTGACTGCTATCGAGTATTCTTCTCCCGACTGCTCATCAGGTTGAAGCGATCCTTAGGAGTAGCACAAAATTTCCAGCCTCGATAACGCTTTCCCAAAAACGAGCGATAAGGGAGCTTTGGGGAACGTCCGTATCCGGTGTCACCACAGAAGCGAAGGCGGGGTTCACGTGATGCTCGGAGAGGTTGGTGGGCTTGTCCCTCTCAGGTTGCCCAAGGATTCGCTTTGCCGGAGATTGCCCTCCCTGCGGTTTGTAAAGGTAATCTTACCTTCCGAAGGGAGCGTGTTGTGCAGGGTATTTGCTCCTCCGTTATGACCAAAGGTTTTAATTACACCCCTGGGGCTTTCTGCTCTTATATCAGTATATTTAGAGCGCCGGATTTTTAGCTGCTGTGTGTCCAGAGGAGTCGTTTAGCTGCAATTCATCATTGCTAATGTAAGAAAGGATCAGGCCCGTTATCTCTTCGCTGGAGGGGGGAAAACAAAAAAAAGGAAGTGCCTTCTGGAGGATTATATGGATTTTGAGAGATGTAAACAAAAGTAATACATTAAGAACAATGAAAGAACCGATATATTTATTTATCCTGCTTTAAACTAGTCCATGTTTAAGCTGCCTGTCTCTGAGGGTAATTATCAGTTAGTGGTAAACATCCTTTATTCCTGATTTTGAAGTCTGATCTCAGGCAGCCACGGAAGTGGGGTTGAGCGGGATGGTCACGTGTGCGCGACTGATGGACACGGTGCTTAGATTGCCACAGAATTGCAGGATAACAGAGCGGGAACATAGGATAACGATTGTTAACATCAGCGCGTTCACCTGGGACTTTCCCGTTTCCCCAAATAATTCATGCAGTTAAAATAACCCCTTGTGAGGATGCCTGGTTCGTGGTGTCACCTGCAGAAGGAGGGCCATGGAGGTGTGGGACGGGTTGGCTTTCCCTCAAAGAGGAGCAGGAGCTCTTAAAGACCCAAGGAGGCTGCTGAGCCGGTTCCGTGTCTGTCTCTGGGATCCCAGCTGCAAACTGAGCGTGTCAGGATCTCAACCAACAAAGACGGAAAACAAACTGAAACTATTCCCAGCCTACACCTTGGTCTATTTTGTTACCTTTTGGTCTCTATTAAAGGGACCGGTGGGTCCAGATTGAAAGATTTCGATTTAAACAGACAGCGGGGTTGGTTTATTTTCAGCTAATAGCGTGATGCACGGCCTCTAACTTTTATTCTTAAAATGCATAAACTTTAGGAGCCTGCCATAAACCAACGCGGCAGCTGGCCGCGCGAGGGCTCAGCGGACCAACCTGCCCCATTTCACCCCTGCTGTAACGACGGCATTTGCGACGATAAGGACCAGGCGGTGGCAACGTTATCCGCGCAGGTTTATGACGGCGTAGATGTAACCGAGCCACAGCTAAACACACTCCTTTTGTTTATCACCTCAGCGCGATATTGTTTCCCTTCCTCTCAACGATATACGTAAAAGAAGCGGCGGTTTTCAGTGCTGAGATTTCCTTTGCTGCCTTTGGAAGGCGAACCCCAAATGCTGTTTTGGACGACGGCCCAGAATTCAAACGCGAGACTGCCCCGGCTAAGCTTTTGGGCCTTAACCCATGCCCGGCATCAAGGTTACGTCTTCTTGTGGGTGGCTGATCTCTTCCCTTCCCGTTATTCTCCGTCAACTCAGTTTCTATTACGGGTTCCCTCTCTGTAAAAACGGACGTTTCCAAGGCACGGAACGTCTTGATTTCTGCCTGGCTGCCTTCGCAGGCTGGGCTGCGGCTTTGCTGTTCTTGCGGAGAAAATCGTTGATGTTTGAAGCTGCTAAAATTAGAACGGTTGTGCTCTTGAAATCTGGCATCTGAGCTAGGAAGTGACTTTACAGTAGAACAGGCTTCCCAAGAGAGGGGTTCTGGTAACGGGGAGGCAGCAGGTGCCGTACCCGTAGCCTTATACTTGGGGTTCTCTGTGATCTCTCATGAATGAACCTAACGAGTTCATCGCAAACCCAGACAACGTCATTTATCCATAGGCTTTATCATAATTGCAGCGGTGTAAGTATAGATAGGAAAAAACCTATTTATATGCCTAGGGAATTAGTGAGACAGCTGAAGGGGTGCTTCTATTTTCAGCGTGGGCTTCTGTGTCGCTGCACTTTATAATTTATGTATTACAAGTTATTTTTATGATCTCAAATAAGTTAAATAATCTCTCATTGTTTTGTTGGTTTAACTGTTCGGCCCAATAAAGCAGAATCACCAGCCTCCCTAAATCCCGTAATTCTGGCCTTTTTCCTAAATGCTTTTCTTAGCTTTAATCGTTACAGTCTATGGGACCCTGTGGGCCTCGGCGTCTGCTGTGTGTAACGAACGTAAGGCTTGTCACCTCAGTGATCAGCTGGCACTTGTTGGGGAATGTTACGGCAGGTCAGAATCCAGTAGCTCTCCTGCCATAGAGTGGTTTGGGTTGGAAGGAACCTTAAAGGTCATCTAGTGCCGCCCCCTGCCCTGGGCAGGGACACCTCCCACCAGCCCAGGTTGCTCCAAGCCCCGTCCAACCTGGCCTTGAACCCCTCCAGGGATGGGGCAGCCACAGCTTCTCTGGGCAACCTGGGCCAGTGTCCCACCACCCTCACAGCAAGGAGTTTCTTCCTAATATCTCGTCTAAATCCACCCTTTTTCAGTTTAAAGCTGTCACCCCTCGTCCCATGGCTCCCCTCCCTGCTCCAGAGCCCCTCCCCAGCTTTCCCGGAGCCCCTTTAGGGACTGGAAAGGGCTGGAAGGTCTCCCCGGAGCCTTCTCTTCTCCAGGCTGAACCCCCCGAGCTCTCTCAGCCTGTCCTCACAGCAGAGGGGCTCCAGCCCTCCCGGCATCTCTGTTGCCGTTCCATGCGCTATTCGTTGTCATTCTGTGCTCACAGACGCTTACATCTGATCCGTGCGTCATCCTTTTTACTAGCACTTTCCAGCTTTCTTATAGAAGGAAAGGATACCTCAGGAAAATGAATATATACTAATGTGCTCCTCGTTTTGAAATGTGGAGGAAAGAGTCTGGTCAGAAAATATAAGGTGCTTTATATTTAATTTAGCTGGTTGTCAATGCATCCAAAAGATGCTTTTAGCGAATCCCTCTTTCTCATGACGTGGGTCCAGGACACACCAAAAATTCCCTCCGCGAAGGTGCTGCCAGCGTCACGGCAGCGCGGTCAGAGGGGACAGGAGGGGAACAGAACACGCTTCCTTCCTCCGTCTCTCCAGGCTGAGCCAGTTGTGAAGCTGGAGCAAATAATTTCTCCCAGAAAAAGGGAAGAATCTTGAACTGAATTACGTTTCTCAAAGGCACAATGTGCTTTTTGCACTGGTGTCCGTTCAGCGATTCTCCTTATGGTTGGAGTGGAATCAAACTCCCTGTCCCAAGGAGAACGTACAGGCGAATGCCAAACTGTCTTCTGAGCGTTGCGATGGTACGTTTTACACGAATAGATCTTCTTGTGATGGAGTATTTAAAGATAAAATCAAGCAGCGTGCAGGTAGGACGTGTCGCACCTCGGCGGCATTGATCTGAACGCTCCGTAGGCGCTAGGGGCTCGCTGGAGAAAAACGTGCGGTACTTTTCCAGGAGTTTTAGTTGTTTCCAGCTTGTGAAAGCCTGCTAAAACACATCAGTTTAAATACAGTTGTTTATTTAAAAAAAAAAAAAATCTGATTTTTTTTTTAAATATATAGAGTATTGTACAGTAAATCAATATTTAGAGTTCTCATTCTGAGAATAAACACGTTCTTTCTAATCCTCTGTAGTCGTAGATGTAATAAAGGGTAGTTTCCTTCTTCCCTTTGCATTCTCAGTTTCATGCTGCTGAAACTGTCAGTTGGACAAGATTCGGGCTCTTGATTGGAATATTCTCAACCCTTCTTTGGAGTAGCACCCCTTTCCCTTGGCTGGGCGGCAAGATGAGCCTCCTTCGGCGCCTTAGATTTGGCGACTTAAAATCAAATCGTCACAGACTTGGCGAATGCCTATTTGCATGAACATAAACACAGCCGCAGTAGTCTGAATATTTCCGAAGGGTTTTTTTTTTTTTTTTTTGTGGAAAAAGAATACGGATTATATGATTGTTTCATGGAAAAATGTATTTTAATGGAGAAGAAAGTGGAATATGAATAATTGGCAAAGTTGCTGCTGTATAAAACTTCCTGATTTTGATGAAAGCTAACAACAACAACAAAAAAAGATACTTTTGAAAGTTAAAGGAGATACCTTGATCTATCCTTAATTCACCCCTTTAGGCAGAGAATCTCTCCTGCTAAGATAAAATCCTCTTACGAAGAGTCTATTTTTAGACCGGCTGAAAATACTGCTCTGAGCATAATGCACAACAAAGTTCCCGGAATTGTGATATCGTGGATTTTATCGAGACGCGTGTTCGTAGTTTAGCTTGCAGGGTTGCATTTGTTTGTAACTCTCATATTTCCCTGATTAAAATGAATTAATTGCTTGGATTGCTAGAGGATTTTACGCCGAACCACAGAGTGGTTGAAGTTGGAAGGGACCTCTGGAGGTCATCTTGGCCAACTGCGCTTCTCAAGCAGGGCCACCCACAGCAGGCTGCCCAGGACCACGTCCGGGTGGCTTTGAATATCTCCATGGATGGAGACTCCGCAACCTCCTTGGACAACCTGTGCCAGTGCTCAGTCACTGTAAAAAGGTGTTTCCTGCCGTTCAGAAGGACCCTCCCGTGTTTCAGTTTGTGCCCGTTGCCTCTGGTCCTCTCCCTTCCCTGCGTGACGTTCTCCTGTTTGAGAGAGAATAGTCTTTGCTGGAGTGGTTCGTTCTTCTCCCGTAGAGATTACTGGAGGCTGAGGTAAAGGGAAACAGCGAGCAAAGGTAGAGTTACCTTCCTTTAACTGTTAAGGTGAGATGTAGGAGTCACTGGTTTAGGCTAACGTCTGGGGGAAAATGGGGAAAACGGGGAGGTGAATTGCGTGTCGCTGAATAAAGATTTAAATCAGGAACTTACCATTCTTGTTGACGTTGGGCAATATTCTGCAGAGTAGGAAAAGTCCTGAAAAAGCTACTAAAATGAAAGGCTCCAGAAATGACGGTGATCTCACTGCATAGAATGATACAGTAACACCTGACCATAAATCAGAGGATTTCTTCTGCGTGAGCTCCTTCGTGAGTCACCTAAGCTTGTCTCACCCTTGTCTCATCCTTTGTGCCCATATCTGTTCCTTTTTGGGGCTGGCTCTACTCTTGTTTCTAACAAGAGTAGCAAGAGGAGGCACAGGGAGGAAGGAGAGCAATTTCCCAACGGCTTCTCTTAGGTTACGTTAAGCGCTGGGTCCTCTGAAGGAAAGAAGGAAACCATAGAGTGACCCAAAGGAAACCCGGCTTTTATCTATGGACGGTATTTTGCGCACAGAATCTTCTCTGAAGGCCGCTTGAGGAGTGCAGTTGCAGAATTGTAGCACAGGTTGCAGAAAAAGCCTAACTAATTCGGTTTTCATTTGTGACCTTGATATGAAGCAAAACTGGGGTGGGGGGAGTAGGCTACCAAAACGCCAAGCCAAAAACCCCATGCAGTAAGATGGCGAGGCAGAGGAGGCAACTGGCCTGGGGCGGGTAATCCGCTGATTGTGTTGACCTCCTGACTGGTAATTACATCTTGAAGAGTAAGTAGGAACGAGCATTTGCTGTACGTAAACAATTGCATTAGGTGCCGGTTGTCTGGTCTTCCCTGGTAATCTCAGTGATCTTCTAATACAGTCTTAAACGCTTCCTGGAGGCCTTTAAGATAGAACAGATACGTGCCTCTGGGTTTACGTTAGCGATTTAATCACCTTGCTAACTCTCACGTGTCATCTTAAAAGAGCCAAACTGAGGGAAGAGGTAACATGTCTCTCGTTTTCTCTTCTGTTTCTGAGTGTGAATATAGAGATACGTATATGGGCTGCCCAGGGAAGTGGTGGAATCGCCATCCCTGGAGGTATTTGAAAGACGGGCAGATGTGATGCTGAAGGACATGGGTTCGTGATGGCTATGGCAGTGTTGGGTTGATGGTTGGACTCAACGATCTTAAAGGTCCCTTCCAGCCTGGATGATTCTATGGATTTGTGGTATAGAGATACTGTAGGTATAGAGACACTGAAGGTCACATCTTCACGGAGAAGCATGGGTAGGCTAGTCATTCAAAGGCGCTGGCTACTGATCAGAGTTTGGAAGATGCGTGCTTCCAAACATTTGGTACTGCATGCAAAGAGTACGGTTCCTTGAAAGCCTGCCATCAAATAAAGCTCAACCAAGCGATCTCACTGTTTGTATGGTTTTCCAAAGACTCTAATAATCCCTCCGCTTCTTCAGAGTGTGTTCTTCATTAGGGCTTGGGCAAAATTTAATGGTACAAATTCTGAGTCATATATAGACTTGCCAATTTGCATTAATAGCTTGAAGAATCATTGAGAGCTACTCATTTTCTCAAATTAGCAAGTAAATCAGTGAATGTAGCAGAAAGAATGGAGTACGAAATATACTCTCTTTGTTTAGCGTTAATTTCTCATTATAACTTTATATTACAGCAGTAAACATCTTGCAGTACACATTTGTAAAGATAATGAAATCTGAGCACTCTGTCCTCACTACAAATACTCTGATGAAATCGTTGTTTGAAAAGAAATGTTATATATCATTACAAAATTAATTTCTATATTTGAGACGATGCGCAAAATCTAAACATACAGACATAAATTACAGAGCCGGGTTTCAGAAAAAGCAAAATAAAGTGCGTCGCTCCTTTTCCAGGTCACGTTTCAGTCAGAATTTTCACTTTAATTCGGGATGGTGTTTATGCAGTATGGGATCATAAACTGAAGGAGAATTTATTGAAATAAATAAGAAATATTGAAATAAAGATTCCCCACTCCCAGATGAATAAACCCACGTATCCCGTTCCGCGTGCTAAAATGAGGACGGGAGAGGTCAGTCTCCTTTGCCATACATCCATGGAGAATCATTAACCGGAATGTCATGGGTTCAGTAGGAGACGCTTTGGAGTGGTGAAACAAAAGCCTAGGGAAAAGATGTTTACTTCATTTTGCAGAGGTCTGGGATTTTGGGCTCTGAAACGTCTCTTAGAAGAAGAACAGAGAACCCAAACGTTGGCGTATAACTCTGAAGCGAAAAGATGAGAAAACTGGGGAAGGGGATTTGAGGTTGGCAGAAGTAAAGGAAACGAAGGGAAGGCGATGCTTTTGTTGGGGGCATTTCCATTTAACGGCAGGACTGGCGGAGAGAGACGGAAACTTGCCGTGTAGGAGACAGACAGACACGTCATGGAAACTGTGCAGGCCTGGGAGGAGACATGGAAGCCCCGGGCTCCGGTGGGCAAAGGAGAAGGAAGAGCTCCAGCAGGGATCCCGCCGAGGAGAGAAATAACGCTGGGAATCCTAATAATAGGAGTCTTCTGGCCGAGAGCCAGGAGGGCGGAGGTCGGGAACGCTGCAATTAGAAGCTGTGAAACCAGTTCTTCGCTCCGAAAGCAGAGACCGAAAAAATCACGCTTGACCTTGCCACGGGGAGAAATCCAGGGGAAGCTTTTTTCGGCGTGTCTGGTATAGGCGGTTTTGCAGATGGGCCTCGGCATGCTGTTGCCCTTTCCACAGAAGCCAGATTTTAAGAAAAAATACGCAGCAGTTTTAAACTATAAATAAAGCTTGAAGAAAAAAAGGCTATGATTTTACGGGCAAGAATTTCCTTACCCCCGATTGCTGTAGTTTCAGGTATGATTATAGCCCCTGAGGAGGATGTCCGTGGTGTAATGGGCACTCTTCTGCATCTCTGTGTCGAAAAGCGTTTAGTACTTCTTGGTACTAAATGGTCCTGAAGTCATGTATGTATTGTTTACGGCCTCCTAATCCAGGATTTATTATCCTGCTCCTGTTCCAGAACGAGGGACTTGAGTTGATTAAAAAAAAACCCCAAGGTTCTTCAAAGCTTTTAAGCAAATTGATTTACTCTGCCTTGAAAATTCTCGTATTCCCCGAATTTATGTTAGTCGGTGTGATCCTCAGAATCATAAAATCGTTTCGGTCGGAAAAGATGTGTAAGGTCGTCAAGTCCAGCTGTTAACCTAATAATCCTCGTATTCATCATAATGCATTTATGATGGAATTACATTCACTATGTAATATTCGGTGCTAGAAGGATTTTACAAATGGCACGCGTTACCGTTTAAAAAACTGCTACGTTAGGCAGTGATATTAAAATGCCAATGAGGCGAGTGGAAAATTACTATTAGTTATCCCTCATAGGTTGCCGTGTTGTTCCCTTCCGGCGTGGGAAGGAGAACCGAAGCAGTGAGCCAACTCTGCCCGTTTTCCCTCTGCCATTCTCTACGAGTGCAATCGAAAACAAACCCAATCTGTTCCCGATTCCCACTGCCAGCTCCGGTCCTGTGCCTGGCAACCCCCTGCCCTTTCTGGCGCCTTCCTAATTACGCCCCGAACGGCGTTCCTTCGTTTTAACGGTGGGGTGAGCTCTCTCATCTCCCCCATCCCCGTTGAAGAGTTGGCCAAGGAGCAGCCAGGAGCCCAGCACCCTCCCAGCCCCTGGGTGGACCTGGAAGAAGACCCAGCCTGGTTTGACTGGTTTGTGCCTCTTCCAGTTTGCTGCCTGGTTTTTTCAGCAGTGGTTTGGGGGGAGGGAAGCTGCCCGTGGAAATACGATGCGGACCGACCTTGCTGTTAAGAGGCTTTTCTTAATGCCTAACCTGAATTTTTCTCTCCAGCAACCTTCGTAACCTGTGGGCTTTTCTATTTGTTTTAGTCGTCGTGAACATGCAGAACAGACCTTTATCCTCCTCTTTAAAGGCTGTTACCTTGTTTTCCTTCGGTTTTTCCCTTTCCAGACAGAACAACGCTAATTACCAGTCTTTTCTCAAAGAAAAATAGCTTCCCCGGGGAAATATATTTTTCCACTGGTCCAGCGATTGTCTTTATTACAGCAGAATGAGCTCATTGACCAGTGGCCCTCTGGTAGACCGCTGTGACCTTCAGGTCCTTTTCTGCGGAATTCTTCTTCTCTTAACTCCTCGTTCCCTGTTTGCATGGTTTGTTTTGCCTGCCGCAGCGGAGAAACTTTTTTGTCCCCTTACTAAATTACGTTTCCAGCTCTTTTCTCCGAGGTAACGGAAACCTTTCCAGTGATGATTGCGGGGTGTGCTCGCAGACCGCCTTGTTCACGCTGTCTGTAACTGGGCTCGGAGCTCTCTATTCCGTCCTTCCAGTCCCTAGGGCAAATATGGGATAATACCCGCCGAAGGCTGTGCAAAGCCGCTCAAAATACACCCCACAGTTTGGGCGTTGAACTGCCCGTTCGCTGTCCTCTGGGTGCCGTTTTTTAGTTATGTGTCCCAAGATTGTTGATGGAAGTGCCGAATATTACGCCAAGCAGTATTAAAAGACTTCCGGCGACGTATACGACGTATATCGAATGACATGCACAGCATAAATGGCATTTGTTGCCTGACCAGTCGTCCTCATTGGTAGAAGCAGAGGGGGGTTGTAAAGACATCAGTTCGACGATCAACTGTGTTAGCGAGTGACTGCAAAATGAGATTTCATTTCGTTAGGATGTAAAAAAAAAAAAAAAAAAAAAAAAAAAATTGCATGTCTGAAGCTGGTTTATGTTGAAAACGGTTTATGTTCTAGTTAAAAGCGCCATTCCAAGGCAGAGGAATGCTTTCAGAAGTACAGGCGATGATGTCCTCTTCCGTTGCGTGGTAATCGGCGGAATAGTCCAGAATTTTCTAAGGCATTTTTAACGATCCTGAAAACTCCTAGAAGAAAGTTATTAATCAGGCAGTACAGCTCACTTCCGTGCCTTGCTTTCGTGAGGATTTTGTAGCTAATTAATTAAAATTGTTTGCATTTAAGTATTTTAATGGGAAGAAAGGATGTATGTTTCTAATGAATTTGCCTGTAGTTTGATTAACTTAGAAGGATTATTATTTTTTTTTTTTTTTAATTACCGTATTATCCAGAGCAGATTCTTTTAAGGACTCCAGGACGTTTTAATGAATGTTTGTAATCGAATGATAGATGAACTTACTGTATGGTCAGAAACGCAGTTGTTACTTTGCAAGGTTGAGTTCCTTTATGTCTGATGATTTGCAATGTTTTATGTATTACAAAATTTCATGGAGAGTACGTTAAGCCTTTGTCATCTCTGCTCAGCTTGTCGTGAGGTATGGACTTCATGGTCTCCAGGGGATGATGTCTTTGGTTAAGTTAATGTAACAAATGGAGGAAAGTCTGGCTTTCCTGTCAGCTTTCATAAAACTTTCTTGCCAGCTTTATGGTCCCGGAGCATTATCAGCAAGGAATAGCTGTATTAATAATTAGTGTGTCCATTGCTTCCTTAAAATATGTTGAAAGAAAATGAGCGTGAAAGCACGTAGACTTTGGTGGGTTTAAATGGCTCTAAACGTTACCGTACTAAGTTAAAAAATACAAAGTTGTTCTACTTACGTACTTCAAACATTTCAGTTTAAAAAGCACAAATGCATTTTTAGCCGTATATTTGTTTGGGGTTCGTTGTTGTTGGTATGTTCTGGTTCCTCATTACAACATTTTCTCGTGTGTTCTTCCTAGAATGGCTTTACTCCTTTATACATGGCAGCTCAAGAGAACCACATTGAAGTGGTGAAATATCTCCTGGAGAATGGAGCCAACCAAAGCACAGCTACCGAGGTGAGGCTTTTTGTTCTTTTTTTACGCACGCTCTTGTTTTCCTTTGCCTTTGTATTCAGGTCGCTTAAAGTCTGAAGATTTTTTCAACCGGCGTATTTTGAGGACTTTCACCCTTTCATTTCAATGAGTTGCGGTTACGAATCTTGTTCTTTCTTTCCACACGCACAGAAGATGAAGGTAAACTGTTCTGCAAGTGGCGAAAAGGGATGAAATCCAGCCTGATTGATTTGACAGCAAAATTCCCTCTGACTTTAGCGAGCCCGGGATTTTCACCCGCGGTTTGTGCCCGTGTCTCCTATCAGCTTCCTGGAGAATTTTCTGAAAAGATGAATGAGGCTTTGAGGAGAGGTCCCCAGGGCTGTGGAAATCAGAGGAGGCCGAGGTGGTATTGTCAGGGGAACGGAGCGAATGGTAGATCGATCGTAGGCGATCGTAGACGTTTCGTCTGAACGGATTTTACGCCTCTGACAAAGCCCGTGAAACTCAAGCCTCGTAGGCCAGCCGTCGCCTGAGCAGCAGGGCTGCCTTTGTGCTGCTTTTCCATTTGCACTGTAAGATTCGGGCAAAAATCGATGAATAGAATATTATAGCTTGTATCTCCCACTGCCGGCTGTGTAAGGAGTCTTCTGGGGAAGCCAGCGGAGAAGTGTGTGGAACATAACGTGGATACCATAATTCGGACTATGAGGACTGCGGCCAGAAGGGTGTCTGCGTGTAGTGTAAAATGGTATAAAAACAACTAGTATCAACAGTTAGTTGTTGATGAGCTTCCTTTTAGATTGGGACTTGAGATTTTAGATGAGTTCAGAGTATTTTCTGCCTAGGAAGAGCGAGAAACAGGGAAGCGCGTGCACAAAACTTGGGAGTGGAGTAGGCTCTGGGTGGTGCTGGTTTCAAAGAAGCGTTCAGGTAGAAAGGGGCCTCGGGAGGTGACTTACTCCAACCTCCTGTTGCCCGAAGCAAGGATCGATGGCAGCTGGAGCTCCCCGACCAGCCAAGTTACTCTCATTGTCTGCGACTTGGGGTAACCGATGAATATTCATTATTGTCCGTGATTCACCAAAACTGGAAATCAAATGGCTAACAAAGATCGCATTGATGACCTCTGCAGGCAACGTGCCGTTTTCTCCTCGGGCACTTTATTTCTACTGCCGGACCATGGGGGTATAAATACCAAAGTCCAGATAGACAAAGTCCAGAGAGACAACATCCACAGCCTTCCCCGCATCCAGAAGGCGGGTGACATGGTCACAGAAAGAGATCAGGTTGGTTAAGCAGGACCTCCCTTTCCTAAACCCATGCTGGCTGGCCCTGATCCCTTGGCCACACTGCACTTGCCGTGAGAGCTCACTCAGGATGATCCTCTCCATGATCTTTCCTGGTACCGAGGTCAGGCTGACAGGCCTGTAGTTCCCCGGATCCTCCTTCCGGCCCTTCTTGTAGATGGCCGTCACATTAGCCACCCTCCAGTCATCTGGTACCTGCCCCGTTGACCAGGATTGTTGATAAATGATGGAGAGGGGAAGAATACGCAGTAGGATGGTATGAATTGCTGGGTTCTGGGTGTAACCGGGGCCTGTAAAGTGCAAGCAGGGCGGACACCAATGTAAGAGGCACGAGGCTCCATCCCGAGAGGATCCGAATCGTAAGAACTCGCTTCTGCAGCTGAGAGGGTTTGAGGGCAATGGGGAAAACTCCAGGGCTATGAGGACCGTGCTTCTTCTGGTTCTTCCTCTTGCTCCCTTTCTGCCGAATGGGCTTTTAGTCCAAGCCAAGGGGACGAGCAAACAGGATCTGTGCTGCGCAGTGTGTTGGCTTCGTGTTTGTTCTGTGGATGTGCCGTCTGAAGCAGTAATAGGAAAGTTCCCCTCCATGTTTATGACTTTTCCCTAGTCTGTACAGACCCTTGCCCACTCTGGATTGCCTTCACAAATGGAGGAAATTTAAATGATGGAGGATTTTTGCTCGCTCTCCTTTCCTTTAAACCGAACGGCTGGCGTTAACAGCTGCTTTGCTGTCCCTTCTTCCAGTGGATACTGTACCGTTCGGTGACGGCTCCGAAAATAATCCTCCCGTGGCCTGCATATATGGCGATCAGGTTACATGGCAGCTTTCTGAAATATGAAATCCCCGTGTGATTGCCGGGCAACGTGGCAGAAACACGCTCCTTGTGAAGGAGCCGAGTGGAACCGTGGCTCCGCAGGAGCCCGGCCTGGCTACGAGCCCGCAGGCGTCTGCTTGCCGCCTTTTCTCCCGCTAGCTTTTACCGGCTGGGGTGATGGGGTGCGCTTGGAACTTCATTCATGAGTTTATGGGAACTGCGGTGGTTAATTAAATTCAGTAAAATGAAATCAAGTTAATGAAATGTGGCCTCTGCTTGCATGCAGACAGCCAGGCATCACTGGAACTCACAGGGTAGTCTGTTTTGTCTTTTTTTTTTTTTTTTTTAATAAGGCGAGGGGGGAGAAAAAAAATCAAATGCCCCGCACTCTGAACCTGAGTCCAAGTCTGTCTTCTGCCATCAGAAAGGTCAGTGCTTTTGTAGCTTGGAAAATAAAGGCTCTCTTCCTCCTGAACGAGACAAGTTTTGGGTTCAGGTCTCACTGAGGCGATGCTTCCGATGGCCCGAGCCCATGTCCTCTTCCGCACGTGCCCGGAGTTAGTCTCGCGAACAGAATGAAGAAGTGGCGCGTTAAATAAACTCGGATGGCAGCCAGAACTGAGGATGCCACCCAAATACGCGGAGAGGGACCTTCTGTCGGGCGTCGAAGACTGGTTGTCCTCATGTGGAGAGGCGGGGAAATGGAAAGCTTTTCTCCGAGCTCCGGTCGGCCGTGCTTTCCAGAAGCAAGAGGAGAGGGAACGCAGAAAGAGTCGCGTCCTTTTAGAGAAGGATGGAAGATAAAGTGGTGCAAATCAATGGATGGTGTTGCCTTTGAAGCTGTGAAACTTGCGCTGCCTTTGGATAGACTTCGTTTCCTCTGACGCTGATGCACAAAACGAGAGCAAGGATGAGCTCGGTTTCACGGGGCCTCTAATCCAGGATTTGTTCTCATGTTCCCAGAGGCAAAAGGCAAATGCGTTAAGCCATTTCAACACCTAATGTAGCCCCAATCTCAGAATTATCTTTACAGTTCAGCTGTTTCCTCAGCTGTTCACCCTTTTTTAATGCACTGTACAGAATTTAATCTCTATTGCAGAAAGAAACCACAGTAGTATCGCTGTTACAACGCACCTACCCACAGCTCTACGCAAAAGGGAGCGAGCGTTATTAGATTACGAAGGGAAAAAATTGCTTTGGCAATTCCTCAGATGTTTCCCTCGGCATGTGTTAGCTCTCATTCCTTCCTAACTTGTCCTTTATTATTTGATCGTCTTTCCATATTCCTATTCCAAATCAATTCCGTCTCGTTCCCGCGCCTTTTGCAACGTATCTAAATTAATTTTCCCCACTATAATCAAGTCTTTAGCTGTTTCTTCCCACCCAGACGTAGAAGACCTGGGTTTATTCCCTTCCCTGTTCTTTCGTCGTCAGTCGTGGTGCCTGCGGTCACAGGGAGATGCTCTGTTCCTCACGCTCCGGCTGCCCTCCGATCTGGCGGGTGGTTACAGCAAATACGTGGGGGTTTTTTGTCAGAATAAAAGAGGAGGGAGCAGGCAGCACCTCAGGTACCTGGGATCGCACGTTGCCGTCCTGTGATGCGTTTTTAAAGCGTTGGCCATCCAGGGGCACGTGAAGGAGGAGCGAGACAGCGTGAGAATAATTTTAAAACCAAGCCGAAAGTGTGACTGAAAAAAAAGCAAAGAGATTTTTTCTGGCTTTGTTTTTCCAAAAGGTACAAATAACCTGATGTTTTCCGGCTTCAAATTGGAATGAATTCCTAAACATCCTCTGGCTTTCTTGTCTCATAGTCCGCGTGTAACTTGGAATGGGAAGCGGCAGCAAATGCATCTGAAGCTTGCTTTCTTTTCGCAGAGATATTCAGAAACAGGCTCCCTGCCTATTTTTCGCATCGACTTTGTTGAGCGCTCACTAATCTTTAACAAAATATTGCTGAAAATATGCTTTGTGGCCTAGTTTAAGATAAGTAATTAAGAGAGATACTGTAGAGCGATGCTTTGCTTGCAGTGGGCTTAAAAAAAGACTGCTTTGAAATGGAAAAAGTGTGTTTCTGACATGTTTGAAGTCATATAAAGTCCCGAAGACAGGCTGAGAGAGTTGTGGGGTGGGGGGGGGGGTTCAGCCTGGAGAAGAGAAGGCTCCGGGGAGACCTTCCAGCCCCTTCCAGTCCCTCAAGGGGCTCCAGGAAAGCTGGGGAGGGACTCTGGATCAGGGAGGGGAGCCATGGGACGAGGGGTGAGGGTTTTAAACTGAAAAAGGGTGGATTTAGACGAGATATTAGGAAGACATTCCTTGCTGTGAGGGTGGTGAGCCCCTGGCCCAGGTTGCCCAGAGAAGCTGTGGCTGCCCCATCCCTGGAGGGGTTCAAGGCCAGGCTGGACGGGGCTTGGAGCAACCTGGGCTGGTGGGAGGTGTCCCTGCCCAGGGCAGGGGGGTTGGAACTGGGTGGTGTTTAAGGTCCCTTCCCACCCAGACCATTCTGTGATCCTGTTTTCTTCTCCACCAGGACGGTTTCACTCCCCTAGCTGTTGCGCTGCAACAAGGCCACAACCAGGCGGTGGCCATCCTCCTGGAAAATGACACCAAGGGGAAAGTGAGATTGCCGGCTCTGCACATCGCCGCTAGGAAAGACGACACCAAATCGGCGGCGCTGTTACTGCAGAACGACCACAATGCCGACGTGCAGTCCAAGGTAACGCCCTGCTGCCGTAGAGGTAACAGGGTAGTCGCGCGGCTCGGTGCCGATGGGCAACAAACTTTGCTGCCTTCATCTTAACGGGGAAAGGTAATTTCTTCTGCGGGGCAAGGCACGTTGCTCGACCAGTATCACCACTAATACACCTACTTTTGCGGTGTTTAGCTACACAGTAATTACAAGCTACGCATTTGTTTTTTGCTTTTTAGTTATACCTCCTGTTTCTTTGGTAACCAGCTTTCTCTCATTATTTGTAAAGCAGAAGAGACTGGACTGGAGGCAGAATCGCTGCTTTCCTATTAAACAGGATACTGGTTTATTGCCCATGGGAACATAGGTTGGATTTTAAAGTTAATGCATGCTCGAATGGCTTTTCCCATAATTAACAGCGTAACTCATTTCAAAAAGCAACATAGTTCTTCGTTTTGCGGCCAGTCTTTAATATTTTTCCTCTTTTTCCCAAACCATGCTGCATCAGATGATGGTGAATAGGACGACTGAGGTACCGAGATCAAAAATTTTTAATTACTCTTTCTCTTACTTATAATTATTTTCTCTGCTCTGTGGCAATATTTCTTTGTTATTTAGCACTAGAAGTGAAGATATTACTCTTTTTTTAATACGTAGAAATTTGTGACTCAGCAAACCTATTTTTTTTTTCCATCCTTTGTCTTAGAATTTCTTTTTATTTGTGTCACTATTGAATTAAACTTCTGAGAATTCACAGCAGTTCAAAGAAGTCTGAAGCGAGTAACGGAGCTAAGAGGATAAAGATGCTTTTCAAGCTCAATTTTCATTAATTATGAAAATGCACTCACTTGGCATAACTAAATTAAGGTGTCTGGCTCAGACAGAATAATACTAAAATTCGTTCTCCTTCTTTTACAATATCAAATATAATCAAATCCTCCAAGGTAAAAACTTGTTCAGAGCATCTGCTTGTTTTTACCGTTGTTCTTACGACAATCTTTTTAATAAAGTTTTGAGAAGTCCTTGAGGGATAGCACATAATCAGAATTTACCTACAGCAGATTATATTACATTTCTCATACGAATTTTGGAAATACCAACTCTCCAAGCACTTGCACTAAAAATCCTGGGGGTTTTTTGCCTGGAACGGTGATTTCTCCCCTAAAGATTATCGTCACGTTTAGGAAAAAGAATTATTTCCAAGAAAACAGCATCGTTATTTCAACGCTGGCTTTTAAATAACGGAGTTTCTCTGTTGGACGAGGGAATGGATTTTGAAATGACTCTACTTTGACCAGGATCAGCCGTGGGCTGACACGGAAGTAAATGGAGTTAGCGTAGAATAGTGGGCTGATTGCTGTGTCTTTGGGGAATACAGCTGATTTCAGAGTGCGGCAGCCGCCTACATTTCATTATTCCATGAGTAGTTTAAAATGATGATTTGTACACTGAAAGAAATGAAACCTGGCTGAAAATGCTGTATAGTCCAGAAGCCAAAAGTGTTTCTCTCTTTCCGTAGCTGACTTTAGGATCTGATCAAATCAGTGTAAAGCTCTTCAGGGAAACCTCAAAAGCAAGGTCCTTTCTACTTGAATTACTTACGAGACTAAAAGCTTCCTCCGTGTCCCAGTTTCTGAAAAATTAATCTTTTTTTATGTTGTTGTCAAGCAATTCTATATCTCGTAGCTGGAGCCGGTTTCACCGTCTAGTGTTCAAGAGGCAATAAGTAAATTGTGGTTTTTTCTGATGTATAAATGGCAAAGTTTCTTCAGCCCCTCTGAGATCTAAATTGTATATAAATATAAATAATTATGATCCGTATACTGTGCTCCTAAGTAGTTTCTCATGTACACCAAATTCTTGGGTTACACACTGAATAACCAGTGCTTTTTTTTTTTAAAAAAAAAAAAAAAAAAAAAGAAGTACGTTGTCAATATTTCTAATTCTAAGAGCAGTAAACTGAGAATCCAACAACTTTTGTGGTCGTTTATCTGAACCCGGTACACAGATGCAGCCCAAAAGACCCATGTTGCTTCCTAATTGTAATACGGAAACTTCCTTTATTTTCTTTAGGAATGGCTAATATATTAATATTTCTTAAGATGAAAGCTACTCTTCTTATTGGCCACCGAGTCTCAGAGCACTGAATTGGGGAATGAAAGAATAACGCTTTTTGGTAACCTCTCGTATGAAAACTGCGCTCTCTGCCTGAAAGGCTGGGCTGTGGTATAGGTGAACCGGATAAAATAACACATTGGGTTGGCCGGCAGCTTTTTAAAATCGAGTTGTAGTTAAGCTGACCGTCTCGTGTGAAACGTTGTCTGTAATACGGGCTGTTTCCCTTTGTAGAGTGGCTTTACACCTTTGCACATCGCCGCGCACTATGGAAACGTCAACGTGGCAACGCTTCTGCTCAACCGAGGAGCCGCCGTCGATTTCACAGCAAGGGTACGGAGGAATTTCTTTCTTTTCCTAGTTCTAACGGCCGACAAAACGGGGAGCGTTTCTTTGTGTGGTTCTTAGGCGAGAGTAAGCGAGGCGCCAAGTGATGCGGAAGTTCTGTTGTGTCCAAAGCTTGTCTTTTTTTTGCAGTCATTCTTAAAGGCTGCCTCCGCGCAACGCGCTGGAGTCCTTGGGAGCGGAGTAGCGACCAGTAGTCCCAGTTGAAGGAAGCAGGCTCCTTTTGACTAGCTCCAGAAAGCTGATCATCTCATAACGTGTCAGCTCACTTCAGCTTTTCTGTCGGTTAGGCGTTCTCCAGAAATGCTTGTAGGATTTATTGGCTTTTTCAGCGTTCAGTATTTACTACTTTAACTTGAAATTTTCACACGTAAGCTTATTTTGGAAAAGTAAAGTAAGGTATAGTGCCATTCCAGAAATGCAGCAATGAAAGTACTAATTAATCATGACTACTTTTTTATGCTAAACAACTGCAGAGCTACGTTGCTGTTGTACCTTAGGTAGTTTGAAGCATGGCGTCTGGTGCCATGAAAACCTCTGGTGATCCGCACCTCAGCACAAGTTTTCGGTTTAATTTCGCCAGCCGCACTTTGAGTTACCTTAGGGTCCTGCCTTTCAGGCTGCCTTCCTCCTCTTGCCAGTCTGGAACAGCTGCTAATATTTCCTCTTCCCCTCGCCCAAAGCGTTTGCGAGGACTTTCAGCCGAAACAGGGCCTACTCCTTGACGCTGTGGGCGTTACCCTCAGGAGGTGCCTTTGTGTAGGAGTCGCGCGTTTGTGTACTCTGTCTGCGTTGCAGTGATTTAAACGCATCAGTGTTTTGTGACTATCGACTCATTGGGACTCCGATATATGTTTGTTTATTTGTCTGACTCTGGGACTGTGATGTTTGCTGCTTTGGCAGATGCGCTTCTTCGTTTATTAAAAAAAAAACCCTCAAATAACGAATAAAGATCCTTGGTTAGAAAGGAATTACTAACTCTAGCTTATATGGTGCGTGCCTAGCTCTGATGCTCGAGTACGTTTCTGTTTATTCTCTCCAACGTGATGGCCTCATTTTTTTGTGATCCCCCCACGAATTCACCACCATTGCGCGCCTCCAAATCCGTCACGCTCATTGTTTGTTCTTTTCATGGTGTAGAATGGAATCACCCCACTGCATGTGGCTTCCAAAAGGGGGAACACAAACATGGTGAAGCTCTTGTTGGATCGCGGAGGGCAGATCGATGCCAAAACCAGGGTGAGTCTTTCTATTCCCTGCATACGATGTTGGCCCTTCTTGGGAACGGATTGGGATTTTTTGCTTGCTTGGGGGTTTTTTGGGGGGGGTTTGTTTTTTTTTTTTGTTAAGCCAGAGACTTGGAACACCGAGATTCGTAGCTTAGGAATTCAGCTCCAGTAATTGTGTCTTGTTCTCTGTTCTTAAAAGGAGACATCAGATGCGTCTGTTATAAGTGACTCAAAGAGAAAAGAACAAGTTCATCTGAACACAGGTCCAAAAACGTTAAGCATTGCCTCCTCACAAGTGTACTCTTTTCGAAACTTGGACCAAATTTAAATTGCGAATCCAAGAATAATTTATAAAGAATTTTTTTGCACCTTTTTTTTTTTTTAATTCAGAATCCTACCTTTAGTGTTCAGGTTGTTTTATGTAGACTGCTTTCTAAGTTATCAGACTAAAGAATGGCAGGTGTTGGTGATGGCAGGAGGCAGAAATACTATTTCCTTTAGTCTCGTGTACATCGTACACGAAAAAGCTGATGAAACTGATCTTTTTGAGGAAATAAGTCTGGTAGTTGGTCCAACTTCACGTGGCACAAGAACACGCGCGCTGCACAGCGATGGGAAGCGGAGGGTCTGGACCCAGCTAGGCCTTTCATAGAATTACGGAATGCTGGGGGTTGGCAGGGACCTCTGGAGATCATCTCGTCCAACCCCCTGCCACAACAGGGTCACCCACAGCAGGTTGGACAGGGACGCGTCCAGGCGGGTTTGGAATATCTCCAGAGACGGAGACCCCACAGCCTCTCTGGGCAGCCTCTTCCAGTGCTCCGTCACCCTCAAAGTAAAGAAGTTTTTCCTCATGTTCAGACGGAATTTACCGTGTTCCTGTTTGTGCCCCTTGTCCTGTCACTGGCCACCACTGAGAAGAGTCTGGCCCCATCCTCTTGACACCCGCCCTTTAGATATCGATCAGCATTGATGAGATCCCCCCTCAGCCTTCTCCTCTCCCGGCTGAACAGCCCCAGGCTTTCTCCTCCCGGCTGTCCTGTTGAAACGCCACACCAATTCTCTGCTCTTTATTTATGGGGGATTTTGCCATCGTTCAGGACAAAAGAAAAACCCATCAATTTATATGGGCAGGCTTAATTATTTCCAAAGGGATTTTGGTGTCACCGAGGGAAACGTGGTCGTTGATGCGAACTGAGCTGCAAAGGACTCGTTCTTGAAAGCTGCTGGGTTGTAAGCACGGATCTGCAAAATTATGCTTCTGAGTCACAGAGGGTGTTTTGAAGCAGGGTTTAGAGCTGGACGTAAGAGTTTTTGTTTAGTGAGGTGGAAAGGTAGAGGATGGTGCAGTCAGCTACTCTTAGGGTTGATTCAAGCTCAGCAGTTACTTTGATATCGATTACATCAACCGTTAATTACATCAACCATTTGTCGCTTCATAAGCTAGGAAGACAGTCATGATTATCACGTAACTCTATCTGTGATTGCGATTTTGATTTCTGATTATTTATGAAATGAATTATGTCTCTCCTGCTTTTTTATTGCTGGGGTTTTTTTTGTTTTGGTTTGGTTTTGGTTTTGTTTTTTTTTTTGAAAAAAAAACCCTACTGATGATGGAAAATGAAGGTGTGCAGTAAATCATCCCCAGTCAAGTTTTCCACAATAAGTGCCTAAAATCTCATGGTAAAGAGGCACGAAAAGGTAGTAATTCGCTGGAGTCAGGATATTCCACGTGCTCGTACAGAAACGGTCCATTTTGGAGAAAGGCAGTATTGAATTCACCAATTTCCTGCTCAGTATTTAGATGCCTGTTTCAGACAAGTTGGCACAGAGGATTGTAAAGGACGTCTTGGATTTTAAGAGGCCAAGGTGTGTTCCCTTCCCCACCCACCCGCGGAGGTGGATGTGCAGTTGGGAATGAAACTTGAACGAACAGGACTTTGCCCGGCGTGGGTGGAAGGGGCTAATTTTAGAATCTTCTCGTTGTCTGGGCTTCCTGCCCTTTGCTCAAAAACTGTCAGCAGTGGAAACCCGTAAAGGTATCCGAAAGCACGTGTATCCCAGTTTGCCTGGGCTCAGCAGCTTCCTCTTGCTTTCATCTTCTGCCTTCTCCCCGCTCAAAGGCACACGGCGGCGATTGGCCGCCTGTTCTTCCCGGCGGGGGAGATTCCTGAGCTTTGGTTTGGCTGTCCCTGTCTCCGTGGCGTGATCTCGCCTTCATGCCAGCCCTTTCTGTCACCTCCGTGGTTTTTTCCCTGGGCTTTGTCCGCGTGCCGTGTGTGCTTGGCTCTGGCCGTGAGCGTGCAGGGTATTGAAGAGGGAGGTTGTGCGTTGCGTGCCGTGCGGGCGGGGGTTCTTGTACTTTAAAGGATGGACCTCTGCCTCCTCCGCCTCGGTACTAACACCTTTCCATATTCGCCTTTCCATTCCGCCCGAGCAACCACCTTCCAGTAGGTCAGAAAACCAGTGGAATTAAACGTACTAGGCTATTTCACTGCCGTGCAGCTTGGGCTTTTACTCTTGGTCTCCATACCCCACCAAAATAACCCGCTTTGGTTAAAAAAACCCTATTCATGGCTTTCATTTGGTTTATTTTTAACTTGCTGCATTACACCACTCTGAGGATGCATAAATTAAGATGCAAAAACTTATTTAGGCAGATGTTAGATGAGCCTCGGTACTATAAATTTGCAGAGTTAATCTGTGCAATCCTCTTGTGTTTGAACATGCTCCATTGGAGTCATCCATTAGGAGCCCCCGTATTGTCTAAAAAAAATTAAATAAATTAAACTGAATTTACTCCAAGGGAGTAAATTACGCGTGTGTCCTGCTGTTCCGTAGTTAGTGTTGCGTGTCAGAGGAAAGCCCTGCTTACTGCAGGAATTACGTATTTTTATTTTCTATGCGTTGCACAAGGTATTTGCTGAAATTTCGTGGTATTTCTCACTGGAGCATAAAAATGTGGAGTTGCTAGTAAATCTGCGTGCTACACCGAGATATTTTTAAAAGAAGATTTTTACTGACTTTTTTTTTTTTTTTGGCAAGTTTTACGGTTTTTCTCAGCCACTAAAGAAGAAATGTGGAATTACATTTCTCTTTTATCTTGTGTCTAAAGCGAAAATGTAAACTCCATTCCCGATGATATGAAGGGGATACTTTTCTTAGTGCTGTCTGTTGTATCCGCCTTTGTGCGGCTTCTGTTTACATACGAGCCTTAGCTGGAGGGGCTTTTGCCGAGTAATTAACGGGTAAAATTTCTTACGCTAAAAGCATTTCCTGTTTAAAATCTTAGTCGAGCCTATAGTCTCTACAAGTTTACCTCAATGAAGAGCTTCAGTGAGGTGCGTTTGTTTAAAATTTAACTCAACTTCCTACCTGTACGACTTGGGATCGTGGACGAGTGGAGTCGGGTTTCAGAAGCCACTGCGCAGGCGGTAGGTGGGAATGGCTGTGCAGAAACTTCTCCGCTAAAAGAGGAAGGAAAGTTCATTTTACGATCAAATCGATGGCGGGCGGTCAAGAGGAACGCGGCAATTAGCAGTTCGGACTTGGAGAGACGGAAAGCCTTTACGGCCTTTCCTGAATCACAGGAAGGATTATTCCAGGGGGAATCATTCGAAGCATTTAAAAACAGAGCAATTCCAGCCCGGCCAACGTTTATATATTTCTATTAAAATTATATTCTGGTATAATGGAATAGTAACAGCAAGGATATGTGGGATCTGGAATGTTAATGACTATTAAAGGACTTTAGGAGCATTCTTTATGGATGCAATTTTCATAATATCTCTGTTTTTATCATCTCTCTCTATAAATTGTATAGGAAAAAAGAAGAACAAGAACGTGAGGATTTTTTAGTTTTTGTATGCTTTTTTACTTTTAAAATAGAGTGTCACTCACAGGCCTTCGTCACCTTTCAGGTGTTTCCTTTTTCGTGGGAAATATCCTTGGAAGGGGGAGGGAGGAACCTGTTCACCTGTCTCAGGCACTGAAGTTGTCCCACATTTTATGTTCCTTCTCTTGAAACTCACCAACATTGAAATGAAATTTTTCTCGCTCTGGGACTTTTCTTTAGACTCCTCTTGCAGGATCTTGTCCAGAATATTTACAGTTGGAAAAAAAAAAAAATAATAAAAAATCCCTGGAATGAAACGTGTCGTGTGCCTGGAGCCGGGCGGAGAGGTGGTAACGGCGGGGAGAAAGTCTGGTGTGCCCTTTGGGTTGGAGAAGGGCCACAGAAAAGAAAGGAGGCTCAGCCGGAGGTGAAAGAAGTGGAAGGTTGAGCACAGAGATGCGTGATACCAACGGGAAAAGAAAAAGAACGAGCCGGGTGGAACTTGGATTTTCGTTGGGTCAGGTTGGGTTTTTTTGGTGGCGAACGCGCTTCAGACACCCCTTAACACTCATTCTGGGAACCTAGTGGGATTTATCTGTAATTGTGTCTCCTTTTGCATACGTGCACCCTGACAAACTAGGCACGGCGGCTCTCTGCTGTTTCCGCCTTTATGGTTTTCCTACCGTAAAGCCATTGTGATCCCTGACCCTGTCTCGGCGCTACACGGTGTTTGCAGGAGGGTTTTTTCCTGCTGTGACGTTTTCCTCCCAGTCTTCACGCGTGCACAGAGCACTCATAATTCATTGCCAGGTTTTGCCATTCCTAAAGCAACGTCAGATTATAAATATCTAATCGCAATGCAGGTATTTGCTATAAAAAGTTCAGTGGATTCCCGTAACGTTTACAAGGGAGCGGGAAGGGATGTCGTACAGACTATCTAAGCAAGCTCTAGATAATAGCAACTATTATTTCAAATTATTTAAGGTAACGTCTTATTCTTCAAGCATGGTATATTTTTTGCTGCGTTTTTAAAAATTCGTACTTTGAATGGCAGACCTGGAACAAGGCTTTAGAGCGTGTTTAATTCTGCCAAGACTCTGAGAGCTTAGAGCAAGAGGGGGAGACTTGCCGTGTTCATTTTTAAAGAGGTGCGGTTTAGTAGTAATGAAGAATGAACAAATGAAAAGGCCTTTATTCGGTGAGAAAATTTAGACAATTTTGCACGTTAAACATGCAGAATGCTAAAATTTTATTTCCCCCTTACGAAAATGAGACTATGCAGCTGCATTTTAGGAAATTCTTCAGTAATTTGGCCTTTGATGTTCACGTTCTGTCGTCAGTCTTCGTTGGAATGAGCACCGAACGTGCGCAGCCGTCCTTCTGTTAAGATGCTGCCCGTATCGTTTCCCACGAAGAATCTCTCGTAAGCGCAGCTTGTTTTTATCTCGGTCTCTTGTGAAGTCTAGCATTTTAATGACTCTGAAATGACCCAGTAATTGCTCTGCCTGCAGTTAGGAGTCAGGCGCAGAATTCGGAATTCATTTTGCGGCTTAAAAAATGGCCAGTGATTGATTTTTTTTCAAGATAACAAAGGCGCGAGTTTACCTTCGATTTTGAGAGCCATTTAAGAGGAAATTAGGAGCGATGGAATTTCACGGCTTCCATGCAGACAGAGAGGTTGGTAGTGTCCTTTCTGACAGTGCCCCCGCTGTTGGTGACATCGCAAGGCCTGAGCTAAGGGAATACCACGTCCGGGAACAGCAGAATGCCGGGCGTAGGACGTCACCTGGAAGATGAAAACATTCAACTGTCCATTATGTACTATTTGGGAGGAGGAGATAGATATCGGACTTTTAAGAATATAAAATTGCTGAATTTCTTGTCTCCTGGCCTGGCGGCCTTTGCGTTTATGGGGTATCCGTTATCTGCGCTTCAACGTCCGTGTCTCTGCCACCCAGTGCTGTGTGTCCCGTCCAGTGGTGTGTTCGCTGTCTTGGCCAGCCCGTCGTCTTCGGTTTGCGTGACGTACCAATTAGCAATGGATTGATTAAAACGGTGCGTAGGCAAAGCTCCTGCGGTAGATTGCAGAGCGCTGAGGTTCGTTGCAAGCAGGTAACGGTGCAAAAGGAGATGAATTTGGTACACTGGTGTGGCTCTTGATGTTGGCTAACGTCAGTTTGTCCTCGTTCTGTTATGTACTAATTCTTCGCCTGTAACAGCTCTCTCTTTGGGGTTTCCCTCACCTTTGAAGCATGCAAGCAAAAATAGAGTAGGAAGTGTTCAATACCCAATAAATTTAAAATATACGTGCTGTTTTCCCCAGGAGAAACGGGGAAGAGAAGAGGGTTACATGGGAAGGCCGCGAAGCGTGTTGCTTCATTCACCTGCTGGAATAGGCGATAGTAAATGCTGATGAATTTATAAAAGCTACGACAGGACAGAATAGGAAAGGTAGCAAATCTTTACCTCTGCTTTCAGAGGGAATTGTAGATAAGAACAGAGGAGAAATCACGCTTTTTAACGACTTAGTTCTTATTTTTTTGTTTTAGCTAGACCTTCTTGTGGAGTTGATACGTTTCCTAGCTTTTCTTCTTTTTTTTTTTTTCCTCCCTCTGGGGATTTATGCTGTTTGTTTTCAAGGGCTCACACAATTTTACCTTTCGTTTGCTGTTCTGTTAAAGAGAATAACATCAAAGTCACTATGCAGATAGGGAAAGTGAACTTCCCCCATTGATTAAAAACGTAGAGCACAAAAAGCCAGCAACTGGAAAGAAATGCCGAATAAATACCTTCCCTAGAACTACATTTGGGATATATTCTCACCTTAGTAATGCTAATGGGAATTAGGTGCATGGATCCCTCTAGCAGCGAGACGAAAAGAGGCCTCAGCTGTGCATACGTAGACTCGATTTAGGGGACTGTGAAGTCTCTAGCGCGGAAAAAAAAAAATCCCGGATAAGCTGGTTATTCCCAATTCCTTTACATTGACCCAATCTGCCAGGTGCCGAACGGCCTCGGACGCTGTTTGCGGGTTTCATCTTGCATCTCTTGAATTTCATTACAAAGCTTCCGTGGGATTTAGTGATGGCCTCTGCCTCTGAGATAGCGGGCGTCGAGGCAGACCCAAACCCTTTGCGTGTTTCTGAAAAATCTCTGGAAACGGTAGGTAAGTAAGGGAGGAGAAAAATTCCTCCCCGCAGGCGTCAGTTCCTCACCGCAGTGGGGCTTTGTTGCCCTGCTGACTCGGAAAGATGCTCTGGGCTTTCCAAACTGAGGATGGGGGGGGAGGATCTCCTGCTTGGAACTACCTTGGTTTGCGTAGCCCAAAAAAAAAAAAAAAAGGTGTTCCAATTGTGACGGCACCGTGCAGTCTAGAGCTACTTTTAATTTAAAAATATTAGTAGCAGATGAGATTTCCTCATTAGAGCGATGGAGATTTCCTCCAAATCCCAGCAAAGAATATATCTGTGTGTGAAGCAGGGTCGCTAACTCATACTTAAGGCCACATTTTTTGCATTTTTGCTGCTGTTTTAACCTCTAAGGAATAAATCTGTCTCAGACCAGCACCCCAGCAAAATAACATCTACCTCATCTAAGATAAGCAGGGAGTCCCAAAGGGAGCAGGCTTTTCTTGCGATTAAAAACGACGACCATTTCACCTTTATAAACCTGTCTCTGTTGAATGAGTATCGATGGCTTCTCCGAGCGCGTGCTTGAACGATACCGAGGTCTAACGAGAGGAGAACTTGGGTTTCTAGATCTTTACGCATTTTCTTTCGTTCTGTCATTCTAGTATTCTTTTGCAACCATTTTTCTTGCCTCAGTTTCCCGTTACTTTTCTGCACAAAGTCCAAACTGCAGCAGGCTTGCCTGGAACGCGTTCTCCTATCTAAATGTTTCATTGACGCACCTTTTGCTCCCGCTGCCGCGCTCATTAGTCAGTAGCCTGAGAGCCATTCTTTTGGTATAAGGTGGGCTTCTGCAATGGAAAAAAACATTTGGTGGTCTCAGGGCAGTTTTAGCAAAGAATTGTCAGCTCTTCATTCACCACTCAGTCTCAGAAATTAAAGGTTTTGTTCCGTTTGTTTCTCACTTTCTCTTTTTCTCTGGTTTAAAAATCTTCTTTCTCCCGCTGCCTGTTGAAAGAAACCCAAATAAATTCTCGAGTAGATTTTTCTGGTGTGAGCCTTTCTTGTTTCGTCCCTGCCTCAAAAGCGATCCGAAGGGCAAGGGGTTGGTGAATGGGGCGCCCTTGGCCCAGCACACGTTATCCGGGGAGAGGCGATACGATCTCAAAGCCATGCGGAGGAGGAGGGGAGGAGGCGATGCACGCTCGCGTGATCCTCTTTGAGAAGAGATTTCAGCACACAATGGGCTTCCTCTCGGGAAACGGTAACCTTAGAGTGTCCTTTACTGGTGCAAGGAGGAATAGGGATGAAGCTTCACGTTGTGGAGCCACCTTCTGTTAGGGGTCAAAAAAAAAAAAAAAGGAGCTTTTTCGCAGGCTTGTGGGGCTGCGTTCCTGGAAAGGGCGTTCCTGAGCGCGGGCAGGATGGACGGCTGGGGAGACGTGCTCATTTGTTTTCCCTCCTTTTACTTTGAAGGATGGACTCACCCCGCTCCACTGTGCTGCAAGAAGTGGACATGACCAAGTCGTGGAGCTGCTCCTGGAACGAGGTGCCCCACTGCTTGCGCGGACCAAGGTGTGTGTCTTCTTAGAACACGTTAGGAGCTCGGTGTAACTTGCCACAGAATTTCCAGTGTCACCGAAAGGACAAGGAAGAAGACAGGAACATTAAGTTCTCCCAAAGGAAATGTTATTAATGGGTAGAATGATCCAAAATAAGGTTTTCTTACATAATTAGGGACTATCCTTTCCAAATACATGAAACAGTATACACTTCTTTGCCCCTCTCTGTAATATCAGACTAAATATGCTACTGCAAGCACTTCACTTTTATTGCTTCCTAAGACCACAGGGGCACAGAGATGGGAAAAGTGGGGTCAGTCACTCCTGAGAGATGATTCCTGGTATATATTCTCCAATCCTCCGCGTCAGCTGACTCGGACCTACGACTCGCAGCTTCTCCTAATCGTTTTCGTGGACTATTTCAGACTTGGAAAAGTACTTCAGTGAGTTTTTACTGGTTTGTGAAGAGCACACGTCTAAGGTTGATGCGTCTCCTACAAATGCTGCCCCTTTGGTCAAACCAAGGAGAGAAAGATAATTGTTCAATGGTTCGATAAATAGAAATAAGCAAACCCCACTGAGCAGCACTTCAGCAAATTTCAGAGTGGCTGACGCAGGCAGCTGGTATCATTAGTTGGAAAAACAACGGAATAGAGTATCGCAATGACATATTGAGGTCCCCTGGAAGATCAGGAGGGACAAACAATTTAAACACGAGTTTCAGACCATTGCGCTCTTTACTGGGCCCCACTCCCTCCAACATGGCTTGAAACAAGGGCAGTTAGTGTTTTCTGGCCCATAGTTACCCTTATCGGAGACTCAAGATTTTCTCTTGATAGTCCTCAGGAGGTTTTATCCCTGGGTTGCGAGCGTATCAACTACATCAAATAAGGATGTGCTCTAGCTATGGATCCTTGATAGCACCAAGCAGTCCAGGTCATCTGTTTATGCAGGAGTGGGATCCACAGGGAGATGGGAATTTGTAGGGAAACGATTCCTTAGAGTTTCACCGATTCCTTTGGTGGGGAGAAGGTGGTTGGGTGAACCTCATGTGTCAACATGCTCACTTCACTAAGAGGCAGAGGCTCAGAAGAACAGACCCTGGCGCATCTATTGTGCACGCTTCAGGCGGGATTCCCAGGTGTCGCCATTCAAAGGCAGACGTTGCCAGTCGGGACAAAGTACCGGCATTGCTGTGGTGGGGATTGAGCAGAGCACAAGTGTCCAGTGAATAATTCCCTCCTTCCCGGTGACAAATAAACAGTCCGTTTGACCACACCAAGTCAGTTACCTGTCCGAGTCCATACATTGTCATCTATCTTTAAACACGCAGAGCTTTTTAAGTACCTTATCGCATGTAAAATGAAATTAGATTTAAAGGCAACTTCCTCTTCTAACTGCTGACTGAAACAGGTGGTTCCAAACAGGAGACGGACAAATACGGAAATAATAAAACTATTTTTTTTTTAATGAAAACAACTTGCTATACATATGAATAGCAGCAAATCTCTTTCCTCTTAATTGTCCACCTTGGGCTTCAATATTTATAAAAAGATCTATTAAAGCCGGACGGCGCTGTAAAACTCCTGCTTCCCCTCCCCTTCAAGTGTTACGGTGTGAACAAAAGGCCCAACAAGGCGGCGGTTGAAAGCATCGTTTCCCAGAAGCTCAGGGGACAGGTTTGCCGATGTTATTTGTTTTTTTCATTGAACGCTTGAAGAAAAAAATGTAGGTTCCTTAATAAATATGACGATGGGTAAGTAGACGCTTTTCCTTAATTCACATAAAACCTATGTCTTAGTGTTTTGAGTATCCCCAGAGCTGTCTTTTGAGGTCGGGATATGTTTTATTAAATCATGAGGTAAGACCCTTAGATTCTTTTGCTTTGATTAAATTGTGATTTTAGTTAATCATATGACATTCCTTTAAATTTGCCTCTATTGGCTGGCAGGGGAGGGGTGGCTATGGCTTTTTTTTTCATTTTTCCTTCCAGGCCGTAGCTCAGACGCGGCTCCGTTCCAGTGATGGGGGTGCTCTGCGCGATGTTGTTACGTTAACTCGTGATGGCATCCTTCTAACATGTGCCACGATCCAAGCGGAGGGTTACTGCAAGTTACTCTTCTGTTCTCTTTCGCCACAGAACGGACTCTCTCCGCTTCACATGGCGGCCCAGGGGGACCACGTGGAATGCGTCAAACACCTCCTGCAGCACAAAGCTCCCGTGGACGATGTCACGCTGGATTACCTGACCGCCCTCCATGTGGCCGCGCACTGCGGCCACTATCGTGTCACCAAACTCCTTCTGGACAAGAGAGCAAATCCCAATGCTCGTGCCCTGGTAAACCTGTCCCACCTGTGTCGCGTAACAAAGCTTTCCAGGGCAGATGAGTAGCTCTTACCAGTAAAGCTAAGTGAAAACCCCGTCAACAAACTCCCTCAACCTTAAATAGTTGCAGTAACAACAGGGGTTGTCCCACCCGCTGGTTACCAGCGTTGCATCTCGTATCGTTAGGCCTAGTCACGGACCACGGACCGTGGCAAGTGGCCGCAGTATCAGGTCTGGAAGCTCTGCAGAGTTCCAAAAATCAGGGCAGTTTCTAGCCGATGCTAACATGTACGTTGGTATTTCACTGAATTTGGAGGTCAGTTTTCCATACTGTGTGATATGATACACATATCATTTCTAAGCTTTCAGCTGAATCAGTAAACTAATTGGCATGGAGAAAATACTTTAAAAAGCGAATATTCCTGCATTTATCAAATTACGACATTCCCCTTTATTAGGTGCCACTTTTCTTCCTTTTCAAAAAACAGTGCTTCCGATGCTTACAGGAAAACGGGTGTGATTCCTTTCCCTCACTGCTCAGACCGTTATCCCCTAACTGAGAGAAAAACATCACGTTTGGCTTCGGGAACGTATAAAGCTTTCAAGAGCCTTTAATCTATCCAAACCCCAGACGAGATTCCAGTTTTCTCTAATCGGAAGCGTCCCCGTGAGCTGTTAGCTGGATGGAAGTTAAAATACCCATAAATTGCGCTCGGTGGGGGAAAGAAAGAGACTGTGAACGCTTGAGGTACTTCTGCAGGGCAAGACGCCTGCCGTTGGCTGCTGTGGTCAGTGCCTCCACAGGCCTTCCACCGCCGGCCACCCCGATGTCTTCCCCGACTTCTCGCCTTCAGTATGACCCCGTGTTTTTCTGCGAAGGCTCCCTCTACCCCTTACTTCCTCGGAACTGATTTTATCAACAGCATTTTCTTCTGCCCTCTCATTTTTCTGGGCCTCTCTACACCCGCAAAGCCCGTAACCCCCCATGCTCCCTCTTCTTACGCTTTTCTTCTTTTGGCTTGCTCGGTATCTTGTTCGCTGGGTTGATATTTTCGAAGCTGTTTTCATCCTTTCTTGTTTTTCTTGCCAGTCTTCTGATTAGCTTTAGCTGTACTTTCCCCCAGCTACCCACACGTACACATGATACGCTAGCCCCCACGTCTTCTTTCTTTCCATGACCAGAAATACACCTTCTGTTCCTCCCGGAGAAACGTCTGAAATGAAAGGGGAACACCCCCAGGCCGCTGCCTCTCTGCTCTCTTCCCTCCAGACTGGGTTGTTTTTTTTTTATTCCCTCTCTCTTGTTTCCTCTCCCGTCAGGGCCTTGTCGCCTCTGGCTTGTTTATTGTATTTAATATATTAAACGATGCTCATAGTTTCTGTTAGCGATACGGTTTTTCTCTCCCCCATCAAACTCTTCCTCACTTAAATAGAAGTAGCAAAATTAAATCAACTCAGACGGTAAAATTAAGTGAAAATGTGGAAACTTCTGAAGCGGCAAAGCTCCCTGTGAAATATACTGAGAGATGCTGTGCGGGAGGTGAAATATCTAACGGTTTTGATTCCTTCTTTAGGAATTGGAGAAGGCTGATAGCAGTAATAACATTCAGCAGAGTCCTGTGGTGGAATAAATTTTGCAAATAATTCATTTTTGGCTAGATTTAAAAAAAAAAAAAATTGTTAACGTTTGCAAAATTATTTGGGGATACAAGCACTGTATGGGTTCTTAGCTTTTTCAATTTGTATATGCTTTCAAGGAGCTTCAAATCGACTAGTAATTAACATTTCCCTTAACGGAAGCTGACTGTGGAATAATGTGTCCCGTGCCTCTTTCCGTGAACTAAGATTTCCCTGATAAGTTCCGTTTACTGCTAGTTGATTGTTCAGCGATGCTGATCCTTTTCATTAGAAAATACAGCGGGTTTTCAACGTTGTCTAAAAACGTTACCTGTGCTCTTCACTAAAACGTTCACAAACGGTGAATAATGTGTTTGCTTAGCTTTAGGCGCTCACTTAACCTGCATTAACTGTCTTAGTACGTAAAAACCCTGGGGTCAAAGCGCGTATTACAGTATAGAGTAGGAAGTCACGCTTTGATTTGGGCCCCAATCTTGCCCAATAAGCATTTCTGAATTAACGAATGCGTGCTGATGGTAAGCGCAACCCTAAAACCATCGTCTCACAATACAAAGTGCTCAGCAGGGCGGGAATAAAGGAAGGAGGGGGCCATAAATACTTCAAGAATGAAGCCTTTGTGTTGCGAAGCCACGGCTGAAGTAGGGATTATTTATTTAAGATACCTCACAGTACGTGTGCACACACAAACATGAATACGGTATACCGCACATCGATGCATAAATATAAAAATAAGTGCACATAGATGCTTAGATCACAAGATCTTCTAAAAAGACAAATAAAATAAGGTAGAATCTGGAAGAAGTACTCTGTTCGTTTCCTAGAGAGATGTAGAATATGCTTTATACATTTCGAAAGACACTAACTGGTTTCAAAGTGATCACTATCATTTCTTATATTTTCCTTGTGTTAGGCAATTTTGGGAACCGCTTTAAGTTGTCCTTACACCCACACGCGCGCGACCTTTGGGAGCACATACACGCACGCGCTCACGCAGACGCGGGAGAGGCAGAAGGGGCATGTCTGTGTTTGGGTTTTGGAGGTGGAAGTTGAGTTTCTCTCCATGGCCTGAGAAGGAAGCAGCGGCCCTGCTTTGTTCTGCCTCAGCCTCCTGGGAGATGTCCGTAATTCGTAACCTGTTGCGCTTAAAGAACAGTCGCTTCTGGTACTCTAACGCTTCTGCTCCCGGCGTGCCGGCGTGGAGCTGTGTGGGACGTGTAGCTGCATGTTTTTTAACTAACATGACTGTCTTTTGCACAGAATGGTTTTACTCCACTGCACATTGCCTGCAAGAAAAATCGCATCAAAGTCATGGAACTCCTGGTGAAATACGGGGCTTCAATCCAGGCTATAACAGAGGTAGAAAAATGTTTCGTGTCTTGAAGAAACATTCCTTCTCTCTCTCCCTTTTTGCTTCCTTTGTTCTCTCTCCTGTCACGCCTCGCTTTCACTTAACCTTTTATTTAAACGAAGAAGCCCCTTCCCTACGCCCGTGCAGAGGAGTAAAACTGCTCTTGCTTTGTTTCGCAGTCGGGCCTCACACCAATACACGTGGCTGCGTTTATGGGCCACTTGAACATAGTCCTCCTTCTGCTGCAGAACGGAGCCTCTCCCGATGTCACTAACATTGTGAGTATGGCTTTGACTAGAATCCTCTGTGCGATACCTCCTCCCAAAAGGGTCTGGCCTGCCGTGTGGCTCAACCAAAGGTCACATTTTGATGATACTTTAGGACTTTATCGCGTTTTAGGACAAATTAATCTAGAAGCGAAGAGGGGAAGGTGGTGATTGTATATGCATTATTGCACCAGGGGGCATTTAAATTGGATATCGGGAAAACTTTCTTCACCAAAAGGGTTGTCAAGCGTTGGAACAGGCTGCCCAGGGGAGTGGTGGAGTCGCCATCCCTGGGGGTATTTCAAAGACGGGCAGACGTGGTGCTGAGCGACGTGGTGGGTTTGGCAGCGTTGGGTTAATGGTTGGGCTTAAAGGTCCCTTCCAGCCTAGACGATTCCATGATTATAAGCCATCTGTGGTTTCGTGTATTCTTCAGCGCTGCTTGAGGAGGTAGAGTTTCCCTTAGAAACAGCCAAAGCTCACCAAATACATCCAAACCCGATGGTAAGCCAAGTCACAGGGAAGACTGTGTTTCCCTTCTGAAGGATGAAGTTTAAGTCCAAATGGCTCTGATTTCTGCTTGCATAGCTTCGCTGGCTGCCGTGAAATTGCGTCAGTTGTAGCACAGGGTGTAAAACCCTTAAAACCTAACAACGAAACAAAAGGTAAAAACGTTAAACTGGAGATGTTCCTCTTATACAGGAAATTCCAGGAACTGGTGCCTTTTGAAAGAACACGCTTAAATCTAGAAAATGTGACCTTTGGGAGGTAACACAAAATGCAGAACCTGACTTACCATAGAAATCAGTGTTTGTATACCAATAGCCTAGTTACCAAGAAGAAGAAGAAGAAGAAGGGGGTGATAGTTTTCTGAGCTGTATTTCATAGATATATCTTACTGTTGGAATTTGTCAGTGTAAACAAGTAATTCCACTTAATGACCGCCTGCGCTTTGGAAGCAGCTTTTTACCAGTAAATAATGTTATAGATAAGCGTTCCCAACAACAAAACAGCAACACAAATTTAGTAATGCGGGTACGCGGGACTCATCGGTTTTTCTCAGTCAGGAAAATCTGATATGGGACCTACTACAAACGTTGAGCGCACCGAGTTGTTCGCTCGAATCGTTGCAACAGACTTTTCTTGACAAAGTCTCTTACCCCTTTCGTACTTTTTTCTAGAAGCCATCTTTCTATCAAAACTTGATTGATAATATGAAAGCCAACAAGAAACTCTTGTGGAAGCGATTAAAAGTATTGTGTTACTGGACGTTTGTGTGCAAAGTTTGCCACTTTCCGATTTATGCTACACAGGTGTCTTGGCTTTTACTTGGCAGGCCGACGTTCCCTGATGAATTACTAACTGTTTCCAAAAGCTAAATTGCGTGGCTAATTCAAGTACAAAAGGGTCTTTATAGAAATTCGATCTTTAGAGCGTGTGAAATGTAAACCTTATTCACGTTTTGAACAGCCCGTTCTTCAGGTAATAAAGTTTGTATAGACGAAATTCTCTATTAAGGTTTGTAGCTAGGGCTGGGGGGTTTTGTTTGTTGCCTACTTACTAATCCCAGCTGGTAATACGATGTTAATTTTAAAATGACAAGATAGGTCAACTCCTGGTGAAGAGGGATTGCTTTAATTAGAAGTTCATAAGAGTAGGAAGCTCAGGCTGCTTCTTTTCCTGCATCTAGACGAAGGGCAAGAAGACACGATTCCAGATTCTGATGCAGAGCGTTCATTTTGGCAATTGCGGTTTAACTCGATAGTCGTGGGGGTAAAAGCCTTCCGACAGAGTAAACGCCAGCTCTGGAGTAAGGAGAAGGAACAATTAACGCAAAGAAGCGTTCAGTCCTGCTGTGTTATCGTAACAGATAAATCCAGAGCTCCTGGTTGCGGGACCGGCCCAGTGCCTGATGGACCAGATACCAGTGAGCTGCACGGGGACCGTTTTAGTCCACCTTAGGGCAGTGCACCCAAAGAACGTTGGGCTGAAAAACTCAGCTAGAAACACCACCGTCAAGGAATACTCGCTTTCAGCGTTCCTTCGCAAACCTATGCAAAGAGGGAATGCTTTGAATGTGTCACGCGTCCTTCGTTACCCTGATCTGAAATTCCGCGTCGCTCCAGTCAGCTTTCCAAAATTTCATATTCTCCTTCGAAGCCTGTGGGCTACCAAAGGCTCAAAACAAGATTCGTCCCCTAGCCTGCGGACCGAGCCACGCTGCCGAGCACAGATTTTAGACCTTTCTTATGCTGGCTCAGTTGTGCGCAGCCATCACGAGGCCCTTTAATGCTGCCAGCTCCACACAGTGTGCAGGAAGAGACCATCTGGAAAAATATCCCCTTCCATCTTGAGGCTCCTGTACCTCAAAATCCCTTGAGAGAGACAGGCGCAATATACTCTGATCTCCTGTGCCGTGCACAAGCTGATGCCCTCTTACGTAGCAAGATGAGGAACGTGTGTGACCAGGGGAGTCTGTACTGGCTGAGAGAGCTGGGGGGGTTCAGCCTGGAGAAGAGAAGGCTCCAGGGAGACCTTCGAGCCTCTTCCAATCCCTAAAGGGGCTCCAGGAAAGCTGGGGAGGGACTCTGGAGCAGGGAGGGGAGCCACGGGACGAGGGGGAATGGTTTTAAACTGAAATGGGGGAAGATTTAGATGAGATATTAGGAAGAAATTCTTTGCTGTGAGGGTGGTGAGCCCCTGGCCCGGGTTGCCCAGAGAAGCTGTGGCTGCCCCATCCCTGGAGGGGTTCAAGGCCACGCGGGACGGGGCTTGGAGCAGCCTGGTCTGGTGGGAGGTGTCCCTGCCCAGGGCAATGGGGATGTAACCAGATGACCTCTAAGGTCCCTTCCAACCCGAACCATTCTGTGATCCTATGAAGCCAGGTTCTCAGCTGGCGGAAAGGCGGGTCTCTGCACGAGTTGACGTGGGTGGAATTTCCACCGTCAGAGCTCCTCTGTTTCTTTTCGGAGGTTTAGGACACTGAAACGTTTTTGTTTTTCTGCAGCGTGGAGAAACTGCGTTGCACATGGCGGCACGTGCTGGGCAGGTGGAAGTAGTTCGCTGCCTCCTGAGAAACGGGGCCCTGGTTGATGCCCGAGCCAGGGTAGGTGTTCTGCTTACAATTTATTTTTTTTTTGCTTTCTCTTACTCAAAACCATAGCTGAGGAGGAGCTAGGGAGGAGCAATTTCATTTTTATTTGTCTGTTGATTCAATATTAAGCACGCCTGAAACCATTCCTGAAAAACAGTAACCTATTTATGCGTAGATCTTCCAAAGAGAATGTGTGGTGGGCAGCTCAGCCCTGCACAGTCATTTGCTTACTGCCCCCGCAGCAGGACGGAGGAAATGGAAGGGCAAAAGTGAGAAAATCTCTTGGGTTGAGATAAAGACAGTTTAATAGGTGAAGGAGAGGGGAGAAAACCCCATAAACCGACTCCGTAAGCGATGTGAATGCAGACACTCGCCGCCTCCCACAAGCAGACCGATGCCCAGCCAGTCTCCGAGCAACAGATCCTTCGGAAAAATTCAGCCCCTAGTTTTATTGCTGAGCATGTCGTTATACGGTGTGGATTGTCTCTTCGGTCAGTTCGGGCCAGCTGTCCTGGCTGTGTCCCCTCCCAACCCCTTGCCGACCCCCAGCCCGTTCCCTGGGGGGGGGGGGCAAAGGGAGAAACAGAAAAAAACCTTGGTGCTGTGTAAGCGCTGCTCAGCAATAACTGAAACGCTGGTGCGTTGTCAACGCTGTCCTGGTCGGAAATGTAAAACAGAGCGCCACGCGGGCTGCTGGGATGAAAATTAACTCCCTCAGAGCCAGAGCCAGCACAACGCGCCTGAGTCAGAGCAGCAGTGGCTATTCTGTCCGAGCAAGGAGGCGCACGGCCATGTCCTAAAGCCAGACACCAGAGGTTCTGAGGGCAGTTGGTGCCGGATTTTGAGACCGAGGGGACTGTTTACAGAGCAAGGTACAGCTGTTGTAAAGCAAATTAGGAACGCGGGGGGGGGGGGGCAAGTGATGCTTACGGTGATGTGCGGTATCTGCTTGATAAAAGGAGAAAACAGTGTTTTTCTCCATAGTTCTTTCTGTTCTAGTAAGACATTGCTGAAGCTCATTGTAAAAATTAACCCACGGGCCCTCCTTTTCTGCCGTTATTTTGTACTATTGCTTCCTGTGATTTTTGCAAGACAAATGTATAGGTAGACCTGTTGGGATCAACCAGAACATTGTGTTGAGCGTGGTTCTGCCCGCGCTGATTATCTACTCGATTTGAGTTGTAGGAAGAACAGACTCCACTGCACATCGCTTCTCGCTTGGGCAAAACGGAGATTGTCCAGCTTCTGCTCCAGCACATGGCCCACCCTGATGCCGCCACAACTAACGGGTACACTCCGCTCCACATCTCCGCCCGAGAGGGACAAGTTGATGTCGCATCCGTTCTCCTCGAGGCAGGTGCCTCGCACTCCATGTCCACCAAAGTAAGACAAAATGCTTTACGTCCGGGTTCCAGGCAGTGCGTTCCAGGAATGTACTTTCACACCAAGAAACTGAGATAGTTTGGGTCTTTTTTTTCGTTCTTTTACTTAATCAGCAGCGATCTGATAGACATTAGGAAGAAGTTCTTTACACTGAGGGTGGTGAGACGCTGGTACAGGTTGCCCAGAGCGGTGGTGGAGGCCCCAGGCCTGGAGACGTTCAAGGCCAGGCTGGATGAGGCTCTGAGCAACCTGATCTAGTTGAAGATGTCCCTGCTCACTGCAGGGGGGTTGGACTAGATGACCTTTAAAGGTCCCTTCCAACCCAACACATTCTATGATTCTGTGATTCTATGAAGTAATGTACGAGAAGTTAATCAAATTTTGACACATTTTGCTGTCCTCTGAAGCTGGGAGTTTGGTTCCCAATGGAGCCAAATGCAGACCATGGTAAATACGTGGTCCCAACGGGTTTAAAATGTACACAAAGTCCTTGTTTCTCTCTTTCCCTTTGTGTTATGGGTAGGGCTTTTTTTTGGCCAAAACTTTCAAAAAAGAAAAAGGGGATGACAACAACACTTGTTTTTATGAACAGGCCTGCTTATTCTTCAATATCTTGTTTATTTAAATGGTAAAATGATTCGGGTCTCTGCTAGCCGAAGGCAACGTTCCTAAAACATACAAGTCAGCATCTGTCCGGTCGCATCTGATGTCGAATCTATTTTCAGTGGTTGTATAAATGAGGTGTCATATGACAAAACAGGCCGTTTTGTCTGGGGTTATAAAAGAAATAGTCGGCAGAATCATGATTGTTTTGTTATCCAAAAATGTTTACGAGTAGATTCCTAACAGTGCTGAACACGTAAGAAAGCAGATAGCTGAATGAATAGAATTAGGTGCTAAGATATCTTTTCCAAATTTATCAGATGTGATTAAGTGAGAATCGCTTAATTCTCAGTATTGTTTTCGTCTTTAAAAGTACCCCTGATTTTACAGCCGGAGCTTAAAAAAATATTTTTCAACACTGGGGTGTCTTCCAGGATTTAGAAGACTAAACCAGCAATTTTCAAATTATGATCCACGGATTACGGGGAATGCTTGCTGTTCTCCTTTTATCCAGCTGTTAAATCACATTAAAATGGCTAAAAATACACCAAGTGCTTTCCTAATTTCCCGTAGTGCTTTATGGCAATTGCTTTAGTACTGCAGGAACGTTCTGTAATTACGAATAGGAGAAGATGTACTCCACTAGATAATCTCTGTACAAACCTGCGATCGTGAACTGGAAATACTTGAGATTCCCTGACGTAAACCCTTTCTGAGGTGAGATTTAATGGAACAAGATGATAATGATCATGAACATTTCACATCACTTACGTGTCAGGCAAATAGGTCACTGTAGCTCCCCGGAATTACTGTCAGGGCAGCGGTGCGGTCTGCCACCTACTGTCTCCCATCCATGGGTTTTCTTTATCAATGCGGTTTTTTTAAATGAAAAGAACAGGCAAAAAGCGTGTTTACACCCACGCTGTACCGGCAAGCATTATTAAAACAAATAGAAAAGGACTCTTTTGAAAAGACAAGATTTTTAGCCTTGCCACAGTGTGTTTCCCAAAGCACTGCCATCGAGTCAGGCGGGACTTTTTTAGCTGCAGTTCAGAGGCTGCGGCAGAACTGAGTGACTTTATGGATCCACGAGTCCAAAAAAAAAAATCCTTCTTCAACAAACTCCGAAGGAGGAATACGCAGTTTGGAGCTTTTCTCACTTGAGTTTAGTTGGTGGTTCGTTGTTACTGGCGACAGTTGATGCGGGAAGTACTTCTAAAGCTGTCATCGTGAAACCGAAGTGTGCAGCTGGTTGGGAGTAGAAATTTGAACAAGTGCCTTCCTTGCCCACACACACGGAGTCTGCGTCAGATACGATGTCTGCCACCCTGACAGCACGTACGTAGGGAAAAATAATAAAAGACAAAGTATTTCCTTGTATTTCATGCTTCTCAAACTACTTTCAAGAGGTGATGCGCTTTCTAGGTACGGCTGTTGATTCTGCGAGCTAGAATATAGGTGGAAGAGTAAGCGCTTAATACGTAGTTGTTAAAAGAGAGATATCAGCATGACCTTTAATGCAAGCGTCTGCTTTTTTGTCTCCTGGAATTTTTCAGAAGGGATTCACGCCTTTGCACGTGGCGGCCAAATACGGGAGCCTGGAAGTGGCAAAACTCCTGCTGCAGCGTCGCGCCTCTCCCGATTCAGCTGGCAAGGTACGGACGAGAAAGAAGACGACAAAATCGGCAGCGTTTTGGATTCTTCCTTAGGAAGGAACCGTGTGAAACGCGCGCACGAAGGAAGGCTGCGGCTGCTTTCACCTGGTGGCTTTGGCTTTGTTAGGGTCGCCTTCCCCCAGGGGTTGAGTGCGCTGGTTGTGGAACTGAGTGTGTCGGGTTCGGGTCCCCGCCAAAATCCCGATGGATAAACACGGGGACAAGGCCTGGTTTCCCCCCCATGCTGCGGGAATTGCTTGGCGCGGGCTCTGGGGAGATGGAAACCACCGGGCCGCCCCCATTCACCCTCCACCACCGCTTCTCCCCCGCTAATGGCCGCCTGCCCGCCCGCCGCGGCCTTGCCCTGCGCCCCTCGCTCCCCGCCCGTCACCTCACGCACTAATGTCCCCCTCCCGCGCGCCCAGCCTAACGCCATAACCGCCCTTACAGAACGGCCTCACCCCTCTCCATGTGGCGGCCCATTACGACAACCAGAAGGTGGCCCTGCTGCTGCTGGAGAAGGGGGCTTCCCCCCATGCGACCGCCAAGGTGAGCTCCCATCGCCTGCCTGAGGAACCCCCGCCACAGGGAGGGCAGCCCGGCCTCCGCCTTGCCCCACCACGGGTCTCTCCCTGCCCGTGTTTGTGAGCTTTAGTCGTAGCGGGAAGCCGCCTTAGTATTGTGTAATATTTAGCTCTGGGGCCTCCAACATCAGAAGGACACGGAGGTGTTTGGAGCGTGTACAGAGGAGGCCCCGGAGATGCTGGGAGGGCTGGAGCCCCTCTGCTGTGAGGACAGGCTGAGAGAGCTGGGGGGGTTCAGCCTGGAGAAGAGAAGGCTCCAGGGAGACCTTCCAGCCTCTTCCAATCCCTAAAGGGGCTCCAGGAAAGCTGGGGAGGGGCTCTGGATCAGGGAGGGGAGCCACGGGACGAGGGGGAATGGTTTTAATCTGGAAGGGGGGAAGATTTAGATGAGATCTGAGGAAGAAATTCTTTGGTGTGAGGGTGGTGAGCCCGTGGCCCGGGTTGCCCAGAGAAGCTGTGGCTGCCCCATCCCTGGAGAGGTTCAAGGCCAGGTTGGACGGGGCTTGGAGCAGCCTGGTCTGGTGGGAGGTGTCCCTGCCCAGGGCAGTGGGGTTGGAACTGGATGGGCTTTAAGCCCCCTTCCAACTCCAACTATTCTATGAGTCTAAAGGTGGGAAGTTGTCTTGTTGCCAGAAAGTACCATCAATGCCATTCTGCTTTGCTTAAATGGTTAATTTGATTGGAAGAGCATTCCTCCCTATTGCTGTTTCCAGCCGGTGCCGTGACTGACACATGTATCAAAATTCCATATGCAAACACACCTCTACCCACATGCTCCGAAAAAGCAAAATGCAATGAAGAGCGTGCACCCATCGCTCGTCACGGAGAATGTCACTCATCAGTCAAAAGCCAACGCTTACAAGAGGTTATTCAAAATGTAGGATTCAAACTTGGGATAATTTGAAGGTATCGGCTGAACAGTCCTGCTCACCCTAGCGAGGGCTGGCTTTGTTCCCGTTTAGATGGCGAAAATAACAGACGGACAAAGCGACACGACAGCAGGGCCCCGTGGGACACGTCTGGCCTTGAAAATTTCATGAACTCTCATCCCTAGTAATAAGGGGTAACACGGAATAATACTGTTGTATGGTGTCTGACTTCCTGGGCTTACATGGCTGTTGTGTTAACTTAATTCTCATTTTGTTTCCTGGCTGGTGTTAGAATGGCTACACCCCTCTGCACATTGCTGCCAAGAAAAATCAGATGCAGATAGCTACCACTCTGTTGAACTATGGGGCCGAGACCAACATTTTGACCAAGCAGGGAGTCACCCCGCTTCATTTGGCCTCCCAAGAAGGTCACACTGACATGGTGACCTTGCTTTTGGAGAAAGGATCCAATATCCACGTGGCAACAAAGGTAACTCACACCTGGAGACAAAGTACGGTGGGAGGGAGTAGCCGGTAAGATGCAAAGTGCGGTGTAGGAATGATGTCGCGTTGTTTGTGGGCCCGTGGGTAGATTTAACGACATGTATCAGAAACCTGAGAGCTGGAATCTAAAATAGTTCGGTGTTCTTGCCGGCAGGGACTCTTTCCCCCGTGTATTTACCCTTCAGTCTTCTTTCCAAGTGGAAGAAATTGGCAGTGTCTGGCCAATTAAAAAACAACGTTGTTAGCGGAGTATCGAGTGAGAAAAATCCTACGGAGGACCTTTCTGATTTTTTTGGCTTTTTTTTTTTTATGATTGCACGTGACAGCTTTTTCATAGAAAACAAGTTCCTCGCAAAACCCCCATTACTCCAGATCTTCACAGGTCACCAGATTTATCCAGGCATATATGTAAGTCTTATTTACTTTGGGTCAAAAGCCTGCCGCTTTTGTTCACGCAAGCCAAAATAGAAGGCTCAGGTCTCTCCTTGTCTGGCATTAATGTACGATGCCACTTACCCAGTGAGAAACAAGGTGATTTTCGCTTTTCTCACAAAATATGTTCCCTGCCTTGTTCACAGGCGAGTGCTTGTGCGTGATCGCAGTGAGCCTTTAGTTAAAGGCTTCATCCATTTCCTCGGCATCTTTGAATGGCATCTATTTCTGGAGTTATTTTCCTCATTCTGACTCGTCCCTGCGGTTGTCAAGGTTTCCCTTTCCTGTCTGAGGAGTGGGAAGCGCAGTCAACGCGCTTCCCTAGTTTATTAACGGGCTCCTCAGCTCCCCGAGTGACGTTATTGTATAAAATCCGAGTGTGATCACTGGTGCCTGAAAGTTTTACTCTGTGGTTACGGTGGTGTAATTGCTTTGGAGCTGTTTGTCAGCCGGAACAGGAGAAACATCAGCTTTACTTTGTTTAAAAATTAGAAGCTATAGTTAGGATCTCTTCATGTTTTCACGATGAGAAAGTGGGAAAGCCTAGATTTCTTTCCTCATAGAAAGTAGGCTTTTTTTCTTACTTATTGATTGATTGATTGATTTTGTATGTTCCACCTCCAGACTGGACTGACATCCTTACACCTTGCAGCTCAAGAGGATAAAGTGAACGTAGCTGAAATACTCACAAAACACGGTGCAAACCAAGATGCTCAGACAAAGGTAAGTCATGGAGTGGCTGCTGTTTCCAGTGTGCCAAAGGATGCTGCCACTGTAAAAGGGATGTTCCACTGAGCTTGCAGTTTTACTTCTTTCTTCTCTTCTTGTAGCTCGGTTACACACCTTTAATCGTGGCGTGTCACTATGGAAACATCAAAATGGTGAATTTTCTTCTCAAGCAGGGAGCAAATGTCAATGCTAAAACCAAGGTAAAGTATTTTTCATTGCTTGTTTTTGCTCTTTATGTTGAACCTGGTAACCAAGCACTCCGCATGCATACCATAGGTGCCTTCTCACTAGGAAACTATAATTATTGCGCGGTAGGTGGCAACACGCGGTGATTTGTGGCTGGAGTGGAACGCCTTCCCTCTTGTGTCGTGCTCACAAAAGCAAGGTCAGATAACTCTTTGGGCGTGTGAAAGAAGGAGGTAGAGAATAAATTTCATTCCTTTTTTTCCCTTTTCGCTGGCAGACTTAACAAACGCAAGCTTGTTTCTGATCTCGTTGACACCTGGCTTACACCAGCGTAATAGCGGTGTGCTGCCAAACCAGGAAGTAACGATTCAGACACTTTGAGGGTGATGCCAGGTTCTCTCCAATCTGCTGGGAGAAGAGTGGGAAGAACTACTGCTGGGCGAAGCGTGGGTGGCATGGCTCTGGGAGAGGAACAGCTGTGGTGGGGGAATGCAGTTTACCGAAGACAGATCTGGGGGGGTTTTTTTGAGGGGAATGTGGGTACAATTTTACCGACCCGTTATACTGAAAAGGACCTGACTGCCTACAGCCAGAGTCTGAACGAACTCCACTGACTTCAGCGGTTTCTTCCAGTATAAACTGGTAGGCACAACACCTGAGTGTGATGCATCTTGTAGCAAGAATTGTCTGTCTCCTGAGCCCAGTTCTGGGCACCTCAACACGAGAGAGATATCGAGGTGCCGGAGCGAGCGCAGAGGAGGGCAACGAAGCTGGTGAAGGGCCTGGAGAATAAATCTTGTGAGGAGCGATTGAAGGAGCTGGGACTGTTTAGTTTGAGGAAGAGGAGGCTGAGGGGAGACCTCATCGCTCTCTGCAACTACTTGAAAGGACACTGTAGAGAGGTTGGTGCTGGTCTCTTCTCACAGGTAATGAGCGATAGAACAAGAGGGAATGGGTTCAAGCTGCAGAAGGGTAGGTTTAGGCTGGACATTAGGAAAAAATTCTTCACGGAAGGAGTGGTCAGACACTGGAATAGGCTTCCCAGGGAGGTGGTGGAGTCACCATCCCTGAGTGTGTTTAAGACTCGTTGAGATGTGGTGTTGGGGGATATGGTGTAAGGGAGAACTTTGTAGAGTGGAGCTGATGGTTGGACTCGATGATCCCAAGGGTCTTTTCCAGCCTAAATGATTCTATGATTCTGTACACAGAGAGGTTCCGGTGACAGCAAGAGTGTGTCGCATCACCTTTATCAGAAAGAGAAGGCTAGCTCAGGAGCTGCAGGGCTTCAGTTTAGCTAAAGCTGGCTTCAGACAATAGCTAGCTACCAGCTTCAGACTGGGTGTCTTGGGATCAACATCAAGAAGTCCATAGATACTTCTGGTGATGTACTTAGTGAGTCCCAACAAACCACAGGCTTGTGGTCCCTCTCGCCAGCTCCTCTGTCCCCAGCTGGGACCTACGGGATGGATTCGTTTCTCAAAGCAGCCCTGTTTCATCCCAGTGGGCGCAGCTGCCTGTGGTAAGAAACAGCAACGTAAATAAATAAAAGAAGCTGGCCCATCCCTCGTGAGATCACCCAGAATGGATGGGCAAAACCCAGGGATTCCAAAAGAACAGGCAACACGGCTAGAAAAACAGCTGATAAGAATTAATACAGCAGACGCTAGCAGGATCCAAACGAGAGCTGCCAAGACACTCAGCTGAGGTATTTGGAGGCTAACTAAAGGGACAGACATACTTGCATCGTTAGTATTAGGTCTCACTCTAGGCCTAAGGGGCCCGTAGGCCAGATTCTGACGCCATTTCCCCCGGGTATTTCACTTATTTAGAACAATTTCGTTGAAGTCCGCAAGTTTGTGTGAGAGTGCGGGGGCAGCGGTTCTCCAAAATCTCACGCCTAGGGACCAATAAAAACACTGGCAATCTGACAACTGGGACTGTGGCCTCAGGTTAAAGAGCAAATCCATCCTGGCTGGATTCAGAATGAAATAAGTAACCCCTGTTGCAGCTTGGGCTTTAACTAGAGGTGTTTGTGCCACCTCCTGTGCAAAATACTGCGGCTGAATTCTGGTTTTGAAGGACTACAGTGATACTGAAGTGAAGATGGCGAATTTCCTTTGCGCTACCACCTGCAGTAAAATCCTCCTTCGGTTTCGTAGTAGTCCACGCACCCGTAATGTAAATAGAAGAACTGTAACGGTTCTGAACTATCGCTATTTAGTTAGTCGTACAAAGCATTACTTGCACCTATTTGTTTTGCAAAAGAGAGGATAAACGCTCCGAGCGCGTCTTTCACAGCCTAACCCCCAGGCTTCCCGTAAGCGTGCAGTGAGATCAGCGGGGTGGTTGCTTCCAGTTTATTCTCCGCTTGCTTTCAAAGCCAGTCGCAAATAATTTTGTAGCTGAATTGCTCGACTGGACTTACACAATACCATCTCTGACCAGCTAGCTGAAGTGCGCTGTGGTTATGTTTCTGCACTGTGTAACGTTAGGAGGAATCACTGGAGCAGAGGAATGTACGGAGTTTAGCGCGTTTATTAACACAGAGGGTTGTGTACGTGTTTTTAAGTGTGATTACAGCTTGGTCAAGCCTTTTGAAGGCAAAGTAAAGCTAAAACTGATTGACGTTTGTCATAGGGCTATGTTGGCCTTTTTAAAAGCAAATAGTCGCAAATCACTGCTGTTAAAAATGTTGTGTTTTTTAACTTGGCTCAAGTATTTTAAAGACAAATCTTGAGGTTCCTGCAGAAGACTCAGATGTGAGAGGAGGAAAACTGTTCTCTGCCTCAGCTCCGATTCTGTGTCCTTAGCATGCCGCTGTAAAGTTACTGTCCCTCGTTGTTCCTCCCGCTGATTTAGGAAACGAGGAATTATCTGTCTTTCCAGAGATTGCTTATATTGTGAGATGAAAGACGATTTGTGGATAAAAATATTCTCGTCCTTTATCTTTTCATTAATCTGGGGAAGGAGCGTTATTATTACTGAAGATTTATTACCTTTGGGTGGATTGATGGCATAATTTCCTTTCGAAATGTCTCAAAAGGAGCAGAAGGAAGCGTCTAATCTAACTGCTGGTGGTTGTTGTTCTTTCTTTCTTTGCTTTTATCGTAACCGCCGGGGACGACAGAACGGGTACACCCCCCTTCACCAAGCCGCTCAACAAGGCCACACTCACATCATCAACGTTCTTCTCCAACACGGGGCCAAGCCCAACGCCATCACCACCGTAAGTCTGTGAAGTGCCAGCGGGAACTTGTTTCCCTGGACGCTCCTGTTCTTGCCTTTCTTGGGGCTGCGTTTCGGTGAAAAGTATTCCTCGTACAGCTGGTTGTCAGATGTGTGAATGTCACTTCCTCTTCTTTTCCTTAGCCTCTTAAGGCAGTTCAGAGCAGATCTAACTCGCTAAGCTAAACGTGAGGGTAGGGATATCAGAACCGGGGCTTTTTTTAAGATTTAGACCCAAATTTCTGTCCCTCTCTCCACCGGATCTGGTCCAGATTCTTACCGAGTTCGCTGGCGTTAATGTCTCCTCAAAAGACCGTCAATAACCTCTGGCACGGCTCCTTCGCCGCAGTCAGCCAGGAATGCAACTGTCCTATTTCATGTGGATGTTGTTATTAGTCACCTCTGATTGAGTAATCTTTCAAACGCAGCCAGAACGTCCCAAACTGGTGTCGTTCCCCAGAGCGGATCAGGTTTCCGTGTACGTGTATTGTGCATGCTTAAATCAGCACTAGCGCCCTGGTTGGTCCTGGAATGACCACGTTGCGTAACGTGCTGTGAAGTTATCCAAAATACCGGTTTATGCACCTGATAAAGCACCAGCACGAAACCGTTGTAGCCGGCTTCTGGGGCTGTCGGTACTATCGGGCGTGTTCAACCGGAGGTCTCTTTGCTTGCTTTCGGTCCTCATGTTGGGGCTGTCATGCCCAAATCTAACCCAGATCCGGGGTTGGGGGGTGGGGGGGCTCCAGACCGTGTCTTTACTGCACGGTTTGCGTGCCTTCGCAGCTACTAGTTGCGGTCTTGTCCACACCTAGCAAACTCCAGCTTGAGATAAGGGAGAATTTCAACCCGAGAGGTGTGGCCAGGGGTATACGGGAGCGGGATAGGAGCAGTTAATGCGCAGGTGACAGTAAAAATCAAATTATTTGTGCCGTGAAGATGCTAATCTATGCATTTTGGGCTGCTAATCCACGCTGTGTCGCTTCAGGGTTGCTGAGCTAGACTAATCCAGAGGAACTTAAATTATAGATAACTAAAGCCGGTTCTGAAGTAGAGAGAAGCCCTCAGGCTGGTGTCCTGCACGCAGTCGGTGGTGTCACAAGAGAAATCAAGAGCGGTACAGTGGCTTTCCCTGATTCCCCAAGTAGGCCAACGTGCTTTCCTTTGGTTCAGCGCAGAAGAACATAAAGCAATTCCACGTAGAGCTCTTTACAAAGAATCACGGGACACGTCCCTTTCTCCCCTCCCGAAGTTGAGTGACACAGGGACTGTGGACTGCCAGTGTTCCAGGATGATGAAACGGAGATAAATAGGCCTAACCACTTACCAAATTCCCATTTTAATGTCCATTTGATGAATGGCACATCCGTATACTGTGGACATTTAAACTGCAAGCGAATTTATTTAAAAGGCAATTAGTTCCGCACCCCCAAGCCTTATATAGGTGGGTTTTGTGTCCGTTAAGTCATCAGCTTTTGTGTACTTCTGTTGGATGCCCGGTTTTGTTGTAAGGAGGAAGAGAAGCGTACATGGACAATACAGCTGTACTCTTGTATTCCCCAAAGAGGGAATTGTGCTTGATAAGGACTCGACGGTTTTAAATGGGAAGTGGGACTGTAACGTTTTAAAAGTCTTTTTTTAGAAGAGTGTTTCTGATGTCGAGCCGCTGATGCAAAATAAACCACGAACTTCTGCAGCCATGACCCATGCCGTAGAGTGAAATTTGAGCACGGAAGGGTTAAACCGTACAGCGCTTTTTTTTTTTTTTTTTTTTTTTCTTATTTGGCGTAGCAGGCAGATGTAAGTGTGTTGTGTTACCATGGTAATCAGGGCTATAGTCTTAAAGAAGTTACAAAGACAGAGTCAGATGTAACGGTGAAAAAAAAAAAAAAAAAAAAAAACCAAAAAAAAAAAAAAACAAAAAACCCCAGTGATTTTTCCTAGGCTGCGCCTTGTTTTGGATGGAAATGCTGGCTCATGCAGCGTTGAGAGTGATCTCATTGGTTCCCATCACAATCCTCCCTCTCAGCGCGCTCCCTCTCTCCCCTTCTCTCTTTTCTCCTCAGAATGGCAACACCGCCTTAGCCATCGCGAGGCGCCTGGGATACATCTCGGTGGTCGATACGCTGAAGGTTGTCACGGAGGAGATTACCACCACCACAACTGTGAGTTGCAGATGCATTAAGATGTCTCTCTTCTTTATGCAGAATGTTGTCTTTCTCTCCTTCCCTCGGACTCTCCGTGTATCTCTTTCCCTTTTTTTTTTTTTTAATCCCCCCCCTCCGCCAGCCCCCGCTTTCTGTGGGATTTTTGCAAAAGGTGCTACGACGCTCTCAGCGTATCTTGTAAGCGTGGGGAAGTGCGCGCAACACAACAGGCTCCGCTGAGCGAGGGAACAAAATCCGCGTGCTTAAACAACTCTTCAAAAGCAGACTAAAACTTCTTTCTGTATACGGGTCTGAGCTGCAAACCCAAACTTTCCAGAAGTTTGTGCGTTGTTGTTTAGCTCCTCTCCCCTGTTTCTCTTTCAGCCCTCCTTTTCACTCCCTCCTGACATTTCCACACTTTTTGACACCTCCTGGGACTCCACCGCAGCGAGTACCAGCCGTGGGCTGGTGCCAAGCTTAGGGATGCTCGCTAGATGGCTCCGAATCGCGTCCCGCGTCTTTTTACTCCAGTCGCTTTCGGTTCAAATAGAGCCCGTTTTTCCAAAATACGGAAGACTCTTTCCGTATGTGCTCGGTCCTCCCGGTCCTCCCCGCTCTTGGTGGGCTGGATTTTGACTTCGGGGTTCATGAAGAGTGCGTGCTGAACATCTGCAAGGTGGAACTGTTGCTTTAAGCCAGGAAAAATGGATATATTCTGACACTCCAGGAGGGGAAGGTTTTCTCTCCTTGGACTTTTTACTTCCCATCTACACATGTTTTAGCAGGCAGGAAGGGAGACCATTAGAAACAGTGCATCATTTCAGAAATTAATTTTGATTTCAATTTCCATTAGCGCATTTTATCTTGAAACACTGTTGTAGGGTGGTGCTTTTTTTTTTTTCTTTCTTAAATGCAAGAAAGATTAGCCGTCTAAAAAACCTATCAGATCTAGACGTCATTTCGAAGCTGAGAGCCATAAAAATCCACAGATTACTTAAAAGATGCCACTACTCAGTCAGGGAGCGGGATGGAAGAAGAGAAGAAATCCAAAGTCTTTTGTAAAGAAATGGGAAAATAATGTTGATTTTGTCGCATGCTGACAGCAAGTCCCGCTGATACTAACCCAGGAAGATGGAATAAAAGTAGCACGGCATAAGGTTACAAATAGAGTGAGCCATAATTTATTAATGACCTGCAAAGATCAGCCTGAGTCAGGTTTGGAAAAGAAATTCCAGCATAATTCCAGAAGTCTCTGAAGAAAGCCTCCGTGTGGTTTTGTTGTGATTTATTTTGCGTTCTTGTGTAGCCGTACGGCACATCGCACGTGGATGCGCCTGAGCGCGTGCGTATCCATTCAGAGATTCAGAAAAACAAAACCTAGGTAAAATTTTTCAGGAAACTTTAGCTCTTTTCAAAAGTATGGGTTTTTAGCCTGGGATGCCACCGTGCCTGTTCTCTGCGCTGTGTCCTGCCACGCTTTCTCCATGGATGCCTGCTATAAGTTGTTAACTTCCTTTTTTATCCGTGGAGCCTCGTACCTTGTCACGTGTAAGCCTCAGATGCTTTGTAATAGCAGGGATTACGCTACGAAAGGACACCTGCGAGTTATTTAATTTGGGGTAAACGTTTCTTTAAACTTGGAGACTACTGGATTTTTCTAGCAGATTCCAGATGCTTGGGATTTAGGACTGAATCAGATACCAAACCTTACTTGCATAGTTGACCTCTAATGCTCGCACGCAAGAGAAACCTGAAATTTTGACCTGTGGCTGTGTGCAAGGCACTGCTTTTAAAAGTCAGGTGGGAGCTCTCAAGAAACTCAGCAGATTTTTGTCATCCGTGAACTGGTACCTCGGGGATGTATAGAATCCAAACCTCTGGTGGCGTCGTTCAGGGTGGGGAACATTGCTGGAACCTAATTTAGAAGGAGTCCTAACAAGGAGGAGGGATAAATAACAGGCACTCGGAGGCAACTCCCTGCAATAAAATCCTCCAGATGGTGAGGTTGGTGTTGCCAAACCAGAACGCAGCATTTAGCACTGGGGGAAAAAAAAAAGGGAAAAAAAAAAAAAGGTGCTGTCGCCATAGCTACTTGGTTCCCCGAGGTTGTAGCTGAGCGACGCGTGGAGGACGTTAGGCAGGCTGATGCTTCATTGATATTCAAGTCACCGGCGTTTGAGATGAGGGAAAGATCTCCGGTGCCAAAGCCTTTGCTCTAACTTTGAGCAAATTCTCCTCTTATTTGCATTAGTCTTATTATCACTGGAGCCACGTGACTCTCAAGCGATCGAGGGAATAAAGCGCGCTTCTTTTTACTCCGACTGGAGATGAATGGGAAATAAATCAGAATAAGCCGGACTTTCAAAGGTTGGCTATGCAATTAAGGTTTGGGGGTGTTTATCCAAAGAGGCATAGTCTTCCTGTGGGCAGCTGAATATACGAGGAGCTTTGAGGTTGTATACAGTCTACTGCTGTGGAGTAAGTCATCGCTGAACGCACGCACAGGTGGATATACCTGAAATACAGATCTGAGTTACTCCGTGCCACCGGCTGAAAACCCGGTTTTACGACGGGAGGCTGAAATACAGAAGCCTGAAGTAAAGCGCAGACTTGCATTCTCAGTGGCACTACGCGGGAGGGAGTTCGAGAAATACACACGGAGCGATTTTCAGAGCGAGCCGTGCGTGGGGCTTAGATAACGGATTGGGGATTTTGAGAGTATTTGACATGGCTGATGTGCCCGTCCTCTGTACTCGGCACTGGTGAGGCCTCATCTCGAGTACTGTGTTCAGTTTTGGGCCTCTCACTACAGGAAAGACGTTGAAGTGCTGGAGCGTGTCCAGAGGAGAGCTACCAGGCTGGTGAGGGCTCTGGAGAACAAGTCCTATGAGGAGAGGCTGAGGGAGCTGGGCATGTTTAGTTTGGAGAAGAGGAGGCTGAGGGGAGACCTCATTGCCCTCTACAACTCCCTGAAGGGATGTTGTAGGGAGGTGGGGGTTGGCCTCTTCTCCCAGGTGGATAATGACAGGACCAGAGGAAATGGCCTGAAGCTGCGGCAGGGCAGGTTTAGATTAGATATTAGGAAGAATGACTTTACTGAACGAGTGGTCAGGCACTGGAACAGCCTGCCCAGGGAGGTGGTGGAGTCACCATCCCTGGAGGTGTTTAAGAAATGTGTAGACATGGCTCTTCAGGGCATGCTCTAGTGCCCAAGATTATTGGTTTGTGGTGGGGTGTTGTGTGTGGGGATGTGGGGGTGGAGTTTAGTTGGTAGGTCCCTTCCAACCACTAAGATTCTGTGATTCTGTGAACTAAAAAAAAAATCCTAGTGTTATATCAAAAAATCGTTTAAAAACATTAATTCACAATTCCTCTTGGGGGTTGACGTAGAACTCATGATTCTTGCCGAGTTCGTTGTTGCGGAGGTAGCCTGACAAGAGTTTTTGTTCTTCTGAAACGTGCACGCCTGCACACACAGGCTCTTGATTCTGTTTTCCAAACTTTGTTTCAGTTGTTAAATTGTGTAATAATTGTCCCTGACTGAAGGGAAAATCGGGAAGTAAATGAAGCATCAGTACTTCTCTGTCAATAAATAACAATGTCTGAGGGTCTTAGTCAGAGGCCACATCGGTATCACACAGGGGCATGTAAAGGCCTAATTGATAAATAAATTGATATCGTGATAAACAGCATACCCACATACGGCGCTTTCCGCTTCACTGAAAATACATACAGCCCCCTTTACCTGGGTTTATTTCTTTAGCCCAGTGTGTTACTTTTTTTTTTTTTTTTTTAAGTTTATGCTGTATTTAAGTTAACTTACTGCTGTATTGTTGAGGAGGCGAGGCCAGCATCACCTGAACGATGGGCGTCCTCCCCATCTGTCATCGCTGGCTTTGTCACCGTTGACATTTCTATCCGAGGAGAGCCCTGGGAAAGTCAGACATTCGGTGAATATAAACTAATTTTCCATATGAAAACCACCGCGACAGAAAGAATTAATTGCCTTGAATCACGGGTAGGAGTGAATTTAAGGCCGCCTAATTGGGATTGCCATTTGAAGCAAAGGGCATTACTCTTTCCCGGTACCTCAGGAGGGTGAATTGAAAACATCCGTCACAGTTAAATGTACTTCAAAAACGTGAAGCAGACTTTTAAAACAAATTTCCGAAGTATTACGCCATTGGTAACTTCGTTATTTATAAAATTGCGGTGTCTTATAATAATCAAGAGTGCTATCTTTGTTAGAAATCAAGAAGTATAAAACAGGATCGGAAAATACCTAGTATGTTTTGTGCAACAATTTCACAGAATCACGGAATCTTCAGAGTTGGAAGGGACCTCTAGAGATCATCTAGTCCCACTCCCCTGCTAAAGCAGGATTGCCCAGAGCACATCCCTCAGGACTGCATCCAGCGGGGCTTGAAAATCTCCAGAGAAGGGGACTCCACAACCTCCCTGGGCAGCCTGTTCCAGTGCTCTGTCACCCTCACCATAAAGAAGTTTTTCCGTGTATTTGAATGGAACTTCCTATGTTCCAACTTGTGCCCATTGCCCCTCGTCCTGTCACTGGGAACCATTGAAAAGAGCCTGGCTCCATCCTCCTTCAGCCCACCCTTTAGGTACTTGTAAACATTAATCAGGTCCCCCCTCAGCCTTCTCTTCTCCAGGCTAAAGAGTCCCAGCTCTTTCAGCCTTTCCTCATAAGGGAGATGCTCCAGTCCCATAATCATCTTAGTTGCCCTTTGCTGGACTCGCTCTAGCAGTTCCCTGTCCCTCTTGAACTGGGGAGCCCAAAACTGGACGCAGTGTTCCAGTTGTGGCCTCACCAGTGCCGAGTAGAGGGGAAGAATAACCTCCCTCGACCTACTGGCCACACTCTTCCCTATGCAGCCCAGGATCCCGTTGGCCTTCTTGGCAACAAGGGCACACTGCTGGCTCATGGATAATTTGCTGTCTACTAGGACCCCCAGATCCTTCTCCTCAGAGCTGCTTCCCAGCAGGTCCACCCCTAACCTATACTGGTGCCTGACATTCTTCCTCCCCAGGTGCAGGACCTTGCACTTGCTTTTGTTGAACCTCATGAGGTTCTTCTCTGCCCAGCTCTCCAGCCTGTCCAGGTCACGCTGGATGGCAGCACGGCCCTCTGGGGTGTCGGCCACCCCTCCCAGTTTGGTATCATCAGCAAACTTGCTGAGGATACACTCTGTCCCCTCATCTAGGTCATTAATGAATATATTGAACAAAATCGGACCAAGTATTGACCCCTGGGGGACACCACTGGTCACAGGCCTCCAACTAGACTCTGTGCCGCTGATCACAACCCTCTGAGTTCTGTCACTCAGCCAGCTCTCAATCCACCTTGCTGTCACCTCATCTAACCCATACTCCCTCAGCTTCCTAATGAGGATGTTATGGGAGACAGTGTCAAAAGCCTTGCTGAAGTCAAGGTAGATGACATCTACAGCTCCCCCCTCATCCAGCCAACCCGTTATAACGTCATAGAAAGCTATCAGATTGGTCAGGCATGATTTACCCTTGGTAAATCCATGCTGACCACTTCCAATAACTTCCTGTTCCTCTATGTGTTTGGAGATGACATCCAGAATGAGTCGCTCCATCACCTTCCCAGGGACAGAGGTGAGACTAACCGGTCTGTAGTTCCCTGGGTCCTCCTTTTTGACTTAACTGCTTGATATCGATGGGCGTTTTCCCAAAAGCATGTGGCATCGGGGCCTCGGGATTTGCCTGACGTTAATTGTCCCGCAGATCATGTGCTCTCTCACTACTTCTGCATGAAACGTTGGTTTATACTTGGTAGATACCATCCACCATAGGGAGCGAAGCTCTGCCGGGGTGGGAGTTTCACGGCCTCCCGCCATTCCCCTCCATGCCGCGGGGGACACATCTGCTCCTACGTACCTTACTGGGAGATGCGTGGGTGCCCCAGTTCAGCTGACTGGCAGCAGATCTGGGTGGAGCCGGGGAAACGCTTATTTTTCTCTCGTGACTAATGCCTTTCGGATCGCTGCTCGTATTTTAAGTCCTTGGCATTTCGTCTCCTGTATCGTAACACACCGAAGAGTTTCCTGCAGGCAGCTTTTTCACACCTTGGCGCTTCCTACGGTTTCTTTCGTTATGTTCTTCGTCTCCTTCTCCAGTGCGTATCTCGATGCTAAAAGGATGTGTCCCCGCTCCTGATTCGGCACCCCTGAACATCTGTTTCCAAAATCCTCCCATGTTCTCCTTCTCCGTGCTCTCACGCTTGAAAGAGTGTCCTCCCAGCAGACCTTGATCCATGCTTGCCTTGGATCGCAGTATTTTAAGCTTTTATATATATCAGAATCTTCAAATAACTCCCCCCCCGCCCGATATATATGAGATTTGGGGGACTATACATGATTTATGAAAAGGATATCATTAATATGCAGTGTAGTCACTTTTTTTTTGAGGGGTGGGGTGGGGGTGGGGGGAGAAGTGTTTCAAGCGATCTGTGTAAATCCTTCGCATCTTTTTTTTTTTTTTAGCCGAAAAATTTCGCATCATTCATAAGTTCGTTTCCAAATGCTTTACCATTTAATAATTTCCATATGCCACATAGAGCTTGCTGGAGCTCTTCCGTAGACATTACCTAATTCATTTAAAAATCGTCTTGGAAACATTGAGCTGAATTGTTCTACGTGCACCGTTTATAAATAAATTTGCAGAGAGCTTTCTTTCCTTTTCATTTCTTCCTCTGACCAGCTCATTATCTTTATTTTTTTTGTACTTTTCTGCCAGAGTAAATGTTACCTTATACAGCGCTGAGAATAGGAGCTTATGGAGTAAAGATGAAAACTAAAGCTGGGGGAAGGGGAAAACGCGTTGTAAAATGTCTCGGCGGATCCCACTGCTGTTGCTGTTGAAAATATGCTGCTGTCAACTTTGCTGCTTCTTTTGGTGTTTAACTGGAGGATTGATGGTTCTGTCTCTGCAGACTGTAACAGAGAAGCACAAGCTAAATGTCCCTGAGACAATGACCGAGGTGCTGGATGTTTCGGATGAAGAAGGTGAGCAACTTTGCTAAGTTCCTATCCCATATCACTTACGGGACCTGTCGTACGGGCTCAAGAGAGCTGCTTAAGTACTTTGACATCCTCCTTTTGCAGTGCTTGAAACGAAGTTCTGCGTTAAGGGCCTTTTTTCAACGAGGTAATCATTACGGCATTTGAATAAAGATGCCAAAAGGTCACCCAAAGCCAAATCCCGGACCCCTACCTCCTTTTCAGGAAAAGCTTATCTGAACCAAATCAACAAATAAGAGCATTTTCCCCACTTCAGATTTTAAAATTTAAAGGTAGAGCTGTCCCAAAGCTGGGCCTGACCCTCCCATCAAGAGGAATTCGAGCCGTGCGTGTTTTGGATCGAGGCCACCTATTTCAGATCCGTACATGTGGGAGTTCCGCCTGGCGGGAAGCATTTGCGTAAGGAGATGCGTAAGGTGGGAGGTGAGGAAGACCGTTCCCTTGAGGGAGCTTTTTGGCGCGGAGGAATCGCGGGTCGATACGGCCTGACACAAAGTCACAACACGCCGATAAGTTCGGCACTTTGGTTTCGGAGCCTATTGTACGTACAGCCAGGAGGCGGACGGCGTAGCTAAGTCCCGAGACAAATCTGTGAACTTCCGGAGGGACTGATAAAATACCGCAGTTTTATACAGCCCAGAATTAGGGAAACAGCTTAAAAACATCCCTTTCTAAAAGTTCACAAAGGGCTTGTTACCAATTTTAATCACAGCGGCATCTGATAAATACACACACGTTGGCAAGAGTTTTCAGAGTTCTTTTTTACTCTTGGCAGTGTTAATATTACAGTAATCTTACATATGCCGTTTTATGGACGTTGTTATCGCCTGCAAATAATCTGTAGGGTGACTAATTTCCAAAAATCCTAGGGATTTAGGAACACAGGTTAGAGGGAGGGTTGGGTTTTTTTTCTTTTACAAAAAAAAATGCCCGCAAATGCACTTGTGGTTCTGAATGGCACTGGAAGTTAATGGCATTTGCGTTCCTAAACTGCTTGTGTTACCTTTTGAAATGGGATTTGCGCTGATAAATGGGTTAGGCGCTTGAGAAAAGATGACGTTTAGGCTCCAGACGCTGCTTTTTTCTTTTTTTTTTTTTTTTTAATTCTCACCAAGCCACAAGCGAAAGCAAACAGGTATGAGATTCAAAAGAAATTATTTTCTGCTGCGTCGTGATCAGTGAAATTATTTCTCTCGGGCGTGTTTTCGCTACATTTTCTCCGTTTGCAAAACGTTCGACTGCTTGTGTAATTATTGTGATAAATGGCCTGTAAATTGCTTGTAGCCTTATGATCCCTTTGTTTTCTCCCAGTCTGTCGAAGCACCGTTTAACCGTCTTCAAATTCGCTCGGCCTCGGATGCCTTTCTGCTTCTAGAGGCTTAATACAGAGCGGTTCTTTTTCTCAAACCAATTTATATGTTGCACAGCCTTTAAACACTCTGATGACGAACGCTTCAGCGACGGTGAAGCATATAATGGCCCAGGTGCCGTTAGCAGCAGCCCGTGGAGTAAGACTTACAAACTTTCTCTTTTTGTTTAACTCGGTTTGCCTTTTTTTTTTTTTTTTTTGTGGTGAAGCAACATGACTTTTAGCTTAATCTGGGTGCCTAACACTGCTCCTTTTCGTTACTTTGGAAGCGTGAACCGGGCGTGTGTTTCTTGAAAGGGGGGAGGAAGAAGGGAAGCCGGGAAAAAAGCCGAGATTTATTACCCGTGTCTTGAGTTAGGTTGGCAGAACTTAACTGTGGCCATGCAGCATGACTAATGCTCTCCGGTGCTTCCAATTAACATTCTCTGCTTCCTCTCACCATCCGACACCCCCCGTTTGTCATCGGCCGGCGGGCATGATGTGGGCACGGCACATGGCTGCTCCAGGCCAGTCACCCTGCTGCAAGGGTGCCCAGCAGGTTGCTCCACACTTCAAGCACCGTTGTCCTTGTAAAAGCCGTTGCTACGGGCGGAACAAGTCAGGATGTTGCGAAAATTCCTGACGTGGACGGTACTTGTTACAGGAACTTAAAATAGTGGGGGGAGGGGGGCGGGAAGACCGCAGAACGTTTTTTAATGGAAGAGGGTGAACCTTTTAGTGATGGTGTCGTCTTCGGAAGAGGCCGGCAATAAGGTTTGTGTCGTGCTGCGTTCTCAGCCGCTTTAAAGTGACGTCAGGTGTTCCGAAATAAATTAACGTGGCACGGTAAACCTGCCGGCTCTGAGTATATCATTCTAAAGGTGAACACGTGAAGAGGACTTGAGCAAATAAGTGTCACGGGTCCCATCGTGGAGCTTGTTCCTCACTGCTGACAAGCATTTTGTATTTTGCCTGGGAAGCGGTGATACCGCACGATCGTATGCTCTTACATTCATGATATAGTATTCGTATCCCTAAAACAAATGGAAGCGCAACATCCAGTCTTAGCAGTATAAAATCCAGGACCGTATAATCTATCAAATAGCTCGGCCTGGCATGTCAAGTCCTGCGCTGTGTGGCCTATTTTAAAATATTTTGAACGGACTGACCGTCCCACTAATTCTTCTTTAATTTTCATACAGCATTTTTACGTCTAGCAATTGTGTTATTATTCAGACTTCCTTACCGCTTGCTGCACCTGTAAAAAAAAAAAAAAATCTTTCCTTTGAACAGAACCAGATTATATTTTGTATTTAAAACGGCTTTTTTTTTTTTTTTCAAATTGGATTACTGGTTTTTAGGTGATAAGTATCAGAGTTAAGTACAGAAGCAGGTGTGCATTGTCAGGGAAAGAGAAACCCCCGCGCCAATAACAGCCTAGATGAAGTTGGGTTCATAAGCTTTTGTGCAAGGATCAAGGAAAAAGTGGGAAAAAAGGCTACCTCATAGGCTAGCAAAAACGTGATTATAGAAAAATCCTGCTTCGTCTGCTGTAAGCCTGTTCCGTGGTCCTACACGGAGCAGGTATTCTGTGGCATTAAGAAATCTTCCCTGCTTTGTGACCGTCAGGGCCAAAGATGTGTCAGCACCGTTTTATTAAGCACTTTATTCATACGCCACGGAAATACGCACGTGTGTGTTACCGCTACTTATTCGCTGTTTGTACCATAGTCTACCAGGAAGACTACGTAAGGGTCATCATCCATCGTTATTTGCTCGGCGCCACGCGCAGATGTCATAAAGTCCCTGCTCAGGAGGTGATGGCGTGGTCTTGCAAAAAAAGATCGAGACGCGCTTCTCCGTAAGGCTGGGGATTACACGGCAGACTCCCACGGGCCTGGCTGGGACGTGGCTTCTGGAACGCATGTCCGTGCCAGCAGAAAGGCTTGGTGTGGAGGGACTTGCGCTAAAAAACCGGCGCGTTTTTAGCATCGTGTCTGGCTTAGCTGTTTGCATTGCTAAATAATAATAATATGTGTTAATAATATTATAATATATAATATTATATATATAATATATAATAATAATATTATTATATATATATAATAATAATAATATATATATAATATTATAATAATAATAATATGTGTTCCATATTGTGAGGAAATTTCCTATTGCATGGGAAATATTTACCCGGTTTAGGGGGAATTTTCCTCTTCCACGAGAAGAAAGCAGCGCTCTCGTTTGCTTCACCTTCTCTCGTGCGGCAAGTGCCGCGTTGAGTTACGGATAGCTGACGTGCTGATGCATCTTCAGTCCGGTATCGATATGTGAAGCCATACATGAAGCTCTGCTTTCCTGACTGGCTAAAAATAAAGCAATTTAAAGCATTAGCAAAACTGTAATTCAGGGAAACTTCTACTTGGGGGAGCATTAAATACAGGATTGACTTTAGGGAAGTGAAGGTGTCCAAGGAAAGTGGCAGAGAAACTCTGCTGTAGACATTCCTTTAAAGATGCTTCAGGACTTCGATATTCCATAAAAAGTATGTGCTTGCCGTAGCTGTCCCTTCTCCATCTGTTGCTTTTGAGGAGCAGCACTTATGTGGGGAGCTGTAGACGGATCTGCGCGCTGCAGAGAAAACAATAATTTTGGCAAACTCGCACAACTGCGTCTGGCTTTAAAAACATCTATTAAAAGCAATTTCTAGCAGTTTCTATCACAGCCCTCTTTTTTTTTTGTTTGTTTTTGTTTAAACTTTTGACTATATTTTCTCTATGCTGTGGTAGAAGCAATTCCAGAGCCATTTTTCCTACAGCAATTGTATTTTGCACTTCCCCTGGTGTAGCAGGAGACCTACAGGAATGGCGGGAGCTGCCTTTGTTGGGGCTGCCCTAAAGGCGTCGACTCTGGAGATGCGTTATCCGGAGCGGTGCGGTGGAAATTTCCAAACCACTTTCTTTCTTGATCAAACATTTGCGTAGCTCCCTGATATCAGGGGATATCAGGGGATCAGCTTGTCTGTTTTAGAAACGTTAATGAAACGCTTCTGGGAGCCAGCAGTACCGGTTTGCTAAGCTGAGAACGGCACGTGGCTGGTGCTTCAAAGCTCTTATCTTCTAAACGTTACTTTGCATTTAAAACACGGTTTGGGGCTCAAAGCGGTTCACGATTGCTGCTTGATTTAATCAGTGTTACAGGTAGGACACGGCATCCCCTTTTGTAGAATTGAAGAAAACGAAGAAGGGAATTGCAGCAGTATCGGTGCGGGTCTCCCGTTGCCGTGGTTTGGTAAAAATCCTGCGTGTTGGGCCGAACTGCCGCTGAAGGAGCAGATACGTGGTCTCAGCACGTGGCCTGTTCCTCTCGGCGGTCCGGCCAATGATTTATAACGCTCCAAGCCTGTGTTCAAACACGTGAAATCATCAGCAGCAAAATTAGCTTTTTGTTTTCTCCGTACCGCTCGCTTGGAGTAAAGCAAATATTTACGGCCGGTCCGATCCTCCCAGGTGCTTCCCTTCCTGCTAAGAGCTGTCTTAGAAATCAGCAATTGAGATCCATCGCTATGTTTGGATATTACGGGTTCACGATACACAGAAATGACAAGTGGTCAGCATAAAAAATAAAAAAAAAAAACAAACCAAAAACCAAACCAAAAGAGGAGCAGAGCAGTAAGGGTTATCATGTGAATATCGCTGACTTGAGCAAAAAGCCAATTACTTGTGTATTTTTGCAAGTTGGTTGGTTGTCTCTCTTTTAATGGAGACTTTGAAAACAGTTCAGTGTGGCTTTGGCAGCGACTGGCAGTGGAGTTAACTCCTGCTCCCCGGCCTCGGCAAAGCGGAAAAACTCCAGGCAGCTGCATTTTAAAAGATTGTAAGGAAGGTTCCCATTCATGCGTTGGCCATTTTTTGCCCAACTAACTGCGCCATCACTGGAAGGCGCAGCTCCTCGTAGGCTCTAGGGTGTGCTTCTTGCTTTGTGGTGGTGTGAGGCTCCATCAGAGCCTTGTGGAGCGCCGCGGAATGCTGCCTGTGCCGCTGTTTTAATTCCGTTTCTGTGGTAGCAGTGTCTTAAAGGTTCAGGGTCTTGTGAGTCAGTGAGAACTAGCCGTCGGGTTTTTCTGGAGCGCCTCTGCAGCACGAAAGAGCAAAGCGGAGAAGTTCTTCCACTTCCACCACCCGTTTTGCTCCTGGTGGTGCAGAATTGTGCGGGGATGCCCGCTCGGGCATGGCTAAGAGTCCCCAGCTGCGAGGGAGCTTGGTGGCATCACCGTAGCTCTACTGCTTCTGGATCGCCCCGCAGTCTGGAACGTACGGATTCACCAGCCCAAGAATCTCTGCGCCGCTCCTCGCTGCTTAAAATAGATACGCCTTTGGTCGGCTCGGTTGTGGCAAAGATCTACACCTTGGTGTAAAGTGTTACTAACAACCATCGATGCGGTTTTCACTGGCCCATTACGAGTTTCTGTATCAGAAGCGTAGTATTTATTGTCTTAAGCGTAGTATTTAAATCTTAAAGTTTATTGAATATTCCCATTCTGGTTCGTAGGTTTACTGTCGCTCTTTTTCCCCCCTCCGATCCATTTTCATCCTTTCTTTCCCTCTCTTGGATCCAAAGTGCCGGGTCACCGGTTTTGCAGAAGAGGCCGCTTGATTTAATAGTTTTTGTAGGTGGCCAACACCTGATAGAAATGTTGAGCGCCTTTTCTAACGGGTCCATATCTCCTTCTCATTTTTTCCGAGTAACACGCCTGGAACCTGCTTAAACTTACGCTGTCCCTGCAACCTGGCCCCGGCCAGTCCCACCCTTCGTATCCATCTTCTTGCCTTCAAGTGCTCTCCTTTGGGTTTTTTTTCCTATCCCCCCCTTCTGAGGAGAAAAGAAAGAAGCCCAAGTGTTGCAAATCTGTACAAAATACATGGTTTTGGGGGGGTCTTACATCTTGTTGCAGGGCGTTAGTTTGGCCGCTGGAAGCAGATGAATGGACTAACCAGATCGCTGCCGAGAGCGCGGTGGGACCGTCCCGCTTTGTGTGTTACGCTCTGGAAAAGCTACCCATCGTATTGGAATTATTTGCACTCTGCAGAGCAAAAACAATAGCAGCAGCAAGCGCAGGGACTCAGCTGTTGACCACTTTTTTCTTTAAGTAAAAAGAGATCCCTAGGTTTGGGGATTTAATTATTTCTTTTTTATTATTTTTTTACTTCTTGTTCCAGCGTCCTCACCAGTAAACACTCAGCGTTTCTTTTAAGAGGCTCCAGGTACTTGATGCTTCCCTTCTAGTGCATTTTATGTCCTTTCAAACCTGCCCTAAAGCAGACGACGTTATTCAAAAACGCGGATTTGGACAAAATTTCTGAGAGATGTTTGAGAGATGGGCAGTAGCAGCCGTGAGGCCAAGGCTGGACAGGAGGGCTTTAAGTGGGGCACAGCGCGAGGTCACCCGGTGTTTTGTACCGTGTTTCCCCCTGTCGAGTACACCTCTGAAAGCCTGTTGGGCTCGTGGAAGAACGGAAGGTGTTTTTTCAAGTGAATAGAAGATAAATCACCACGATAAATCAAAATCCGTCTGTAAGTTCATAGGTGCCCACTGCAAATCATGGAGCGTCAATGGCAAGGGCTGTTATTTGTCACAAACTGCTTCGTAAGTGATGAAAACATTCCTGTCATTAATTTGATGGGGAACACGATGACAGATCAATCGTTTGTAGCGTCATTGAAGAGGATTATTTCTTGTACTGCCACAAAACTACCATCTGGTAAGATTTGCCCTGTAAAGAAGCTCACGGTCAGCCAAATACGTAATTTCTTCTCAACAGATAACATGTTTGAATTGACTGAGACTCGGGAATATAACCGTTAGATCTTTTTAATGACAACGCAATATTACGGGCAGGGTGAATGAGTGCTCGTTACACGGACTCAGAATAATTCCCTCTGCCTGTGTGGAATTGCCCTGTAAAACTCTCAGGTAACCACAATCGTATGAACTGTTACGTTGCTCCACAATCGTTTAGACTGAAATACATATTTTTTTCCCCCTTTTTATATTGGGCGGCGCTACTTGTTTTGGGGAGTTCATCTCACGAAGGGAAGAGGGAAGGGCACAAGGGGTTGGCGGGGAGTGACTTTTAACTTCCAGTTCACTCACTCCAGACTGGTATGCTGGCAAAAATGCGGGGTTATCAACACATAGATGTCCTGAAGGCATGGAGGAATATTCACGGATGGGCTCACTACTGTTTGCAGATGTTCGCATCCCATAAAGCCAGCGTTACTTAGGCCCGTTATTGACAACTCTTCGATGAGACGCCAAAGCAGAAGTAAGGGCAGAGTTTGGGATATTTTCACTTTTTTTTTTTTAAAGGATGTGGGCGTGACGAAAGCGGTGAAGATTTTGCCTTTGCTTCTCGTATAGATGGAATGTCTGGCGTGATTATAAGTATCTAGTTTATTTGAAATATGACTTGAAATTCCTTTTGCTGTTTGATTAACGGCATTGCCTTAACATCTTCCAAGTTTTCGCTCAGCCCCGTGCTTTATAATGTGACATTCCCAGGAAACAGGAGGCATCATCTGTCAGGAGACGGGAAACATGCGATGATTGAATGCATTTTATTGTTTTCTGTGAAACTGTGCCCAGTTTCTCCCTCTTCATGTGGGCAGATGGAATTCTCAAGAGCTTTTGTTGTTACACGGAAAAGATTAGGCCTCATTTTTACATATAATATTTCTGTGTGCAAAAAAATATTTTTAAAACCCCAACGGTCACTTAGTTTTTTAGATGACAAATTCTAAATTATTCATCTATTAGCTGAAACATCGAGCTAGAAAAACTAGCTTGATTTCTTTCATGAAAACAAATACCAAGGTTTCTTCCTTCCCCTCCTGTGGCTTGTCATACCAACAACAGTTTGCAGGGTGGGGGGAAGATGCTCGACCAGAAATAGCAGCGGTTACCGTAACTGGGTTTTGCGATTTTGCTTTATTAAGGCTTTAAGTGACACACGTGGCCTTTAAATGACCCAAGTGGCAACTGTCCTGATGCCCAAATGAATTCTGTTTGAAACGGCATGGATACGGCTTACCTAACCTTTACCATCCTTCGTGTTTCAGCATATCGGGGTGAATTACTGCACCCGGAACGTTTAGCCCCTGGAGACTGTTCCTCTTATAACGCTTCCAGTCTCCTTCGTGTCACTGAGCTTCACGTTCTTGGCTTTTGCCCGTGCAGCTTAGAAAATGAGAAGGTTTGAAGGTTGTTGGTGGCCCAGGGTCATGGTGTACGGTTCTGTGGGCCACCCCAAGGCTCTGCCAGGCTCAGTGAGTAGTAATGAACCATCGGGAAAGGGACCGAAGTCTCCAGGCGGAAACCGTGGAGAGAAACCGTGTGGCAAATGGGAACGAAAAGCAGCATCCCCACGTTGCTTGGCAATGTAATCTGTTTTGTTAAGTCTGCTGGGGAAAAGCAAACTGTGACCTCATAGAGGCAGAATTTCCTGGGGAAAATAATTTTGGACCTAAAAAAAAGAAAATTAAACCCTGTTAATCACAGGATACGCAATAAGGTTACTATGTTCAGAAGCCAATGATCCTTTGGGCTTTGATTCATTATGAACCGCTTTTCTGATTAATGATCATTACCATCTATGCATGTGAGCTTGTGTCCCGTTTCTGGATATTGCTGTGATTTAGAAATAGGAATTTTTTTGGCGATCGCAGAAGGGTGTTGGAGCATGGGGGAGACAGCCTCATATGATGTGGAGTTTGGACAATGGAGAGTTTAAATTCGGATTTGCAAATATCAGGCATAAGGCCACAGAAGACCCCTTTTCAGCTGAAAACACATAGCTTACGGTCAAGTAAGTGCTTATATTTGATCATAAATTGTCCATATAGCTTACAGTATAGCTATGACCGGAGAGCAAAAATGGATAAAGGAAGAGAGAGACCATGCTTTAGAGAGTAGGAAAGAGATTTGCCCCTTACCAGTACGTGCAACAGCAAAAATGAGATTAAATCTAGTTGATTAATCACCTTGATTTCAATTTTATTATTTTCTTTTTTATTTTAAACCTTGCTTGATGTGCCGATTTCCTTAAATACATTAATTGCTTGTGGTTTGCAGTGTTTCCTGAGTGGAAAATGCCTTCCCGTTTATTGTGCCGTCCAGCTGTTCAATCCCAGCCCGTAACTGCAATCAAACCTGTGCGTGTGTGCTTATCTCTGTCCCTTCTGTGGTTGCTTTAAAGGTGATGACACAATGACAGGCGATGGAGGAGAGTACCTTAGGCCAGAAGACCTCAGAGAACTAGGAGATGACTCTTTACCGAGCAGCCAGTTCTTAGATGGTATGAACTACCTAAGGTACAGCTTGGAAGGAGGACGATCTGACAGGTATTTGCCTGGATGCGTATCTTTTCTTACGATAATTCCGCGCGCGTGTTGTTATAAATGTTTGAAATCCCTTTCTCGGGGTCTTTAACTCGAGGGAGACACGGGATGCACTCGTCAACATTTCTGTGTTGGGTATGTCACTGTGGCAGCTGTCACTTTGTCAGAGAAAGGTGCGGTTGGGAGGAATATTTCCTGACCGGTCCGGAAATAAATACGTTTGGCACTAAAACTGTACACAGAGTCTAGTGAAGAATTTGTTTGTGACTCTTTTTTTGGTTCTTGAAAAGGCATAGCTTGCTTCGTTGCCTTTGTGGTCAGGCAAAGGAAGAGGAGTCTGGCTGGCTGGGGAAAGGGCTTATGAGTCATCCCCATCTCCTCCTGCCGTGAGTCAGGGGGTGGGCGGGGAGTTGGACACGGCGTTTTAGCATTAATTGAGCCGACTTTTTGGAGTAGTTTGGCTGTAGATATAAGGGAAGGAGCAATGGCCTTGGGCATTGGGCATTGGGTTGGCAGTGAGTATATTGCTAGCAAGCACGTTGACTCTGTCTGTTCCACCGTGGTTGAATTAGCAGGAAAGAGAAACGTTTCCTTCTTCTGGCACAGCACAGTATTTATGGTGTAAATAAAAAAAAAAATAAAATTAGAAAAAACATGTTCAGTCCAGACAGCTGGCTGACTTGCTTATATCTAACAAGTTGAACTTAAGGCTGGATGTATTTGTGACATAATGATGGCTGTAGCTTTAATTGTTACTTGATTTTCGTTTTAGAGAATATTTTATTTTCGAGAATGGTCTACAAAAAGTACAGAGATCCTTTTTCAAAATGAGAGCCTTTACTAGCGAGCGTAAGCATAGACTCAAGACTGGCAGATTAACGCCCACGGTTCGAGTTTGGAATAGGCTACCCAGGCGTTCCTGTTCGAAAATGACAACGCCTAGCGTAAATCAGTAATGTCTCCAGACTTACTGCCTTTGGAACTGGGGTTCGCTAAAGGGGGGAAAAAACAAGAAGAAAAAAAGAGTTGAGATGTTGGCAACAGAAGGAATTTTTAACCTACCTCCTTTTCCAGTCTTGATTGTTATTCTGGCAGCGTTGCCGAGGCTGGGTGAAATCAGTAAGGATCCATTCCGTTGACTTGAGTAGGCTTTGAATTGCTCCCGGAACAAAAGATGTCAGGAAACAGTTGGGTTTGCCTCACAGCATGCGTAAATCCCTCCTCATTCAGGTCGCAGAAGCTTGCGGTCTTTGTTGGTTTTTAGACAGCTTCAGCGAATCCGCTGCAAACAAAGTGACTCTGTGGCTTTTTAAGTCTCGGAGGATGTTTATGAACTACATCAGAATGCTTAAAGATCCAAACCTTTTCTCACGCACTTTTCAATGGTGACAAAGATTCTTGTATTTTTTTTTAATTTCAAGATGTATAGAAATGTTTGTGCCAGACAGTTTCTGCTCCCATTTAGAGTATTTTAGCTCTTAAATGCTGTCAGCGGATTTCAGTAGATTTTTCACTGGCATGTAATTATGTGTTTTGTTTTGTGTTGTGTGAAAATTACTTCCCGTCCTGTATCAAACATGATTACATTGAAATGAAGCAAAATTACAAAGGGAGAAAGAACGAAAGAAAAAAGTGCATCTTACTAGCTCTGTGGTCACACTTTCTGTCGCTGTGAGGTTACCGGTTGTAAGAATTTTCACGGAGACTGCTTAAATTACTTTGCTTTTGCTTTAATGTGATTTTCATTGTGTTATACTGACCTGGGTTTTTTCGAGAAATTCAGTAAAGCAAAATAGTATTAGCAGTCTAGACTCACGTAATCTACGCATTAAACAATTTGATTTAAAAACATGTCTTTTTCTTTTGTAACCATCTTCCCTATTTATTTTATTTCTCTCTCCCCTTCATTCTTTTCCATATGCTTTCATTAGCACCATGCCCAGGTAGGTATTCCATAGCATGACAACACGTTGTCTCCTGTATCCTTTTATGGCACCCATCTCTCTTCATCCATTTTGGAGGCCTGCTGTACGCCGGAAAGTTAATTTGGAGAACCAAACGAACGCCGCTGCTGTTGGAGATAGTTGTAGTCTCAAATGGGTATGATATGTAGTGGTGAACGCTCATCCAAGAGTACTCTCTGTCTAGAAAGGTCGTGGTATGACGGAGCCACGGTCCCACAGAAACGTCCCCGATTCCCGCACAGATAAGAGTTAGCAAGGATCGGGGAAGCTGTACTAGATCGCAACAGCTGGTAGGTGTCCTCCTGTCACCATGCGCTGGGAAGGTCAGCCGTTTTCCTTCTCCATGTGGAGAAACAGCAGTAGAATAAAAAATAAAGAGAATGGACGACGCTAGCTGGATTCTCCCTCTGGATGGTGAGAGCCAGAACTGATTCGGGCCATATCGGATCACCAGTGTTTGAAAAGACTCCATTTCATTGGAAGCCCCTTCCACCTTTCTGGTCTATGACAGGTGTGAGGATGGCTTTCAGTCTTTGAGTAGAGAAACATTTTCAAGGCTGATCTATACAGTTTTCAATGATGCCAGGTTGTTTTTCAACATATACTTCCCACAACGAGAGATACACTCAACGGAACTAGGGATTGCTAGAGCTCTGTCTAGACCGGCAAGTGGACGTGGACGTGACCGGGATGGTCTCCAGGTCATCCGTATTAGAAACTTGGCCTGAGTATGCCCCTCTTATTTTCTGGATATCACCCAGGCTTTATTTCGGGGCTTAGAAGATGTGGGTGATACACGCCTGTGCAATACCTACCGTGGGGAAGGCACGCTTTTATGTTCAGGAGCTTTGTAGCGTTCCTGGGTTCCACAGTTCGGTCTCTGTTGACCCCACAACCCCCGGGACTTAAGATTTATCAACCAGATTTGGAAAGAATCGGTATTTAGAAAGTAGTTTTGTCTCTGTGATTTAGGTTTGGGGTTTTTTTTCGACAGGATTCCTGAAGGCTTGCTGTAGTAGTAAACAATTGGCACTACGCTTCTGTAACTGGACTGGCGTTTCAGTCAGTACCGTTACTTCTAAGTCTCAGAAGCACAGACCTTATGACTACTGGTTTGCTCTTTGTTTAGCTGGTACAGCTCACGGAAGAGGTCCAGTGTCATCTGAACACTAGTTTTGAAATTAAGTGTAGTAGGAAGTTTAAACTGCTAATTTCCTGCAGGCCTCAGTCATGCTCATGCATACCTTGCCCGTAGATAAAGCCCAGAGCCTCAAAGTATTGGATATTTACTGGAGCTTATATACAGGTACTACACTGTGGCTACGTACTGGGCTGCTGGTAGTGGTGGGTACTTGGAGGAGAACATGGAGAAAACCACCGTACAGATAACCAGGCAAATCTAGTAGACGCTTCCTTTCAGTCATTATTTATCCAGGACACGACGTGAGCTGAATAGCAGAACCTACAACTTGGATGGCGAACCTCTTACCAGCATTGCATGGCGCAGCGAAGCCGTTCCGAAAGTGTCGAACGTTGACATGAACGTTGACGGCAAATGGGGGCTGCTACTGAGGCTTATTTTTCAACCACAGAACAAACGTTCGTTGGCGTACTCTTGTTATGAGCAAGCAAGGTGTACTCTGCCTACCCAATTCACGCTAAAATGTTTAACCAAAATGCTTTTCAGCCAAGGCTCCCTTTCATAATTTCGTAAATTTTTTTTTTCTGAAATGATATATGCAGAGAGTTAGGGTGAACTCCTGTCCCCATAGAAATTTTGTTGGTGGTTTGAATGGAATCAGAATTTTTATTCCAGAGACGCGTAATTCCAATACTGCCAGCCTTACATGTCTCACCTCTTCCACTTGTCTGGGTGAAAGACATTTCATGACATGTAAGAGAGATTATTTATGCTTGGTTTGGTTTTTCTTCTCAAGACTTTCCTAAGGCTGGTACTTGTGTAATAGCTATCTTTGCTTCCGGTTTTGTACAATCCATCTAATATGCTCAATAGGCCATCGCTATAAGTTGATGATCAAGAGCATTGATTATTCTTCAATGTCATACGTTTCTAATGAAAATTAGATGGCCATTTGCTTCTAAAAATGGATCCAGAAAATTGTTGAGTGGATGTAACTACTGCTAAAGAAGGCCGACTAGTCTGAATGAGATGGTAAAATATGATTTCCAATAAGATCTGCATTTAAAGCTCCTGAATCTCCTGTCCGTAAGGTGTGCATGACTTTTTTTTCTTGCCAACTGCTGAAAATGAATTATCCCTTAAAAATCCGCGGAGCTAGATAAACGGCCTATTGTTCTGAGCCAGCGTGTTAGTCATTAGGAGTACTACTCATGGATGTGTAAGCCATGGAAATAGAACCGCTTCCTTCGGTTCCCTGCGCTGTATTCCTCCAGGCGCCGAATAACATCACAGAGTACACCTACAGCAGCTGAAGGCTGATCTGCTTTTAAAAATCACTATTGTAATATTGCTGCTGGCAAACATTTAAAGGACAAAATTGGTGCTGTTTGGTAGCAGGAACCCCATTTACCTCAGTACGTCCTTCTGTGTTGTCTTATTTGTCCTTTTTTTTGGTTGTTTGTTTTTTTTTTTCTTTTCTGCTTCGTGCTAGTGGATACTGCAGCTACATTCTGAGCCGGTGCTTGGAAGCAGCTTATTTACTGCCTCGCGCCTCTCATTGCTACAGCAACCGGTGTTTTCTGTAGAGCTGTGTGTACTCACGGAGCAAACGCTGCTCGCGTTGGGGCTGCCTCTCTCTAAAGGTGCTGTTGGCATACCGAGGAAGAGTTTTGTGTCACGCAGGAGCTTGCGGCTGGCCACAATTCACCTTGCTGCATGTACCTTCCAGGGGACGAGACCAAGCTTACTTAGTTCCCAGTTTTAAGGGGAGAAGGTAGATCGTAACAAAGCTTCGGGAAGAGTCATTTCAGGGGTTCGCGCTCTGATTTTTCCATCGTGGTTTGCCTGGGTCGGCGTGTCAGGAGAGAGAACTTCTCCAAAGAGCTTTACTTAAAAGAAATCTGTGCTCTTTGTTGTAAGGAAATTACCGTGCCACAAAGCCGAGTGTAAAGTATTTGCCAGTATAAAATAAACTATCGTCTAGATTAATCTCTAGGTTCTGCAGTTTGGAGCGAACAAGTCAGTCAAAAGACTTTGTGGCCCGTGGTCAGAAAGGTAGCGTAACGCGCATTTGTAAAGCTCTGGTTTTTCCCCCCGTGACTGTTATCCACTCCCCCTGGAAGCTGCATCCTATTGCTAATAGCACGCTTTTTTCGTTCTCCCACTCGATGTATCATGACACCTTTACAACATCATCTGTACCGCCGGTGTCTTGCTATGGCATCCTACCAACCCCCCAGCCTGCGGTCCTTCAGTTCCGACAGGTCCCACACCTTGAGCCATGCCTCCTACCTGAGGGACAGTGCCATGATCGACGACACGGTTGTCATCCCCAGCCAGCAGGTAAGCACATTCTCCTGCGTTTGCTTATCGGGGGCCGGGGGGGGGGCGGGGATAAACGCAGAAATAGAAAAAGATTACAGTTGAGGTTGCAAGGATGCCACGTCGTGTATGCCGCTTTGTTTATTTTAATATAAAACTCTGTAATTTTCCTTGATATTTGATGGCATATTATGCAGTGCAGCGTTGAACCCTATGCCAAAACAAATAGATAATCTGCGTGAATATAGTACAGGGACCGTCTTTATGCTGTTCTCCCATTTTAACTGATTTTTGAGTGACGTGAACAGGCGTTGGGCTAAATATTCAGGTGATCTAATGAACTCGGGGCCGTTGTTCTCAAAGACGCTATCCTGAAGCGTGCTTGTAGTTCACAAAAAAAGATAGAGGAAAACGCCACTTTGGTAAATCACAGCATTCATTTCACGGCGACCACTAATATACGATTCCTTTGAGCAAGTACAAGATGTTACAATAAGGGGTTTCTAATATTTTAATGCTATTATTACTCCTTTGTTTTCTTTTTTAAAAAAAAAGTTAAATGCTTTAAGCGCTACTATGCAAAATACATTTTGCTATTGTTTGGTTGATTAATTGATTTTATTGTAGTAAAAAGGAGGGGTTTTTGCTTACCAAGGTAACAGCTCTGGCCAAAGAAGCTGAAAGGAATTCATATCGCTTGAGCTGGGGCCCTGAAAACTTGGACAACGTGGCTCTTTCTTCCAGCCCTATTCATTCAGGGTGAGTGTATCAATTAACGTTATCCTAAAAAAAAAAGAGAAAGGGAATACCTGCAGCGGCAGCAGCTTCAGCTAATGCTTAACTAGGAGTTATATTTTATTTCGTTGCCTCCTAGAGCAGTTCCGTAGCGTAAATTGTTACGGTCTCTCAAGCTCTGAGAGTCGAGCAAGCCGGGGTACCGAGAGTATCCGCTGAAATGACTGCGCGGCCAGTGAGCTTTCGGTCGAGTTCAAGAGGAACGAACGAGGGAATTGACACACAGACAGATGCGTTTGTGTGAATTTTACGGAGAAATAAATGCGGTGCCTTTTTAAAGTTAGTGATGACTGAGACCAGGGGCCTCAGCGCTCCAGATGGTGAGTTCTCCCTGTGCTGGTGAAGTAGTTCAGGTGTTTGTGATGATTACTTTAAAAAAAAAAAAGAAACCCAGGGCTTTAAATTACATGAACCGTGTAATAGACAAGCCACCTAAACATCGCGTGCTTTACACAGAATTGGCCGCTATGTTCCTCTATTCTCACAACTGACTCTTTTTTGTTAATCTCAAACGAGTCGGCAACAGTCTTGTAGTCCCTATCTTTCACAAAATAGCCCTGGAGTCCCATTTGGAATGACAGGCAGCCCTGGTCTGGAAGTGGAACAATATTGGCATAAGTGCCGTTGCAAATTGCCTGGGTTTGTGACACATACGAGAAGTTTGTTCGTTAGCTGGTAGCGGGATATTTGGCTGCGACCAGCGTTGTTTGGGTTTGCTTTCCTTGAGCTCTAAAACGAACACGTTAAATGAAAATACTTAACGTATACAGTGTGTATGCGTTTAGATATCTGTCAGTCTGTGAGCTTTAAAATTGCTTTGGCGGTTTATTCTAACCCAAAATAGTTCACAGACTTTTTCTGAAGGGTGCGTTACTTTTCACTCTCAGAAAGGTAGGTCCTCCCAGTGATTGGAGAGGATGAACGAAGTACTTTCTAGAAGAGTGGCATTTGATTCTTGGACGCGCAATCATTTTGTGGTTTTCTTTGGAAAAACACTAGCGATACTTAGGTCTTTTTGGATGACCAGGATGCTGGCGGTAGGATAAGAATATGTGATTTTAAGAGGAGCGACGCTCCCTGCAGCCTTGTGTGAAATAGCGACCTTTAACACGACACAAATTATGTTCTTCTTTTCATACATACCAACTAACCTGCCACTAAATCTTGTAATAAAGAAACCTATAATAATGCTTCCTCAACCTTTGGAAAAGACTGTACACCACTTCGGTTTTATCTTGCTTAGATTTGTCGGAGCCATTAAGTTATCCTAAACTGTTGGGCTGCATCTTGTTTAAATCTCTTTTCTTAGGAAAATGCATTGACTAGTAGAGTTTCGCTTGTAAGTCCCTGTTTTAAAAGTGAAGCAACTGTAGAAGTACCGTAGAATACATCTGGGATGAAAGAAAACTCTTCAGTGTTTGAAAAGGAATCCTATATAAACATCGTTAGTGGCTTTTAAGCAAGGGTATGGCCTTGGTTTTGCCCAAGACACTGGAAATGTCTTGAATTCAGACCGTGTTTTCTAAAGTAAGACATCGGCAAACTGTTGGGCGGTAATTTATTTGGCACAGATGGTTTTAGTGTTGTATTCTGTGCAATCTGAGGGGGAAAAAAATAAAAAAATGACACCGTTCCCTCCCTGCACTGCTTGAGCGGCTAACCCCCGACCGTTGTTGGGTTCTCACTGATCTCCCGTTGCAGGGAAGTGTTTCCGTGGGTCACGGTGAAGCCACCCCCAAGCAAAAGGATAAATTTAGAGAGAACTCTTCTCTCGGCGTGGAATTTCTCAGGCATATATTTCAGCCTTTGCATAACTAACCAAAACTTCTCTGTGTCGGAAATTTCAGAAGGGGAACACGTTTTAACCATCCATTTAAAATTTAAATGGCACTGTTGTTCCAATATGTTGGGAATATCATCGGGAAGGAAGGAAAAGCAGGATGTTTGGTCAGGGTCTTTGGCAGCCGTTTCGAAAGCGAGAAAATAATCAGGTGATATTAGGGGACGTTATGTATAATTTCCTGCTGAAGCGTTAGGAGAGACAGAACAAATGCCTGCATAAATGCAAATGCATTTTCACGGTTTTAATCTCGTATCTCACAATATCCTATTGTGGAAGAACACACATATGTTCATGAAGCTGGGAGGCAAAAAAAAAAACACCCTGAACTGAAAGATTTCACTTGCAGCATTTAGACGTTGCTTGACGGCATCATATTTTATGTCTTCTTATCACCCACAGTAGTGAAGCGTGAATGGTAAAGGCAAGGACGACCGTGAGATTTTAGAGTAGAAATCGGGTGCAAAATTATGTTGTTTTCCTACCTGGGTTGCGGTGGTACAGTAAAAAAAATTCCACGATGGAGCTGTAGAGATGGTATTTCTAAGAATTCTGCTGACAAATACGTAAAGGTGCGGTAGATGGGAAGAGAGGCGAGCCTGGCCTAGCGTCAGGAGCGTGGCGCTGGGAGGAAGGCGCCTTGGAGTTCCTGCTGTGATATTAACTTGCTTTTGTGTTCTAGAGCAAGACGTGTAGCAGCTCTGCGGCTTTTCCAGCTCTGACTCGCTCCCAGTAAAGCTTTTTAATGAAAGATAGTGACTTTTATTTAATTTGATTAAGACGTCCCTATTTGACTAATAAACAATCCACGTGTGTCCGTACTTGTATCTGATAAAATGAACCAGTTGGGATATTATCGGTGATTTTACCTTTCTGGAAGTTGTTGCTTCCGTCAATGAAAGACTGAGAAGGACGAGGGAGGGGGCAACTCGAACCGTGACAAATAATGTGAATTATCATTCTTAGCTGCATGTCCGCAAAAAAGGAGGCTGGATCCTTGCTAACAAGGTAAAGAAAATATGTTTTCAAGTGTTGTATTTTGAATCCATGATGCTGTTTTCCCCAATGTGAGATTAATTTCCTGGAAATAGTTACGGAAACAGGACCTGGCAGCCACCAGCTGATAGTCATTTCTAAAATCTGAAAGCCTAAAATGATTTCAAATTATGCTGTCGCCTTAATGGCCTTTACTCAGGAAGTTGCAATAAGAAAAAAAAAAAAAAAAGCAGGCATTTTTCATTAAGAAAAAATGGCTGTTCATGTCAGGTGGAAGAAAGTGGCAACGGAGATATACATAATAAAAAGCGACATCAGAAAACTTCACTGGCCCGTGTGAGGCATTACCAAGAGCCTAAACGGGTCCAACTGACCATTTGAAATTTGCCATTCTGTAGCGCGGAACGAAAGGAGGACAAGAAACATGTTGAAACGGAAGATAGAGGAGGACAGAGAACGTATTGATAGGAAATTGGAAGGAAAGAAAGTAATGATGTATTGCATTATGAGAAACACTGGCTGGAATCACCTTGGATACCTTACCCTTTGGTATGCGGTGGTCCAGAGCGTAGATGTGGATACGTAAACCGAGCAGCCTTTCCCCTAATCGGGTTCTGAAGGATTTACGCAGGATCTAACTGTACTTTGTAGGTGTTTGACTTCCAGTTTGAGAACGTACGTAGAGACACCAGGTCACTCCAGCTTTACTGCTGTAGTGGCAGCGACCATTTGTAACCGAGGATGTTTACGTAGGCTTAATTTTCCATACTCGCTCCTACCTTCTCACGTGTAATGAATATGCATACATACGTTCATGTGTTTAATTTAGAAATCTGTTTCATTTTTCCAATATTTCAGTGTTTCATTTAACTCATTCTTTTTTTTCCCCTTTCTTTTCTTTTTTGATGTTACGTCATCCATTCTATTGCAGATGCTCTTCTCCATGTCTTGATCATGACAACAGCAGGTGAACTTCTGCATAATTTCTTTCTTTAACACATTGCACTTCTCACCCCCTCGCCCTATTTATCCTCCTCTCTTACCTCATGTCAGGATGCTTTAGTGTTTTGATAGTGCGCGTTAGCCAAGAGAAAAAAATAATAATGTACTCTGACTAGCAGTAATAGCTACACGTGGCCCTATTTCTCTTCTTAGACAGTAAGCGTCCACTTTCTCCCGTCTCCTATGTCCTCTATAAGAAAACAGTACTGGTCCCATAAGAAGTCCACTGGAAAAAATCTTAATAAAGCTCCTTATACATTCCTAGATTGTTTTAACCGTTGATTTAGTTAACGGTACGTTTTCTCTCTTGGCGGCATGGTTTAGTAGTATTAAAAGGCACGAAAAAACCCACAAATAATCCGACACGAACCACCATAGACAGGTTTAGTTTCAACTCTTATATTACAAAGCGGGCTTTCATCTCCCTCATCTAGACAAAGAATACTGCAAGAGCCCACCCCCTAGGCCACATTTTCCAAATTGCGCCACCGTATTGGAACTAGTAGAATAACAGCACAGGCCCAGAATGCTTAATTTTTCATGCCATGTGCGTTTTTTGTGTGGCCTGGGTTGGCTGCTGGTTGAATCTCTGGCACTTGGCGTCCCGCACAGAACACCCGAAGCGGTACCTTCCCAAAGGAGGTCGTCTTCGCCGAGTGGCAAACCAAGTGTTTATTGGCACAATGCCTCTTCATTTCCTTTAACGTAACCGTAGAAAGGTGAAAATCTTCTAAAATATTCAGCTGTGTAAAATTACTAATTGGCCAAACAAAACCCCAAGCTACAAACCCATTTTTTTAGGTCATGTCACTCAGTCTCTCTGTAGCTGACTAATGGCAGGGAAGAGAATGTTGCCGTGAGTTAATTCTCTAGTGGTTCCCTGTGTAGGATCATGTTTTTTGTCCTCCTGGAATGTGTATTTTGCCTTGCTGATGGATGGCATAGTTGCAGCCTGATGGAAAGCACACGGAGGCAGTTGAATGACTTGCTGTTGACTTCAGCGGGAGCTGGATCAAGGCCTTTTTTTCCTTAATTTCAGACTCTCTATTAGTTTTCCTCCTCCAGCTGAACGCTTTCCAATGGCTGAAGCACCCTGATTGTTTCTGCTGCTTCACACCGCGACTAACACTGAATGCTGCTATCTCCTCGTTTCCCAGCTTCCTTTAAAAATTCCGATGACGTACGCAGAAAAGTTCTTAAAATGTGTCTAGAATGTCTTAGGCCTTTTTATTGTTTCCCGCTACCTGACGAGAGCATGTGTGCCTGCCCTAGCTAGTTTGAGAGAGTAATCCCACCTGACCTGACCGTGTGGAAGTGGGTGCTGTATTGATTTTGCCTATTCCGGGTTTTGTGTGTTCAAAGAGCTCTTGCCTGTTGTAGAAGGACGTCTGACGCCGCGAGGTTTGCATGGCTCTTCAAATGATGCTGCAGAATGAGAAGCGCCTTTGAGTGCCAACATGCTTTTGCGTTCGCAGCCACCCGAAACCGTGACTCTTCTGCAAAGCTATTTACATGACAGGGATTCTTCACAAAGAACAGAATAAAGTATCTTCTTTCACACGCGCGCGCACACACGCCCCCCCGGCAGCGTTGACACATCCATTTTTTTATTTTATTTGTTCATCCTGCTATTATCCTTTGAGCGAGCGTAGGTACAGAATTAATTCCAGGTGAATAAATTCCGTATGAATAGAATCCGCAAAGGGGATAACTCAGGCTCAGATCTAAAATACAAATATTTCATGAAAATACACCCCAACCTTTTGTCCTTGTAAGGTGGATAAGTCCCATGCGTATATATTTGTCTGTGTTTTGTTCTGTCCTGGTTTGAGGTAAAACGGAGCCAATTCAAGTGGAACCGTTAGAAAACCCATTGCTGTTTGCTCCGCTCCCTGTAGAAGGCACGGAAACAGCCTGGAAGATTTAGGGGCCTTTTATAGATGCCCTCAACCAGCAGGATGCTGTAGCCAGCGTTATTTGAGATAGTTACCTTTCGTACGGCAAGTACGTAGTTATGAATGGCTCTAAAATTAAAGAGAATGCAATGGCCTCTCTTATTTTATGCTAAATTAGGGGAAAATGGGTGATGCTTGATCTAACTGCTCACCATGTGTTTAACCAGAAGCATGCAGAGACTCCACTGCAGTCTGTAACTTACTCCGAGAAGAGAACTGCTTTTGTTCTTTAGTTTTTCTTGGAAAAAAAAAAGTAAATCCTGATTTCCCCTTCGTTCTCTGTAAAAGAGAGAAGGCAGTGATTTCCCCGGACCGACTTGGTTTCGTTGATTTGGCTATTAACGTTGGATTGCCGCCTTGCTGCATCTCAGGGAAGCTCAGTACCGACCCAGATTGCGAGACCGTCGGGGGCACGTGTTTGTGTCGTGCATCCTTTCGAACCGAACCTTTAAAACCGGCAGAAAACGAGACTTACTCGAAGGCTGCCTTAGTATTGAGGGGGACCGTCTCGTGGTTGCCCTTGACATACAAATTTTGACTTTTCTGCTTTAGCCCATCGTCTGCTTTGAGTTTGGAATCATCACTTCGTTGAAATTTAAGTTCTTGCCGTGGGTTGCCAAGATAAACTGAAGTCAGTGCTAAAGAAGGATGCTTCCCTTAAATATAGTCATTATTGGAAGGACACTTAAAGCGTGTTCTGAAATAGACTTTTGCTGATGAAAAGTACCTGTAATTTTGATGCACTGCTTGATCAATCAGTTCACTTATTTTGGCCCCCTTTGTTTTAACCAGCTCTGTTTTAAATGGCATGGTTTTAAACGGCTAAAAATCCCCGTTTTCCTACTTACCAGCTGTCCAGACATCTTGTCCTCTTTATGTTGTTTTCCCTCTCCTCAGTTTTACCTCATTTCTCCCAACCAGAGTTAGTCCCTGCTGAGGTTTTCCTTTCCCTGCTATGCCATTTTTAACCCCTTCTGAAAACTGTAGCTCTTACACCTACGTGGAGTTCCCGTGAGCTGTTTTGGTTTCTTTTACGTTTTCTTTAGTTTTTAATATTATAGTAAATCATCCAAGAGTCGTGTAAAGGACGTTTACCAGCCTAATTTTTTTAGGGTGCTTCCTTCTCCTCTCCTAGTGACAACCTGTAAGATAAGAGCTTTCTGATTCCCTTTAATCCCTTTTATTAACATTTTTCCTTTTTTTTCCTTTTTTTTCCTTTTTTCTTTTTTTCCTTTTTTTTCCTTTTTTTCCTTTTTTCTTTTTTTTTCTTTTTTTTTCTTTTTTTTTCCTCCCACCCGCCCCGTTTTTAAACTCCTCACAGCCGTTTGTGTGTCTCTCTAATGAGCCCTCTCCTCTTCGCTCTCTGTGCGTAGATGGTTGGTAGTGCTTCCTGCAGCTGGAACACAGAGTAAACTCTGAGTTTCCTGCCAAAAGTCACTTTTGACACCCCCCTGTTAGCCTCAGCAGAGGTGCCCAGTGCCCTTTGCTGAAGGAGGATCTTAAGAAGTTTTAAATCAGAGCGGGGAAGACGGATGCAAAGATTTACCTCTCCTGTTCCCGCTAGTTTTGTTTGTTCATTTGAGTCCAGTCTGTTCCTATCTCAGTCGTCTCACTTGCCATCTGGTGAAAAAGAAACATTAGGGAGAGGCAGAATAGCGTGTGTGCGCGTGGGCAACAAAAAATAATTAATTTACATTTTACATTTCCTTTACATTACAATTTTTTTCGCTTTCCTAAACGCACGTGTCTCAGAAAGCACGTTTTATGTCGTGCATTAAGTTTCGTAGGGATTATTTGTATATCGAGGTAGAGAGTCCTTCAAAAGGGCAAAGCTTTTCCAGTCCTGGAGCAGTAATGTCACCATCCAGGTGCCCTATTATATGGCAAATAGGCAGAAAAAGAGGCTGCGATGAATCAGGAAATGCTTTGGTACGCGTTATTTGCTTGGCTCTGTTGCCTACCCAAAGTTATCTTAAGTGCGCTGATTTAAAAAAAAAAAAAAAAAAGAGAGAGATAAAAAGAAATCAAATGAAATAAGTGGCTGAAAAAGTGAACGTGGTAAAAGTTTGGGAGATAAACAGGGTGGTATGGTGAAAAAGAACATATTTTTTTCCATCCTGTGTCAGCCCCACAAATCCTGCATCCTTTGTACTGTCCTTTCAGACGTTTATGCCACGGCTCTGGAGCTGAGGAATTTCCCCCTTCGGTTTCTTTCTGTTGCGCTGTATTCATTCTAGTTCTCTGAAATTTGTTTTCTGGGAATTTCACAGCCGTATGTGGCTGGTTTTGGGAACCAGCTCCTCCATATTTAGTGCGATAATTGGCACTAATCTCTCGCTGCTGCCCTCAGGCTATTGTGTGTTTGCCCGAACTCGCTGCCCAGCACCTTGAGGGTCCGTGCGGTCTCCTGGGTGGCTTCAGACTCCTCCAGAAGTCACCGAACCCGTCAGGAACCTCCCGTGCCATCTGGGGCTCTGTTTCAGGGATAAGGCACAACTCTATTTTTTGGTGTATTCTCCTGTTTGCCAGACAGTTGTTTCATTATTTAGTAAATATATTTGATCTTTACAGAATCACAGAATGGTTCGGGTTGGAAGGGACCTTAAAGACCATCTAGTTCCAGCCCTCCTGCCCTGGGCAGGGACACCTCCCACCAGACCAGGTTGCTCCAAGCCCCGTCCAACCTGGCCTTGAACCCCTCCAGGGATGGGGCATTGATAACTTCCTTGGGCAACCTGTTCCAGTGCCTCACCACCCTCACAGGAAAGAATTTCTTCCTGATACCCAAGCTAAATCTCCCCTCTTTCAGTTTGAGGCCATTACCCCGTGTCCTATCATTCCACTCCCTGATAAAGGGTCCCTCCCCATCCTTGCTGCAGGCCCACTTTAGGGACTGGAAGGGGCTGGAAGGTCTCCCCGGAGCCTTCTCTTCTCCAGGCTGAACCCCCCCAGCTCTCTCAGCCTGTCCTCACAGCACAGGGGCTCCAGCCCTCCCACCATCTTTGTGGCCTCCTCTGGACCGGTTCCAACAGGTCTATGTCCTTCTTGTGTTGAGAACTCAACACAAGAACAGCTGGTTTTTACAGTGAATAATCATAACGTCCTACTGGCTTTATCCTAACCACTGTTATCTTTGTGTCCACCTTCCAATGACGCTTAGCTTTGCCTATTTTCCCACTCTTCGGAGCAATGGTGTGCTTCAGGGATAGATGGCCCATAGACCTCATGGTCGATTCACTGACAGACCTTGCTCCCACCCACGAGGCACGTTGAGTGACCTGAAACTGAAAGCAAGAGCTGCAATTTGAAGGCCTGAGCACACCCAACTATCCCTTCCCATCTCCAGCGCTTCCGAGAGCCAAATGCCATGCTCCATTTGTAATTGATCCCAAGTTTTGCAGGGGTGGGAGCGCAGGGCTACGACTGTGAGGCGAGATACCAGTTTGTTACGGATGCTCAAAGTCAAAAACTAATTCTGCTTTTTCAGCTTTTATATTGGTTCTACAGCACAAGCTGGTTATCTTAACTGTGTAACGCGTGCTTCTGAGAAGGCGCTGCCGTTTCAGCTTATTTTTTAATTAGCCTGAAAGGAATGACTATATGGGGAAAGAGCACCGTGTTAAAAACACCAGAAGCCATTAGCGTGGTCAGAAAGGGGATTATTTGATTTGGGCCTTTTGTGCGTGTGTATTCTTCTGGCAGTTAACAGTGGCTTTGGCATTGCTGAGACACGAAAGGAGAGATAAGCGAAGGCGAACGTAAGCCAGACAGATGACCTAGCACTAATGTTTCAGCGATGGACACTGATGGAGACGAACCAGTGGTTCAAGTACACGATCTGGAGTATTAACGTCAATAATGCAGATAATTGAATCCTAAAAATGGTATTCATGACAGCTTACACAATGAGAAATGCGAATGCGAATTTAATTCAGTAAGAGCGCTCTTTAGCTTCTGGTAATTGAGGGGGTAGCCTTTCTGTTGCTCATAGTGTTAGCCTCAAAATGTGAAAGTTCTTCCAGCGCTCAGTGTTATAACGCACCCATTATAAGAGAGACTTGGGCCGATTCTCTGCAACATCATTCAGAACCACTTTGGTAACACCACTTTGTACAGTTAAAGGAAAATTGCACCGCAGACGGTAGAGCATTATTGCAACAATTGAGCGTTTGGTATCTCTTAAGCTCTTCTTTCATCTGTGCTCTAAAATGTATAAAGTATGTATTTTATGAAGGAAGCTCCCATTTTTTTCTAAATTAATCCCCAGCGCATCGAAAAGCTGTAAAATGTTTTCATGTTCTTTTTTTCCCCCCTTGTTTAAAACCACAGAAAACACCAACCTCTAAAGGAATGAGATAATGGTTGTACTGCCCAGAGTTTTACACTAAACAAAACCTAGAGGTATATGAATGGCAGTAGAATAGGAGACTGCATGTGTGAGAAAGACTGGCATCCGTGGTGCATGGTGTGCTTCTGACCGGCGCTTGTGGCTCCTCTCCATCATCCATCTCTCCGACTTTGCACGGCGTGTTGAGTGTTGTGTTCTTAACAGCATGTGGAATTCCTCGTAGCCGTGTGGACAATGAGCGGATGCAATGTTGGGTGCGCAGAACGGTCAAGGGGGACAGTGGAACCCTCCGCCCCCCTCCTCCCCCCCTCCCCTTCCCCCGGCCCCGGGTTTGTTACTTGTGTTATAAGGGCTTTTCTCTATTGCAGGTCCTTCAGTAGCATTTCTGCGACTCCCCATGTGATGATTCTATTTTAGTGGCTAGAAGTAGGCCTGATACCGTTCTGTCTCATCTACTGTTATTTTCACTTCCAGCAACCTGACATTCCCATCCCACATCAGGCATGATCCGAAGTCATAAACCAGTAAAAAAAAAAAAATAAAAAAAATTAAAAAATGGAAGTACTTCTACACCTTTCCCAAGAATGTCCCCAATCTTTATAACAAACCTATCAAAATCTACCTGTTGGTTATCTATGGAACTGTAAGAAGTTCAGCATAAAAGAAATTCCATGAAATGTTTTTCTCCCTTCTAAAGAAAAAGAAATAAATGAGATAATTTGCCGTGTGCTAGAAGAGGGCTCCCTGTAGATGGCTCGCTGTAAGTTTCCCACGGGGACGTTGTATTGCCGTGCAAAGTAACGGAGAAAACCAAAAATCCATCAATAAGCCTTTGATACAGTGACCTATGGTCATCTCACCAAAATCCAAATTTGGCTTAAAAAAATGAAGACGCGTTGGGCTTTTTGTATAAAGAGGTGCTAGCTCCACTGGTGCATTACAAATCGCATCCCCACACTCCAGAAAGAAATTTGATTTTTGTTAGAAATTATAGTTTACCAAATAACTAGAAAATGACGTAGGTAACCTTAAAAAAAAAAAACCCAACCCAACCACCCTTCCAATCAGAATTGGCTTTAAATTCTCGAGTCATAAATAATTCTCTTCCATGAGATGTATTTGCTTGTAAAGTATTTAGAGAATGCCAACTTTACGATACTAAACGCTCGCAGGTGCAGAGTAGTGCTCTTTGCACTTGGCTTTGTCTCCAATAGGTACGTCCACACGGGCTCGCACGAATTAGCGACTGCTGGTATTTTTACCCGCAGCAGCACCGAAAAATAAGACTTGCCGTGAAGAACTCTTAGATAGCAGTTGCCAGTTTAATTAATAAGTGATCTGAGCATGATTTGGTGCTTCGCAACGGGAGAAAGGCTTTTTCCAATTGTACATCTTGAGAAAGAGCTATATTTGCATACGTAGTTGGTTAACGTAAGCGGAACATAACCAAAGGAGTTTTGATGTGGTTTGTATCTAATTTTTTTCTTTCCCCCCCTCCCCTGATTTTTCAGCTTCCTAGTTAGTTTCATGGTGGATGCTCGCGGGGGCGCCATGAGAGGTTGCAGACATAACGGCCTACGAATCATTATCCCGCCGCGGAAATGCACGGCTCCCACGCGAGTGACTTGCCGGCTGGTGAAGCGCCACCGCCTGGCCACCATGCCTCCCATGGTGGAAGGCGAAGGGCTGGCCAGCCGCCTGATTGAAGTCGGACCTTCTGGTGCTCAGTTTCTTGGGTAAGGGGTGCCCGTAGGGCCTAAAGGAAAATGTCCGGTCCGTTTTCGTCTCTTGAGTTGCACTGAAATGGTTCCTTTCTCAAGACTTGAGCAGAAAGCGAGGTGTTTGTAATGTGTGGTGACAGGCTGGTCAGACGAAATGCGAATCAGTTGTTAGTTAACAATTCACGCAGCTCTTACGCCTTTTCCTTTGAAAACGTGGGGGTTTAACCGCTAGCGCTAAGGTTAACGCGCTTCCTTGGATGTAATTATTACGCAGCGTTGTGATATTATGGTGGGAAAAGAGCCCTTGGGAGCCAGGAAAAGGCAGTTCATACTCTATTTAAATAACCTGCCTTTGAGGCGTGAATCGCACAGCACTGATCTAAAACCCGACCGGAAAGCCTGCTGCAAATACAACACAAGTTACAGCGGCTTATTTTAGAGACTTGTGTTGGGTTATCAGTAATTTGGACTATCAGGGAAGCACAGCGCCTTTGATTTTTCTGGGGTTGAAATTGCTAAACTAAGCACTAGGACAACCCTGGAATGTATTGGCCGTTTCTTTTGTCCTGTGCTGCAAAACCCATGGAAAGATCAGATTTGTGGCCGCTGCTGAGCTTGTTTTAGCAATTTTCAGCTGAAAGCAGCAGTTATCCACACTTTTTTTTTTTTTTTGGTTTGTTTTACCAACTGTTCTCCCTATCAGCTGTGGCATCCAAAAGTGGATGGTCGAAGGAACCCCTTCTATTACAGTAAATAGCTTCATTCAGAAACTGTAAACAGCAATAGTCTAAGTCCATTTCAAAACAAATCAGTTGCTTTAAAATCCGTTTATAACGGGCAATCATCAGAGCCACGATCTTCGTTAGCGCTTTTTGCAAAAGTTTGAGCTTAGGGAGAGAAAAAAGTTGATTGGGAGTTTTGAACTGCCAGTGTGAAAGGAGAACGTCCCCCGGACACGGTTTGGCTATTTCGCTGTTTGCTGTAATCTGGTAAAAAAGCAAGACGCGGTTCTGAAAAAAAAAAGAAAAGAACTCTAAAGAGCGCAAGAAATACTGTGCCATCACGTTCGGTCTTCCCATTATCTTTTGTCCCACGCAACCGGACCTTAAGTGTGTCTCCCGTTTTCTTTTTAATGGTTTCTCTATCTAATGAGAACGTCTCGCCCGAAAGACCGGGCTATAGCACAGGTTTAGTCCTTCTCAGCACTTTGGGGCCTTCCTGCAAGCGTTTCGCTAGGTGTTGTGCTGGCGGTAAAATCAGAAAATTACTGTTTGCGGAGATGCATTCTAAGGTCCGAATCCTGTCCCCGTTGCGTTGGCTGCCAACGCTCCCCTTCGCTTCCCATGAGCAAGAAAAGAGCCTAAATTAACTAGTGCAACTAACTTTGCCGATTTGGGTCACCAAATTGTCACCGCTAGGACGGAACCTTATTCAGTGTACAGCCTAATTCCACTCTGTGGACCAGACAGTGGCGCTGGCCTTCCGGCACAAAAAGTACATAAAAGTTTATTTATGTTCTTTCTTTCACTGCTGCTTTGGATGTACTCAGTAAACTTCATCTGCCTACGGCTCCTCCCCCACTTAATGAGGGAGAAAGCTTGGTCAGCCGAATCCTTCAGCTGGGGCCTCCTGGGACCAAATTCCTTGGGTAGGAGAGACTTGAAACAAATTGATGGATGCTGACCTCCCCGTTTCTTCTCCTCCTCCTGCAATATGATTTTTTTATGTCATTATGCCCATGATGCTGTCCCTCTCTATCATTTGAAATTTTGTATACCTAACCCTTAGTGGACCATTTTTCAACCCGTTGTGGTCTGTGGTTTTGTTTTGGTGGTATGTTTGTATCTTTTTTCTTCGAGTACTGTGGCCTTCATTTTTGTTTTGGCATGAAATCTTCCTAGTTATGTGCTTGGTGTCTGTAGCAAAGCAACCTGGATTGGGACCAAAAAAAAAAAAAAAAAAGGAATCTACTGTAAATTTTAAGATGTCTTTTGTGTCGAGGAATGATTAATCAATAAGTTATACGTTGGATGCCACCAGTCTAATGGAACACGTGACATTTACTATGTACATGGTAAACTGAGTCCTCTAATCGGAGAAGTGTATATACAAATCTATTTGTATTTGCTCTCTTGTTTCTAAGAGTGTGTATGTATATGTGCATATAAATATAGATATATTATATGTACACATACGTGTTGTATGTGTGTATATATATATGGACTGATACATATATTGACATCTGCTTGTAAGGCAACAAGGCAAATTCTTATCTCCTATACGGAAATAGAAACCCAGACGACCTCCTCAGACCTCCTTTATCTCTCCCAGAGTGTAAATCAGGAATAAATTCATTGGAATACGTAGAATTAACGGTGAAGCGGAAGGGGCGCGGGACACCGTTGCCCGCCGATTGCGATGAAATTATTCTGATTTGCGCTAGTATAAGTGAGATCAGAATTTGTCCCGCTCTTCGTATATGTTACAGTAGATTCTCTTTGGAATGAAGTTGCACAGGTTAACCCAGACAGTAGTGACACCCAAAACCAGCATGATTTTTTGTTTTTTTTTTTTTAATGAATTTGCGAAACAATTACCAAATTTCTAGCTGAGCACTGTTACCTCACCAAATATCATTCACACTGTGGAAAGAGGTGAATGCACTTTTTAATCTGTCCTTCGGCATTTCCTGGGTCCCTGCAAAAATCGCGTACGCGTTAGTGACCTGCTAGTTTAGGATTGTGCCGAAATATTCCAGCGCGATAGGTAGAATTCCAGGTCACTTTGTAGCAGACTGAGTAGAGTTGCTGTTAATCCTGTTTCTTCCTCTCTCCCGTGTGCATTTAACGCGCTGTGTTGCTGTGCCAGGCCTGTGATTGTGGAGATTCCCCATTTTGCTGCTCTGCGTGGGAAAGAGAGGGAGCTGGTGATCCTGCGCAGCGAGAACGGGGACAGCTGGAAGGAGCACTTCTGCGAATACACCGAGGATGAGCTGAACGAAATCTTGAATGGGATGGACGAAGGTATCCAGTGGGGCTTTGGGGTTTTTTTTTATTCCTCTCCTTCATTGCTTCTCGAACTGGGTAATAGCCTTTTACCGTTTATTCGATTTAGAATCATAGAATCATAGAATCTTCATGGTTGGAAAGGACCTTTGAGATCATCGAGTCCAACCCAACAACCTACAGACTCCTGCCACTAGAGCATGCCCTGAAGTGCCACATCCAGACGTTTCTTAAACACCTCCAGGGATGGTGACTCAATCCCCCTCCCTGGGCAGGCTGTTCCAGTGCCTGACCACTCGTTCAGTAAAGTAATTCTTCCTAATATCTAATCTAAACCTGCCCTGCCGCAGCTTCAGGCCATTTCCTCTGGTCCTGTCATTATCCACCTGGGAGAAGAGGCCAACCCCCACCTCTCTACAGCCCTCCTTTCAGGTAGTTGTAGAGGGCAATGAGGTCTCCCCTCAGCCTCCTCTTCTCCAAGCTAAACATGCCCAGCTCCCTCAGCCTCTCCTCATACGACCTGGTCTCCAGACCCCTCACCAGCCTGGTAGCTCTCCTCTGGACACGCTCCAGCACCTCAATGTCCCTCTTGTACAGCGGGGCCCAGAACTGGACACAGCACTCGAGGTGAGGCCTCACCAGTGCCCAGTACAGAGAGGTATTTCGCACCTCGTGTTTGGTCCGCCCTACAATTTTTTGGCGCTGCGTTCTCCAGGTACTTCATTTCAGTCACACTGGAGCGTAATCACGTTCTCAGCACAGGAGCCAGCAGAAGCACCGGGTACTTGTGCAACTAGCGGGGCAAAACAAAATCTACCATCACGAACTTGAGAGTAGATGCTTGACTTCTGTTTTCTGCTGCTCCTTTGCAGAGTGTTAAACAAAAAGCTTCCGTGGCAAACATCTTTCCAAAACAAGGCAATTATCGTACTAATCCTTTCCGAGCAGCTACGTGTGTGGGAGGAAATGTCAGTGATGGGTGCTCTTGTTTTCTGGGAGAACAGAATGGCCTTGGGCTGTCTACGATTGGCAGAATTTGTTATTAATTTTGATGGCTTTTTAAAAAACAAACAAACAAACAAAAAACACAACGACAAAAAAAGCAAAAGTAAGCGAGCCAACTCTCAACTCGCATGCTTAAAGCTGAACTCGTACTTTGACGCTGTTTTGATTTGAAGTTGAGTTTCCTCGACGCTGCTCCGGGCCGTAGCGCAAACACGGGAAGCAGAAAGGGGCTTGGACCCCGATCCCTTTGCTTGTTCGCCTGCTGATTCTGGGGATGCTGTCAACACGGTCTCAGTTGGCTGTCTTAAGCTCCCTTCAGTTAGTTGTTCGTTCTGTCTGTCTGTTCCTTTCTTGATTTCTCTGTTTTAGCTGAGCTTAAAATACTGGGGTATGTTTCCTCTTCCCCTTGGATTTCTAGACACAAAGCTTCGGTAAATCGCGGTTAAACTGTGGAAAAGCGTGAACGCATTTTGAAGGTTCACAATGTTGTTCCTACGAAATTCCTGTCTTCTGACCGTCTTCTCTTCCGGCTTCCAGTACTTGACACGCCGGAGGAGCTCGAGAAGAAACGGATCTGCCGCATCATCACCCGAGATTTCCCCCAGTACTTCGCGGTGGTTTCCCGCATCAAACAGGACAGCAACCTCATCGGACCGGAGGGAGGGGTGCTGAGCAGCACGGTGGTGCCACAAGTGCAGGCGGTCTTCCCAGAGGGGGCTCTAACCAAACGGATTCGTGTTGGCCTCCAGGTACAATGAAAAAACTACAAGGCTCATCTTTCTTTTTTTTCCCCCTTTTTTTTTTTTTTTTTAAGTGTAAAAGCACCTTCGTTGAATGAAGAACCAACATATTCAGCTTATCGTATTGTATGCCGTTGTCTAGAATGCTTCGGGTAATAATAATTAAGGGGGAAAAAAAAAAATCCATGCAAAAGTCAAAGCAAGTGGTCAAGCTTTGGGTGTTCCAGTTAATTCAGATTCCTGTCTGTTGACTGCCTATATCATCTTGGGAAAAGCACCTAATTTTGGTGGTGATGATGATATTAGTGTAAGGCATAGAACAATTTCTTAAATACTTCTAATCATAGAATCGTAGAATTGTCGGGGTCGGAAGGGACCTTAAAGATCATCTAGTTCCAACCCCCCTGCCCTGGGCAGGGACACCTCCCACTAGACCAGGTTGCTCAGAGCCCCATCCAGCCTGGCCTTAAAAACTTCCAGGGATGGGGCCTCCACCACATCTCTGGGCAACCTGTTCCAGTGTCTCCCCACCCTCATGGGGAAGAACTTCTTCCTAACGTCCAGTCTGAATTGACCCATCTCTAGTTTTAATCCATTCCCTCTAGTCCCACCATTACCCGACATCCTAAAAAGTCCCTCCCCAGCTTTCTTGTCGGCCCCCTTAAGATACTGGAAGGCTGCTACAAGGTCTCCTCAGAGCCTTCTTTTCTCCAGACTGAACAACCCCAACTCTCTCAGTCTGTCCTCACAGGAGGGGTGCTCCATCCCTCTGATCATCCTCGTGGCCCTTCTCTGGACACGTTCCAGCGCGTCCATCTCTCCCTTGTAGTAGGGGCTCCAGAACTGGACGCAGTACTCCAGGTGGGGTCTCACGAGAGTGGAGTAGAGGGGGAGAATCACCTCCCTCGACCTGCTGGCCACGCTTCTCCCGATGCAGCCCAGGATACGATTGGCTTTCTGGGCTGCAGGTGCACACTGACGGCTTGTCTTGAGCGTCTCGTCCACCAGCACCCCCAGGTCCTTTTCTTCAGGGCTGCTCTCAAGCCAGTCACTGCCCAGCCTGTATCAGTGCTTGGGGTTGCCCCGACCCAGGCATCAGAGCGGTACAAATAACAACTAGGGTCAAAGGGACGGATTCTCAGCGTGAAGTAAACCAGCCTAACAGTTCACGGATGAAAGAGGAGTGAGTCTTTCCCCGGCCTCCATTCCCTCCTCCGGCTGCGTGCATCCACAGCTTCCTTTGCCCGAGAGACTGCGCTTGTCGAAATCCCCTGTGACAAGCTGAGTAGCTTACTAAGTTCAGGGCTTGTTCTAAGGGCGGGGGGAAAAAGTGACAATGAAATTAATGCTGTAAAGCACCAAGAAAGGGGAGAGAGGAAGGGGAGGAAGGCGTGGGAAAGTCGCAAAAGGGAGGTCTCCCCTTCTCACTGGCAGCCACTTCTGCCGTCTGCAGATTTTCATGGGAAACCGCGCCATGTAGTGTGAAAACTTAAGGATTGCGTGGCAGCGTACAGCCCCAATTCCTTGCCTACTCATCAAACCGTTTTCAAGTAACCATGCTGTTACCGTCTTTTGCTTTGGAAAGGCTCAACCTATGCACACTGAGCTTATAAAGAAGATTTTAGGCAACAAGGCTACCTTCAGTCCTATAGTCACGCTGGAGCCCAGGAGGAGGAAGTTCCATAAACCCATCACCATGACCATTCCCGTCCCCAAGGCCTCCAGCGATGGGCTCATGAACGGTTACGGAAGCGATACACCCACCCTGCGGTTACTGTGCAGCATAACAGGTAGGACGCAAACGCTCGGAACTTTTTATGGTGCCTCTTGAAATTCTCAATCATGGTGGGCTTGAATGCGTTAAACTGATGGTACACACGGAAAGCCTGGTGGAAACCTGACTGGGATTGAGAGGCTGTGAAAATAAACTACTTTCCCAGCAATTACTTTATAGCAGAAATAACGCGTGTCGTTTGGGCTAACAAGAGAGGTGGGATATAATCATAGACTTCGGGTTTGGGGGTTTTTTTTGCGTGATCCTTACAGTTTGTTTCTTGAGAACCAGCTTACCTCTGCCGAGAGTAAGCGTAGTACAGACATAAAACGTCGCAGCGTGCTGCAGAGGCAAAGATTGGGGGTTAAGCACTTTATATGCGCTCTAACTCCAAAGTGATGAGCATCTCCTTCGGTCTCAGTTACGCCACGCCATCTTTAGAAAATCGTTTGGGCGCTTTGTTTTCTCAGGGGAAACGCATGCGGTCCTACTAGCATTAAGGGGAATAACGTGGACCTAAGGCATGTCTGGGATTATTACTGGTTTCGTAGTGGTTAAAAACTCAGAAGAACTGTTTTTTAATTAATTAATTTTTAATTGAGACTTGTTTTTTTTTTTTTTTTTTTTTTTTTTTTAAATCTCTTATCATTTCAGGAGGAACCACCCCTGCCCAGTGGGAAGACATCACTGGAACGACACCGCTGACATTCGTTAATGAATGTGTTTCCTTCACCACGAACGTGTCTGCCAGGTACCTCTACAACCAAACGGGTGTTTTCCGGTGTTATTTTTCAAGCGCGTGCCTTTTTTCGACAAATACTTCCTTTAAACTATTTTAGTTTATACAGTAGAAGGACCGTAGATGTGTTGAAGCCCTGAGAGGTGTCGTACGAGAGCTGTAAGCGCTGCAGTCCTTACCGGCTGCGCAAAGAACTTGATGTTCTTGGCATTTTCCTCTCGGCCGTTAGTTCTTTGCAGTCAGCACCCGCTGTGATCCCAGAAATGAATTAATGACACGCTCCTCTTTCTGAAATAGTAATCCGAGGGACAGTTCAATTTTCAGGTAGTTGGAAAAAAAAATCTGGTTCCGTTTGGAACAGCCCTTCTCTCCCAGATGCAGAAAGATGCCGATTTCCATGGAAACAGAAATCCCTCATTTGGGTAGCTCAGTGGACGTCTTAGAAAAGATGTTACTTCCAGAATATCCAACAAATGAGAAATCACACCGAATCAAAAAGCCCGTAGGTGTTCCAAACTGTGATCTAGAAGCAGCTCTTCCGACCATCTGTTCTTGTGATGAGGTTCAACTGCTGGCTTCCTGAAAAACAGAATTTCATATTAAAAATCATAAGACGTACATATATATACGTATCTGTTTGAGTTTGCATTCTGCCCATGATTTATATCACAGAATTGCTCAAAAATCTCCTTCTCTGTAACAGGAGATGCAGTCCATGACCTGGAGAGTATTAAATTTAGGGTGTGTAGTCCAGCAAAGAGTTGCAAAAATCTTGGATAATTTGCCCGTGGGGAAAAAAAAAAAAAATCAATTCATTTCCTTCGGTGCAAACGTTCGGTGTCCAGAGCAGTTATTACTATTACATTAGGTTTGCGATTTAATGAAATAATTTATGCAGTGTTAAAATGCGTTCGGCTCTTGCAGTCCAATCTACTGTATAACTTTTAACATTAGGTGAAATAAAGTGTTGTTTTTCCATACTTCCGCAGTTTCGGAAGGGCTGTCTTCCCGTTAAGTTGGATGCTTTGCATGCGTGCGTTTCGTAGGATCGTAGAATCGTAGAATCATTTTCTTTTCAGTTCAGCTAAACGTTTTTTCGTGAAGAGCGGTGACGGCGAGAGGGAGACCTGAAAGCGTGTTTCAGCGTGTTTTTAGTCTGCTACCTGCCCTCGTCTGTTTAAAGGGATAAATTAAAGACGACTTTAAGAACCAGGGGCGGAGAACGAGATGCAAAGTTTGAGATGTCAAAGCTCCTAAAATCGTGAAGTCCCCGGCAGGGCCGGACGTGAAATGCAGCCGGAGTGAGGGCGGCATTTTATGGAACTACAATCCGTATTCGTAGCGCGGGTTTCCAAATCTGTCATTCAACTTGATTACCGTTGCTAACGACATAGGCGGGGTCCCATGTAGAGATTTTAATGGGTTCTACCTCTTCTTTTTAACCTAAATGAACGTTCAACAGACTATTTTAACCCAAACATGGTTTTAAATGCTGTTAAAGTTAGAAAATGGGTTTTTTCTTGTATTTACAGGCAGAGGATTAATTACCTTCTTTGCTGAAGGACGAGCTAGCTGGTCTAAAAGTGCATTTACCCTTGTGCCGTGCTGAGAATCAGCTGGTTCCTGACTGTTATTCACCCCAACTTGTTTATATCTAGTTAAATCGTTAATCGCAGAGAACAATTTCCCCATTCATAAGACTAATTCTGTCCAAAATGAGTATGGCAGAGGGATACGTTTGTCTAACATACACGTGAATCCACCTGCAGATTTTGAGGCATTCCGTTTCCCGAGCCGCAGCTTTTTTAAAAAATTTAGCGTCCGTTTGCGCTTTTTTTCGCCCCTGGTGCGTGACAGCAAATCGTTTGAGCGTATGGTGATTTCTCAGGGGCTGGAGCCGCTCCGGTTTTGAGTCCAGCATTGCATGCTCCTCCCACACACGGAAAAGAGTCTCGAGTCTGCGGAGCCTTTAGGTAGCAAACATGCTTGCTTTCAAATGTCGCCAGCCCGGCTTTCAACCAGGCTGTTTGTTAAATGTTCTAAAGATAAGCACGGCACGGAATTCGCTGTTATTCAACTGCAGATGAGTAAGACCAGAGAAATCGCACTTGAAAGGTGCGCCGTGTGAGTTATAACGCCGTGTAATCTCCAGTAAGTAATAAGCCCCCTGCAGGTTATATCGTCTTTTGAGGTGGCTTTGACCTCTCGGGACTTTTGTCTTCGTCCTACGGGTGTCAGACTCAAGCATGCTTTCCACCCACGCGGTGCGTTTTTCGTTAAAAAAGAAATGCCAACAGCTCCACCGAGAAACTAAAAGACGTGACGTCTGCGAAGGAAGGCAATACCTGCTGCTCCTTGCGCAACGCGTGGTGCGCTTCTGCTGGGGAATTTCAGGGGCAGAAGTAAAATGATTTTAAGTGAGAGTCGTCGTCGTTGCGAAATAACAATTCAGTTGCCCTGAGAAAGGTGTAAGGAAATTCTGCAAATTTTTATTACCGGGAAACGTTGAGCATGGCCCAAAGAAATGGGTAAAGAACCCGTAGTTTTCGGTAAAAAGGAGGGTCATTTTTGGCACAAGAGGACCGGTTCTGGAAGCTGAAGTCCTAGACCTGAGTTGCACCGTCCCTGGTACGTCTCGAGTAACCGTGTAGGTTTGAGACAGTTTGAGGTGGTTTGTTCCGATTCCCGGGCGCTAGCGAGACTTGGCAAGAGGCAGGCGTTCATTTGTGATAATTATGTTAGTGAAATCAGACAACTTCGGACCTTACCCTGTAATCTTCAAGTATTTCTGTGTCATGGTGGTACCCGAGTGGGACAGCAGGGAGTGGCAGCTCCTGGCTTCACACCGCGCAGAGGAAGTCATTTATTCCGGTAATAGTTGCTTGTTGCTTTGAGCGTGTTTCTATTTGACGCGCGGCACGCGGGTCACAGACTGGGAACCGCTGGTGTGGAAGATTCAGCGTACGCGTTAGCAAGATGCGGTCAGTAAAACGGCAACGTTCGAAACCACGCTGGAGGGCGAGTGGGTGGCGATCGCGGCCTCTGTGAGGCCAGGGTGGCAGGAAGCAGATGTGGACACATCAGCTTTCAGCGCCTTTAAAATACAGCGGGGCTCATACGTAGAAATGGATGTATCATTGGTCCTCAATATGCATCAAAAAAACTTAGGTCGCGGTTTGGGGTGGACTGGCCACTGAGACAAGCGACAGATGCTCTCCCCCAACTCAAACCACGACGACTTACCGCAAAACCAAAGTTAAAAGTCCTTGAATAAATTTACCTTAAAATACTTCCTGATTTTGCATGCAGTGCTACACAGTGGACAAAATCGTTTACGTTCACCTGAAGACCCTGGGATTTTGATGCTGTGTGTAAGGAATGTACTGCTAACCTTTAAGCTAGAGGGTAGAAAAAAACCAAGCGGTTTTGGGCAAGGCAGCTTTATGTTTCAGCTGGAGCTGAAAGGACATGGGATAAACAAGCACAAATTCCCAGACCTTTTGGGCAGCTCTAGAAGGACGGTGATAAGGTCCATCACCATTTCAGACGTCATCAGAGCCTGTCGAAAGTGACGGAAAGGAAAGACGGCTGAAATTTATTTCAGGGAACAGTTGATGACGTTTTCTCACTGCAAGGCATCGCTTCAGCTGAAAACAAAGTTTAGGCCGCAGCCAACTTTTGAATAGAAGAAAAAACATTTATTTGGGTACGCTGATGAATTTCCAGAGTTTCTTGATTTTTGGTAAGCCGTCAGTAATTGTTTAAATATTATAAACGGCCTTACAAATGTAAGACAGGGATTTCGTAAACACAAAAAAAAAGATATGAAAAGGTTCATCTGTTTAAATCTTCAGAGACGGTGAGAGTTCAGAGAAGTCATGGGACTGTCTGCCCCAGGACAAGTGAACTTCTTAAAGGCTTTAAAAGGCAATCACGTACTGGAAGCAAATAAGCTTCCAGCTGCGCGAGATCCTATCGGGAAGGCAAACAACGGCCCGGAATTTCTGCAGCAGGAGACTCTGTGAAGGGTTCGCATCTGGTATTTAGAAGAGTAAGTTCGGGTCCAAAGGCCTTCCGTGTTGATTTCGCTTCATGCTTCTAAATGTATTGGTGGTACCATGAGCATTTTTGGGCTGTTCTTCCCAAACGGTAACGAGTTTTTTTTGCTTTATCCTGCCTTGACATACACAATTGGTGTGGTTTCCAGCTAACGCTGCCAAGATGGCAAAACGGATTATCGTCTTGCTTTAATCCTTCTGGGCTGATCACGCAACTCTTCGTTTCCTTTTGCAGGTTTTGGCTGATAGACTGTCGACAGACGCAAGAATCTGTTACTTTTGCTTCCCAAGTGTACAGAGAGATTATCTGTGTCCCCTACATGGCCAAATTTGTGGTGTTTGCCAAATCCCACGATCCCATCGAAGCACGGTTGAGGTGTTTTTGCATGACCGATGACAAGGTGGATAAAACTCTAGAACAACAAGAAAATTTTGCGGAGGTTGCCAGAAGCAGGGATGTAGAGGTACTGTACAAGAACCTTAAACAGTTTTCTCCATTTTGGAATGCCTGTTTTTAAGCAAGTATTTTCTGCCTTCTATCTGCCGCAAGCACTGAAAAATAGTAGCGCCAACAGGTGCTGCCCTGGTGCGGTATCGTGCATCATGATAAGATGCAAACTTTGAATTTTGTTCGATGCAAGGGAAGAGCAGCTGTCAGATACGAGTGACGAAATCCTATTCCCAATGGGCAGTTGCCGATCTCTCAGTTGACAGGGCTGGTGGGCACGTTAGCTGTCGTTATCTGTGACCGCATTTGGGTCTTCCCGGAGCAACCTACCGAGGTGGGAGGCAATTGTGTGCTTCTAAGTACAACTGGGCTGATTTTGTGCTAGGAAATCAGGTCATAAAATGAAGTTGGGGGTTACCGTTTAGGGGGCAGGTTCTTTGTCCTCCTTTTTCGCTGGTGGCAGGGTCCGCATTTGTTTAATTCAGCTTCAGAACTAGGGCAGCTGCTGCCAACTAAATATTACAAAATCTCTTTGAGAGGGCGAGTTAGGCAAGCAGGAGGCACTGCCCATGGGTTTTATTAAACAAAATGCAGTGGTTTGTAAGAATTTTGCTTAGCTTGAATGGCTCTTCACGTGCACCGCAGGACGAAAGGCTTAAGTCACTCAGCAGCGAGCTGAGGGGTAGCGGAGAGGTGTTGTAAAGGGGCTTTTCCCTCAGTTAGCCTAAAATTAATTCCTGTGGATACCGGCTAGCCTTGAGTTCAATCCAAGTACCTCATAGTCATTTCTGTGGTGGTCCACAGTGGTTACGTAGTTTTAATTAGCTCCGTAGCAAACTGCCAGGAGACACCTTGAATTTTCTAGTTCCTGACTTTTCCCCTTAGAGGAATGTCTGAGTATAGGCGGGGTTTGAGGGTGGTGTTCTTTGCTGAACTGTTAACGTTCCTGAGCCTGATATTAAGCGGGCGTTGTGGGAAAAGGGGAGATGGCCCAAGCCAAAAAGGACAGGTAAATCTCAACTTCCGCTGACTCCATCAATGAATGTCACTAACCAAAAAGGCAGTCAACAGTAGCCACGTTTTGTCAGCATCTTCGCATATCAAGAAGTTAAACTAGCAGGTTTGATTAATATTCTGCTTTACCAAAAAAAAATTAAAGAAAAGAAGATAATTAAATCTGATGCTGAACAGGCAAAAGCTTTCCTACGTGGAATCCAGCAAGCTGCCTGCTCAGTGTAGTTTTTTCTGGCTCTGTCAGCTTCCTCGGAAGGGATGACAAATTGAAAGTGCTTTAACTACACGCCTGGCGTAGCCTTCTGCTTAGCATCGTCTCTTTTCCATGAGAATCCCACCTTTGAAAAATTTGGCCTCGCTGTTCCTGAAGCTCTGGCAGGCATTTCTTGTGCAGGGCAGCTGGATAAAATACGGGTTTCTAAAACTGAACGGCAAGGCTGGATTGCCGGAAAGTGAGGATGAGACGTTAATGTGTTGGCCGTTTGAAGGGAACATCTCCAAAACTGGGAAAATGAGACTGAAACGTGTGGAGGGACAACCCAAAGATGTAGGCAGAATCTTTATATAGGCATTTCAGAGAGGCATTTACCCGAGACCCGTCTTTCAGAAGCTCTAGGCCGTTATAAATCCAGTGAAATAAATACTGATATACACTGTCTTTGCTGCAACGGACTGTTGCAAGTACATTGAACACATACGTGATCGAATTCAGAAAGTTTCTGCATTGTTTAAAAGGTCCTCTGTAACTTCGTGACATTCCCAGACTGGTTTATTATCCTACCCGTCAAAAGATTTGGTTGCTGAAGAAAATATTGCTTTGACTGTTACGGTGAGGCCAGGTTAGCTGAAAGTATGCTAAAATAAGAGCCAATAAAAAAAAGCCAGATTAAAATACAGATTGAGAATTTGCCCAGATTCGTGGCACTGAATACTCATTTTGTGATCTACAGCATCCCGTTATTGTTACGGCATTAACAGCGTATTCCATTTGGAATTTAAGAATCTGAAATATTTCGGCAGATTTTAGGTAACTGCGCATAAAAAAACCTTGGAAACGCTGACAAATCCTAGCGATGTAAGAAATAGCTCAAAACTGCTGTGGGATTATGCTTAAGAAGAAATCCTGACCGCCTCGCTGTGAGTAATTGCTGCTTTGCTTCTTTTTCATTTCCGACAGGTGTTAGAAGGAAAACCCATCTATGTTGACTGCTTTGGGAATTTGGTGCCGCTAACGAAGAGCGGGCAACACCATATATTCAGTTTTTTTGCCTTCAAAGAAAACAGACTGCCTCTGTTTGTTAAGGTAACGTTATAATATGAACTACGGATTGTATTTTTTAAAATTTTTGTCTACTCCGGAGTTTAGTTAGCAGACTGAAGAACCGGTTCCAAAGTATTTTATGAGAATGGATTAAACGTTGACTTGGGTAGTCCAAGCAACCAGAGTTGGCTACCTTTATAAAATTTCATAAGATTTTTCTCTAAATATAATTATCTTTGCCTGTGCTCTGCTGTATATGCCCGTGTCCACAGCATTCCTTCAGACACCCAAATGGTACTTCTAGGAATCCTGCTCTTTATCGAATAACCTCAAGAGCGGATCGAGTTTGATCTTGTTTGTTTTTCTGTATCGTGGTTCAATATGGTGCAGGAAAATATGCGGAAACTTGCAAAAAAGGGTCAGAAAACAACGTAGAATTGGCGGAAATCTATCAAAATCTCTCTTCCAGCAATATTTCCTTTAATTTGCAGTTTTATCTATGCCGCTGCTTACCTTTGGCTTTGCATGTTTTTCTCCATGGTGGATTATGCAAAATATGTTCGAAACCATGTGCGCCTTGGCATCGAGTATTTTCAGTCTGATGAAGTTAATATATCAACTTGTATCATTTTATCAGTTCAGAAAACCAAAAATGAGGTCATGCTTTCAGTTGCATGACCTCATTTTTTCTCATCCCGATTGGTATGGCTTCAGAAAAAAATTTCTTCTGGGATATCACACGTAATCCTCCTGACATTGCGTACAAAAGCTAAAACTACATCACCAGTATCTGGAGTTCTAAGTGCTTACCCTTGTTCTACTAACAACTGTGAAAGAGATTTTTCTAAGATTCACTGCAAAAATCTTAAATTATGGCGTGATGTAGTGTCTTTTGTAGGAAATGACGGTCACGCCTACAAATATATTCCAGCAAATTTCTTCATTCCAAGAGCAGGATTTATCAATACACTTGAGAAAACATCTCGCAAGAGACGAAATTTTAAAATGAAAGTGACTTGGTTCCTTCGGTCACCTAATACAAAATAAGTCTCTGTTACGACCATAAAGTTTGGGGACCATTTCAGTGAAAAACGGGTGTTGTGAGTTATCAGAGAATCCCAGTCGTACTGGAACGTCTCTGTTATTTTAAGAGTGCGATTACGGTGTTGCTGCCCTCTGGAAGTAAATGTCTGTTGTCTAAGCATGTACGTGCTCGTGTCTTCTCTTGCGTTGACCCACAAATACGTCTGTATGGACATTTACAAACACGCAGGGCAAAAAAAAAAAAGAGAAAACGCATTATTTTTTTTCCTACGTGGGCTTTTTCTCCCACATCTAGGCTCTTCCCGTGAACTAGTTTTGAGTGACACAAGTAGATCATGCAGTAAAACAGCAAAATAACAGATTAAAATCCGTGTATTTGCTCTACCAGGTGCGAGACACCACTCAAGAACCCTGCGGACGATTATCGTTCATGAAGGAGCCAAAATCTACGAGAGGCCTCGTTCATCAAGCCATATGTAATTTAAACATCACTTTACCCGTTTACACAAAGGTACTGTGAAATTTTACTGGTCTGTAGCCATCAGCGTTATAATATAAAAGACGAAAGGGGGCAAAATGCTGTTAAAGCTTTGTAGTCGGGTATTTTAAAGAAGAATAAATGTCCCCCCAGGGCCTTCAGTTTCTTGGGTTTGGTGCTCTTAGTGCCAGCATTCAGAGGTGAAATTTTACCCAGATTCTGTTTGAGGGGGGAGACGGATCTGGGACTCAGTGAGTACCACTAGGTTCGTTTTTGGGTTTACCAAAGATTTCCTCCATTGTCTAACCACGCCTCGTGGGACCGCTCTGGAGGTGAAGTCACCGTTCATACCTGTGGCCCAAAGTGCGAGGCTACTGTCTGTAGACCGTACTATCCTCTTCAGGTACGAATTTAAAGAGGACTGAAAATTATTTGTCTTTTTTTTTTTTTTTTTTTCCATTTGGAAATTTGAAACTTAATGGGCTTTGCCTTGGCGTTTTTTAACTAACTGCCTTGTTTATCCGGGGTGATCGTGATAAAAAGTGTAGCAGATCGGCGCTCTAGAATTCGGAAAGTTTAGAGCAGCGCCGAAGATATTTTCTTAGACTAGATTTTAATTTTACATTGGCTTTTGACGCTGCCTTTTCTGCCTACATCTGAGCAAATCTTTCAAGAGTCTTTGAGAACGTCGCATCGTGTAAATGATCTTTCTTCAGAATGTTGTCGTAACAGTTAGTAATGTACCTGGGGAAGAAAATGGTCCAATACCAAGGGCAGAAAAAGGAGAGGAAAACTCTAGTATGAATCAGTTTTTCTAATTGGGGTTGAATTCTCATGGATCGCGGGAGTGCCCTTGATTTCTGCTTGAGCGTGATCCAGATATTAAGAAGCATTTGTTTCCTTAGAAAGCATCAGTTTATTGCTATTTTGTGATGACTCCGATTTTGTACTCTCCTTGTCAGATTCGCAGCTGCATGCCTTTTAGGAATGTATTAGGCCGTTTGCCCAAAATCTTGCCTGTTGGTGTTCGTTTTTTCTCTGCATTTTTAGCGTGTAATATCATCTTTATTATAGCATTTTTGTATAATTGGGAAAGAACACATCTCAACGTATTTTTAACTTTAAATGGGTGGCTTTCTTACCGACTTTACGTGTTTATTCGTGCTGTTTTATGGGTGCAAAAGCGTGCACGTATTTTAAGTTTGGGCGCAAGTATGAATCCCAAGAAGTCTTAACACCCTTTTCTGTTTGTTTTGATTCTGTAACCTGTTGTGTTTTAAACTGACGGTTTAGTGTTGCTGCTTTTTGACATAAGAAATCAACCGCGGAAACGCGCTGCATTGTCTTCTTTTCTGTTAAATGTTGTCAGAAGTTATGGTTTCCCGTACTCTTCTCCTAAAAAAATGTGCGTTTTGCCTGCTCTGTTTTCCCCTTCTCTTTTTGCATGGCATTTTGGAACTGAAAGGAGTCAGAATCAGACCAAGAACAAGAAGAAGAGGTAATGTTGCTCTAACAGCATGTTATTGCTTATGCACACTACTAAAATACGAGGCTTGGAAGATTCAATCTGGAGTGAGTCAGGCGTATCAATCATTAGCTCCGTGTTACAAAAACAGCGAAGGGGAGTGCACTTAAAAGGGTCTTGCACAGGCTCAGTTTTGGAATTCACTGATTTTAACTTTCCCTTTGTTAAAATCAAAGTTCTGCTGATTCAGATGCACGGATTTGGGAGGTGTAGAGGAGTTCATTTTGCTTTCGGAACAGGTCCTTAAGAACTTAAGAATTATTTTGCTGAAGAACAAGCC